>CM076581.1:597727063-598276396 GCA_034641835.2 Pinus albicaulis | reverse complement strand
AGTGGTATCCCCCCTTGTGTGTCAACACGGATGAGAGGGAGTAGCTCTATTGTATTTACACAATCTCATTATTGCAAATTTCATAGATTATTGATTTCTGTATGGAACCTTCAGACGCAATAGTGAAAGAGGAAAGCTTGCCCCTATGAAATCAGTGTTTGGGGGGGGGGGTCATGATTTTTTTGAGAATTTTCATTCGAGCCCTTTTATCGAAGAACATAAGATGGTTTATATATCTCATGTTAGAGATAATTGGCCTTTTTCATTCTCCTATGGGCATAATTGACTTAATAGTTGCATATGATGGATTCGTACCACTAGAAGTTCAAAGTAGGCCAATCACTAAAGAACAATTGGCCATATTTTTTCCCCCTAGAAGTTTAGATGTTGTTTCTCTATGAATAAAAAAATTTATACTGAACACAAACAACACAAGCAAGTAGACGCATAAAAAAATGAAAAAGAAATTGTTATTAAGTATGCAATTTCTTTCCCCCGATGGGGGTGTTTTAATTGATGGAAAGATGGAGAGGGAGGTGACAACGGTGCCTGTCTAGCCTCCATGTGCACCCCCTACAACTGTTAATGAGAAATAATACAAAAGGACAATGACTTTTATTGTCAAGGATGAAGGTAGTTATTATGTCTCACTTGTAGTGTTTACCTAGTAGTGTTTCGATGTGGAGGGAAATGAGCTAGGTGTGCAGCTAGGAGAAGGAAATTGTGTTTCTGCGTACCCCTCTGAGGTCTCAAACTTGTGGGAGAAGTAGTGAAAGGAACTTGGGTGGAGCAGATTGGTGGATGGTGTTGGCATTGGCCGACCCCTGGGACCCTCGGATGACTAATCACACTAGAAGAAACTACATTCGCACTGAGCCATTTAGAACCTGTGGTGGAGCACAGTCAAGAGGAGAGGATAGAATTGGGGTTAACCTCCACATATCGAAGGTGAAGTGATTTATTCTCGTTTTCTAAGGGAGGAGATTTCAATTGCATGTTTTGAGATGCCGGTTGACTGCGGGATTGAGACGAGAGTGGTGGGGAGGCGTGTTTTTATCAGGCCTCACCAAGGTTGTGGTCAAAAGCTGGAGGCTCTCCCTATGGCATCTAGACAGAGATGATTTTCCCATTTATGTTGTAGCATGCGGTGTTGGTCTGTCTTTTGCGTGGTATGTTTTCATCCTCCGTTCGTCCTCCAGGGTGGGAGACAAGTCTTTATTTCTTGCTGTTATTATGTTTGGGCATGTGTTTTGGAGTGGGGAAACTACTGAGATGCCTTGTCAAAGGGGAAAGCTGCACCGAGGAGGAGGGAACCAAAGGAAGGATGAGAAAATAATGTGGGCACATGATTGAGGAGGATACTAGTGGTTGTCCCAGTCGCGTGGTCTCCCCAGCTACATTATATTAAATTGTTGACCAAGTCTAGAATATCCAAATAAACATCGATTTTCTCTGAGAACAAAGGTATGAAGACCATAATGAGATGGTTGCATACATTAATGACATTCATTTCAGTCAGAGTGAAATCATAGAGCGTCTTGACAACCTAAGGCGTTAGCACAAGCGCACCAATAATCACCTTCGCAGTCTGGAAGTGAGGGTGGATCTTATTAGTTATCATATGCATGAACGTGTTGGTCAGTACAAAGCTCCCCTTATATTCCCCCCTAAGCCGCCTCCATAATATGTTGCAGTTTTATGAAATTTACTTTTTGTTTACTAGTATGTCTCAGACTCTATGTCATGCGATAATAATACATGTAGTCGTTTGCTCATGTCTTCCTCCAGGCCCCAATTTCAAAAAGTATTATTGGAATGAGAAAAAGGGGCATATTGAGATGAATTTTGTAATATGAATTTTGAATATAACATAATTTTTAAACCTTTATTGAAAAAAAAAGTATGCAAATGCTTTGGGAAGCAAGAAAATTATTCCAAATTCTAATGTGCAATTTTTTTTCAAGACCTCTTTCTCTAGTATATAGGTCTTCTCTAGAGTATTTTCAATCTTCTTCTCCCATAGAGTGACAAGATTTTTGATAGAATGTGTGTTGGCAAGAACTCTTAAATACAATATCTTATCTAGAGTTATAGCTTCATGCACTTCCTTGATGGTGAATGTTTCAATATCCTCATACTTCACAAAAAAAACTAGACATCCAATGTAGGATATATTAACAACTGCTCAAAGAGTACATGATCAAATGTTACTTATAGAAGAGAAAAGAGAACATTGCGAAAAACTTTGGAATTTCTATCTCTAGATATCACACCTTTATCCCTTGGAGGGGCGGTAAGGCCTAACTTTCCCAAATCTGGAAAGGAAAATCGTAGGAAAACAATTACTAGAGACAAATGTGTAAGGGATCCCTTGTGCCTCAATGACCTTGTGAATTTTTGATTTGGTGGGAAACATGGTTTTTTTAAGATTGAATTCATGGGTTCTATTAATTTCATTTTGGAACTCAGATGGAAAAATCCTCTATATATATCATGACCAACAGTTGTGAAAAAAAATTGGAATTTCTATTTACTTATAGCCCTATATATGAAAGTCTAAAATCTCATCTACAGTGTTATATGCCTTTATGGTTCCAACCTCATTAATGGAATTGACAATATTCAATTGATCCATCATCAATGGTCCCTTTATAGGTAAGATAACTACATAAACTTTCTTGAATTACTCCACAAGACTTGCACAATGTTCTAGAGATATATGCAAATAGGTGATTCTATACCAAGTTATGCATTTAGGCACATTCATGAAAAAAAGAGCCTAAATGAACAAATACTCCTAGAATTATTGGCCTAAAATAGAGGACTCTCCAAAATATAGGATTCCAAGAAATAATTTTTCCAGATGGAAAAAAAAAAATGTATAAGAGAAACCACACATTATCGAATCCAAATGCAGGATAAATAAATGCAGGGTTGAACTTCTCCATTAGGAGATAAAAACATTGTAAAATCTTTACTTCCATAATTGTTTGGAAATAAAGGGAAAATTATGCATTTCAATAGAGAAAAAAAGTAGAAAACAAGTACGTAATTTTGAGTCCTCACAACCCACTTGGGAAAATGATCTATTAGGATACCCACAAGAAAAAAACAACAATGAATCAATTAATTGGACCTGATCTTCAGAATTCATATAGATGGAATGGTAAAAATTAAAATCAATTTGATAATGAGAAATGAATGCAGATACAAAATGTGCTTATCACTCCTCACAAAAAGACATTAGGGGGAATGTTATAAATAAGATGAAGGGGGAAAGAGAAGAGTAATGCAACCTCGAACAAGAAAGTTTCAACGATTTTAATAAATAGATAATTTTCTAGTATATCTAAGCTCTTTTTATTTATATTTTATCTATGGCTTAACCCTCTCATATATCCTCAAGATCTGATTCTCAATCTTCATTGAAAATGATACAGGAGCATCTGGATTTAGCCAACAATGTGATTGTGCGTTCAGATGTTGTGGCTAACAAGAGGTGGAAAATTGATTATTAATATTTTATTAAGCTTTAATTATGAGAAGTTAGTTTTTTTTATTCCTAAATTAAATAGGAATAAAAATGGAAAATTTGTTCTCCCTGTGAGGAGATCAAGTCAAGTAGATTAGATCAGTAAGATAGGATAGAATTAGGTTGTTAGAGTGGTTCAACGAAGAAATAATAAAAGACAAGAGAACCACTTTCGGGTATATATAAGCGTGAATAGGAGAATGTGAAAAAGTGTGAGAGGTGTGGAATAGCTTTGAGTGAGGAGTGAACAGAGAGAGTGAATAGAGCATAGCAACAATGTAATAATCCAGCCATCAAGGGCAAGAATTTGTGTATTTTCATTATTGTTAATTCCAAGTATGTTTGTATTTTTACTCGGATGTCTATTTTAAACTGCCACTTTTTATTTCTTTGTTGGAGTATGGATATCGCATCGTGCACAATGGGGGTTCCATGTAATATGTTTATGTGAAATTATAGATTTGAGTCAGCCTTGTGAATTTGCGATATAAACTTTCACAGAAATTTTGGCATTTCACATCGAGAGAAGGGTCGATTGGATGTGTAAGCAACAAATATATAGTGAGGACCATTAGATCTGGGAATATATCAACAGTGGAGATCATATCGCAAGATAATGTGGGATATCCAAAGAAGAGCCACGTGTTGACATAAAGATCGCACATATCGCATAAGATAAAGATTGCACATCGCATGTGATATGGTATAACAGTTAATGGTGGAGTTAAAACTCGCGAAGTGCGAAGTGCGATATGTTATAGTCACCAATGTGAAAATTTATATATTTTCCTATTTGTGAAATGATATAAGTTGCGATCTACGATTTACGTTATATCTGTGATCTGTGAAGTTCTAAATTTGTGATAATTGTGACCAGAGTCATGCACAGTGAAATCTAATTAAGTGTGGTGGCCCATAAACCACAAGTCCGTGTGTATTCTGAAAATTTGTAGCCTTGCTGCATCATTTGGTATCAGAGCACAAACTGAGTTATGTTCTCAAGGATTTTAGAAAATATGCCACCCTAGAGAGGAGCTGGCATAGGTCCGAGAAGACCTGTAGCGAATGCAGTTTTGCTAGAAGAGATTCAACACCTTCGTACAAGGATGGAGACAATGGAGACTGCTCAGAGGAGAGCACCTGAAGAGGCGAATGTCAGCATAACAGAGGAACCTTATGAGGAAGAAGAAGAGGAAGAAAGCAAGGCAACTAAGGCTTTCAATATATTGGCAAAGGCTAGTGGAAGACCAAAGGTGGAAATACCTTTGTATGATGGGAACCTTAATGTGGAAGAGTTGATGGACTGGATCAATTCATTAGAGAAGTATTTCAACTATGAGGAGGTCAATGATAAAAAGAAGGTGAAATTTGTAGCTACCACATTGAAGGGCCATGTAGCCATGTGGTGGGATGAGCTACAATTATCCAAAGAGAGAAAGGGAAAGCCAAAGATTAAGTAGTGGGATAAAATGGTGAGTAAATTGAAAGGTAAATTCATGCCAAAATATTATCAGTTAAATATTTTTATACAATTACAGAACTTGAGGAAAAAAGGAATGATTAAATCATCAACATAAAGAACAATAATTAAAATCTTACCCTCCACCACAATTTGGTATAGGTTTGCATCTGATTCACTTTTGGTGAAGCGCAGTCGAGTGAAATAGTTGTCTGTCCAAGTGTACCAAGCACGAGGTGCTTGCTTCAGACCATACAATGCTCTTTTGAGTCTCCACACATGCGACTTGGTTTTGAAGATCTCGAAACCTTCAGGTTGCCCTATGTACACCTCTTCCTCAATGATCCCATTGAGAAACATAGTTTTCACATCCATTTGATGAATGCGCCAACCCATCTGCGCTGAGAGAGCAAGGATGGATCTTATGGAATAATACCTTGCGATAGGTGCAAAGGTCTATTCATAATCTATCCCCTTGATCTGTGAGGAGCCCCAGACCACAAATATGGCCTTGTATTTCTCCACACTCCCATCAACAACTTAATTTACCTTGTAGATCCATCTTGAACCTACCGCTGATTTATCAACTAGCCTTGAAACAATTTCCCAAGAACTATTTTTGACAATGGATTCATACTCCTCCACAATTGCATCTACCCATGTGGGCTCCTACACTGCTCCTTGAAAGGAAGAAGGTTCAGTTACAATACATTTTCTCATGATATCCATGTATCTAGTAAATCGGTTAGGAGACTGTATTTGTCTGTGCTATGAAGTAGGGGCTCCTAAATTCTATGTAGCATCAAGTCTCAGCCTATCAGCTTCTGTGGTACACTTTCTGCCATTTCTAATGCATGGCTCTACATGAGTGGCTTCCTCCACTTCATGAACCTCCTCCTGTGGTTAATCCACATATAGATACTCATCTTTGGGAACCAGGAGTTCCTCCTCCGCATGTAAGTCCAAATCCCTCTCAAGTGACAAATGCATGGCTTTCCCCTTATCAAATTTTATATCCCGTCGCACAACAATCATTCTGTTGTTTGGAAAATACACACGATAATTTTGGAGTGTTTCTGTGTACCCCACAAAAATCCCAACATCAGTTGTTAGCTCCAGCTTCTTCCTAGTGTCCTTGGCCACATGCACATAAACAGATGAGCCAAAAATCTTAAAGTGTGAAACATCCAGTTTCTTACCAATGAAAGCTTCTTTAGGTGTACTCATGCCAAGTACTCTATGAGGACAACGATTTTGCACATAAACCGTAGTGTTGCATGCTTCCACCCACAAATGAATTTTTCATCCCTGGTCATGTAACATCACTCATATTGCACCCATGATTGTTCTGTTCTTCCTCTTTGTGACCCCATTTTGCTATGGGTTATGAGACGCTATGAGTTCTCTTCAAATTCCTTCTTTGCTGCAGAAGTTCTTGAATTCATTAAAGATGTATTCTCCACCATTATCTCTCCTAAGAGCCGTCACTTTCTTCCCCGAATATTTCTCCACCAATTCCTTAAACTCACATAACTTTGAGAATGTTTGATCTTTCTTCTGCATGATCAAGATCCAGTATTTGCGAGAAAATTCATCAAAAAATATTACATAGTACTTATGTTTTGTTGTTGAAGCAACCGAGAATGGTCCACACACATCTATGTGAGCTCTCTCAAGTATTCCTAAAGCACGATTCTAATTCTCATGAAAGGTGGACTTTACATACTTCCACATGGTGAAACCGTTGCACTTATCTAACTGAGCAAGTGTTCCCATTGGAAGTCCAATAGATATTTGTTGCATGAATTTCAAGGCTCCATGATGAAGATGGCCCAATCACCTGTGCCATAATTTTCCCTCATCCCAGCTCACCACTTTTTCTGTCTTGCCCATCATGGTAGCACAACCATCTAACTCCAGCTTATAGATATTATTAACTCGAATCCCTATCCTCTTGACTTGATCCATTTTTTTATGTCACAGGAAAGCTTTTCCATCGCTAAAAACAATTCCATAGCCTTTGTCCTCTAACATTACTACTAAGACCAAATTTTTCTTTAGACCTAGAACATGCATAACATATTTAAATTGAAATGGTTTCCCTACCTCCCTATGAAAGGTAATGGTACCAATCCCGATAGCACTTTACCATCCATCGTTGCCCATATCTATATGCATATGGAGATATTTCGCCTCCAAGTCACTGAAAAGTTCCTTATCCCCCATAATGTGAAAGGAAGCGCCATTATCCAAATACCACACCGATCCCAAGGCACTTGAAACCATGAATGCAATCAAGGATAAGTCAAGCTTAAATTGCAAGGCAAGGGCCTCACCAGCTACAACTCCAACAACCTTCTTGTTCTTATTCTTTTGTGGACAATTAGTAGGAAGATTCCCATGTTCGTGACAGTGAAAACACTTCACCTTCGACATATCCATCTTCTTTCCTTTAGAATCAAATTTGGAATGGAATTTCTTCCCCTTCCCCTTCATCGTCTTGGTAGCCAAAAAAAAATCCTCTTCATCATCATGCTTTGATGAAGATCCATCTCTGGTGTTTCTTCAGAACTCCTCCTACACCAGATCCAACCACAGTCGTTCCCAATCTGGAAATTTTTCCCGTCCCTTGATAGAGTTTTCATAACTGTGCCAACTATTAGGAAGTCCCAAGAGAGCCAAGCTCACCAAATCATCATCAACAACATTTATTCCCACACTCCCTAGTTCATCCCAACATTGGAAAAACTTCGTGAGATACTTTGGAATGGTGTCACTTTTTTCCATCTTGATCTTCCTGAGTTTATCTTTGAGAGCCAATTTCCTACAGTCGTTGCTACTTTGGAATGGATCCTTAAAATAATTCCACATAGCATATGTTGTGGCTTCCCCATGGAGGCTTGATACAATGTGGTCTCACACTCCCTCCAACAGGATCCTCCTAGCCTTTGCCACTTTATTTTTCCATGCATCAAGATTGGCAGCATCTGACGAAGTGGGCTTAGGAACATCATTGTCAATAAATTCCTTTAAGCCATTGTCTTCGAGTACTTCCTCCATCCCGTCCTTCCAATAAATTTAGTTCGAGTTGCCCTCAAGTGCATACTATAACCTCAATCCATTGAAATCCATTTTGATCTTGAATCAGCTGTAGCACCAAGAAAGTATTTCTGCAAATTCAAATTCTTTCCACCAATGAACTCAACTCCTGCTTCACTACTGCAATTTCATGTGCTCTGATACCATGTAGAAATTATACAAAATACATGTATGTCATGTATTCTCTTGATATAACAATATGCTACTGTTAAATACATAATCTCTTCTACCATTTTTGCGGAATTTAAAACACAAACATCAATTCCAATATCAAGAATAAAGATCAATCACACACAACACAGTTTTCCCAGGGAAAGCTTATAGCCAAAAGCCCCACTATATTCTATTGTAAATTATACCATGGATCGTGAAACAATTACATACAAAGGTATAATCCAATAGATCTCAGTAGATGAGCTAATTGTCTTACACTGTCTTACAAAAATGGGCAAGTTCCTTAGCCAATTTACTGTCTCGAGACAGCCTTTCTCCATTCGGAAATCCCTGCTAATAGCAATCCCTGAATGAGTGCAATATTTCCTGTCTTAACTGCGAAATCATCATGGGCACATCCAATGTGTGTGTGGTTGCATGTGTGAAATTGGATAATGTCACAACTCATAGTTTACTTCCCTTTCACCTAGAACTCAACTGGGTCTCCATTGGATCTGACATGTATGCAGTTAATAATAGGAAATCTTCAGTTGCATGTGAGACCACTAATTGTGCATTAATTAATAATTAATTCATTTTATAGCTCAGTAATGTATCTTTAGTTACAACTAGCACAACTGAGTTTAACTCACTTAACTAAGTTAAACTACTTTAAAACTTGCACAACTGCACTTCCAACTCTGTTACAACTTTGAATCACTCAGTTATAACTAAGTCAACCTACATGTCCCACCAACCAACCACTTAATCGAAATTCCTTTAGCTAACTAATTTTCCACTTCAGTTTATTGTACAAATAATATTAAGGGATAATAATAGTAGACACGCATCTACAAATAGATATGCATTCTATAAATAGAGTATGCACATACATCTGTAAATAGACACACACCTAAAAATAGCATGAGGCTCCATCCTAGTGTAGGTGCTTAATTTTCACTAGGATCTTCTTGTTGAATCTCAACAATCCACGTTACAGTGGACTGTTTGAGCATTGATATGCTCTTGCTCTATTTCACATACAGAGGCTTCAACTTTCGTCTTTTCAATTGGGGACATGCAAAGAAAAACAGAGAAAGAGCAGACACGCTTTGATACCACTGATCTAGATTTATGCAAGAACACAATAAAATAAAAAAATAGACATAAGCACATAGATGCAGCAGAAATAATGCTTCATTTCATTAATTTCAAATAACAGAAATATGCTTACAGACATAATGGAAATCAAATAGCTAGGGCACTGTTAGCTTATCTCTAAGAAGAGATGTGGCAAATACATGCCTCTGAACTATGTTACAATGAGGCTCGAGGGCCTATTTATCACTAAGAAACAATGGAAAACTCTAAATATCCAAAAAATTAACCCTAGGAGATGAAGCGCAAACTATGGGCCCCATTTGGGTAAATTGGTGTTTCAACTTCCCATTGTCATAACTTTGGCATACTATTTGCGTTTGACACACATGATACATCGTTAGAAATATCTATCTAAGGACTAAAATTTTTGATTGAAATATTGATTCTAGTATAGAATCAGAAGCGCGATGCCCGAAAAATGTCATTTAGGTCCTCAAAATGGCTCTGGAAGTTCATGACCCGAAAAACTGCTAAAAATAGTAAGTTATGTTGAAACTGAAAAATTGAAAGGATTGATGCTAGCGTTTCAAACAGAATATGCAGGTGGCTACCAATATCCACCTAGATCATTAGGGTCCCAAAATGACTCAGGGGGTGCAGGACCTAAAAACCTGCTAAAAATAGTAAGTTGTTCTAAAAGTGAAAAGCTACAAAAATTGATGGTGCGTGTCCAAATGGAATAGGTGGGTGGCCACCAATATCCACTTGGATCATTTCTCCCTCCTTAGGAAGCAATGGTCCCCATTGCATTGAGATCCTCCATGAGATGAGGCAAATTCTGTTGAACTAGGTATTAGATTTGTCGACGATGTCATGGACCTGTGGGCATACATGCTGGATGCGTTTAGTAAATTTGGTTTATTTGTTATCCTTAGAAAGTACATGTGTGGATTTTGTTTGTGTATTTTTATGAGGTATGGCAACATCAGGCGGGGGTGCATCGGGGGTGAGAGCAATGGTGTGCTTGTCCTAACAGTATAGAGGAACCTTTGTGAGTGAGCAGAAAATGTCCTCGTATTCCTCCATGAA
The DNA here is from genome assembly GCA_034641835.2 of Pinus albicaulis. Lineage (NCBI taxonomy): Eukaryota > Viridiplantae > Streptophyta > Pinopsida > Pinales > Pinaceae > Pinus > Pinus albicaulis. Next base: position 598,265,963 of record CM076581.1, on the reverse strand, counting down.
TATTTCCATCAACTGTAGCCGTGCAAGGGAGCCTTGTTTCGAGGTTGTGGCCACAATATTCTTCTTTCCCTGGGAGCGATTTGTAAGGAAAATATATTTCCTGGTTTCAGAAACAATCTTACTGTGTTGTTTTGGAGTAGTCAAAGAGATGACAGGAGGCGGTACTACCTCCGGTATCATGTACATGTTATTTTCCAAAGTAATAATAACAACACGTGGCCTAGACTCATGCACAACATGTCACCTCCATAAATATGGTTGGCCCAATAATACATCAGCTACATCAAGAGGAGCAACATCACACACTACCTCATTCGTGAATGGATTGATATTGTACGGAAGGAGGCACTGTTCATGAACGTGTAGATCTCTCCCTAGGTGAAGCTCCCTGATGGTATATGGCTGTGGGTGTGCTATGGTCGGTAGGTCGAGCTACTTCAAAAAATCCCTTGACATGAGGTTCTTTTGGCTTCTGCTATTGACGAGGAATTGCAGTGGAGAACCCTTCACCCACATCTGCGAATCGAGGAGGCAATCCCCCTCCTCTGGATCCTCGGGATCCTCCCTCTGGATCTCGGTGGTGGAAAAAATGGCATTGTGATCCGCATCAATGATCTACTTCCCTTTCTCATTGCCTTTGTTTGGTTCTGACTCAGGATTAAGACATGCATCTGATTCGGGTGCCTTTAGCTTGGTCACCAACGACTGTTTCGCCCGACACTTGTTTGTGTTGTGAGTGGGGATATTATGAAATTCACACCACTTCCCTATTTCCTTCTTTCGATTTATGGTGTTGTTTAGTTTCTCCCCGCTTTGGCCTTGCCTCTTGTTCTACAGTTCGGGGGTGCCTTTCCTTCACTTTGGATTCGCGGATCCAAAGTCTCGCTTCTTTTGCTTAAATTTCTTCTTGATCTTGGTGGCATAATGATATGTTGTGCCAAGCGATGTAATTTTGAGGAACTCCATTTCATCATGAATGTGTCTATGCAGATAGATGTAGTACTTGTGCACCAAATGTCTCTTTGAATCTTTAATACCCAACTTTGTGCACAGGGTATGGAACAAATTAATCAGTTCATGCACATCTAGATCCCTTTGTTGCCCCAGCATGGTCCATTAGATATAATTTTCCTCATAGCTCCCCATGGGGTAATATTATTTCTTGATGCCATTTCGGAATGAATTCAAAGTGGGTGTGGCCGAGAACAGAGAGGGTTTTGTCTCGTTCTTTTTCTCATGGTAGGTTTCCCACCAATCTTTGACATGGGGGGCAGCTTTGAGGAGTGAAAAAATAATATTTTCTTGGTCAGAGAGATCATGGACCGAGAAATACCCTTCCAGCAAATTCAACCATCTATATATGACGTCTGCATCTATCTGGCCTTCAAATATAGGAATGTCAAAGTTTACCTATACCTTGAAGGGAGTAGCACCTCTAGAGTGGTCGTTGGATGCAGATGCACTGTAGGTGGGCAACCATTGAAGGATCTGAGCAAAGTTATCCATCATCACGTTCCTTTGTTTCTCAAGGGCCTGCTCGAGCAATATTTTTATAGGATCTCATGCTCCATCATATTTCTTTTCTTCCACCATGGGAGGTCATCGGGGTTTGCGAGGCTGGTCTTATAATCAACCAAATCGAGTGATAACTCCTTATACCTTGACCACGTTGGGGACATGCAAACAAAAATAGAGAATGAGCAGACCCGCTCTAATACCACTGATCCGAATTTATGCAGGAACACAAAAAAATACAGAAATAGACATAAACAAAGAGATGCAGTGGAAATTATGCTTCATTTTATTAATATCAGATAACATAAATATGCTTACACACATAATGGAAATCAAATATTTAGGGTTTTAGTAGCATATATCTTAGAAGAGATGTGGCGGCAACATGCCTCTAAACTATGTTAAAATGACGCTCGAGGGCCTATTTATTATTGAGAAACAATGGAAAACTCTAAACATCCAGAAACCTAACCCTAGGATATGAAGCTCCAACAATGGGCCCCATTTGGGTAAATTGGTGTTTTAAATCCCCGGGGTTGTAACTTTGGCATACTATCCCTGTTTGACACACATGATACCTTGTTAGAAATATCTATCCGAGGGCTAAAATTGTTGACCGTGAATATCGATTTTGGATGGAATCATATATCAATTTCGGAACGGAATCATATTTATTGAAGGCATGATACCAAACAACGTCATTTAGGGCCTCAAAATGGCTCCTAAAGTCCAGGACTTGAAAAACTGCTAAAAATAGTAAGTTGTGATGAAAATGAAAAACTGTAAGGACTGATGGTGGCGAATGCAATGTGTAGGTGGCCACCAATATCCAACTGCATCATTAGGGTCCTAAAACGGCTCCGGCTGTGTAGGACCCGAAAACCTGCTAGAAATAGTAAGTTGTGTTGAAAGTGAAAAGCTGCAAGAATTGATGGTACTGGTCCAAATGGAATATGTGGGTTGCCACCGATATCCACCTGGATCATGCATATTCTTCATCCATATGCATTCTTTCATAATGGGTTTCACCAAGCTCTATTTTCCTCCCAGAGTCTTCTTCATCTACTCTTAGATCTCTGTCTAGCATCTTTGCATGTGACATATCATGTTGTTGTATGTCACTCTCCCTTGCACCAAATTATGCTTCCAGGATCTTCCATGATTCCTTGGAAGTTGTAGATTTTGCTACTTTACACATAACCATTTTATCCATTACATGGTGAATGAAACCCAAATCTAGGGAAGCTTTGTCTTCTGCCAGACATCTCAGTTCCTCGACTATGGCCTAAACCTCTTTAAACGCGACTATAGTTTTTTCCTCTTTTTTTAATCTTTTTTCTTAGACTTCTTCAGTCACGCTTTGCAACCCATAATTGATGTCATAGCTTCTTGAATGCTTGCATGAGGCTATCTTCCATATCGCCCCCGAAAGGAAAGAATGATTTTTAATATGCATCCCCGTAAGGCACAATATTCTCCAAAACACCTGTCATGCTTGAAAAAAACACCAAAAATTGTAGACTCGCGGACTTTTCAAAGCCCTAAAACTTTCTTTCCATTTCAATAAAACCCTTCAAAAAAACATTATTTATACCATGCAAATTTTCAGAGCTTTAAATCTCTTAAACCCTTTCAAGGACACTTTAAGAAATCTCCACTTTTCCAAAATAAACCTTTAAATAAAGATTTATATTAAAGATTTTCAAATCCACAACACATTTTTATAAAAAACTTTAATGAAAAAACTTTAATAAACTCCATTCCTTTTTAAACTTTACGAACCCTTTATACTTTCATCCTTTATGAAATACCTTTTAAATAAATCAAACGTTAAAAAGAAAAAGATGATATGTATATGGATTTTAAGGAATAAGCGGTCCTTAACAATTGTTGAATTTTATTTTAGCTCTAACGCGTTGGAAGGGTACTATGGTAGCGTGTAACACTCATCACCGCACCTAGTCCCACATTAGTGTATTAATGCTATCGAAACCAGAGGAACATGTGACTAGAGGAAAATGCATTTGGCAAGGTAACCACTCTTAACGTGGCTGTTTGATGTGACCTTCAGTGTTATAACACCCTGTATGCCACTACAGGGAGTGTTATAGCTCGAATCAAGAGATAAAAATTTCTCTTTTTCTAACTCACGAATTGCTGCTAATCCACTCTTTCTCTTAACTTTTCTGTTTCTGACCTTAGCTCTCCCTTAGATCGTTCAATCAGCCGTGATGCCAATATGTTCAAAAGGCAGAGAGGAGGAACACAAATCAATTCACACACAAACCATATGAGTTGATGCTCTTCTTTATTGATCTTCAATCTCTGTCTATAATTAACCCGGTTAAGGGTATTTACCCTAACTCGCTTGACATGCACACACTTAACAAACTCGACTTGACCATCACTCACCTAATTGACTCTTTAACTAACTTACCAAATCTATCTATCACACAACTCAACTTTCTTACTTAACTGATTGTATAGCTCTTCATACTAGAGTAATTACCTTACTTTAACACATCATTCTTTGTTGCACAATAATAGTGTTATTTCACGTAGCGTCACGGAACTCCCTGAATCTGTTTTAAGGGATTTCCTACCTCTAAGGCCCTCTCTAGATTCTCAAAATGAGTGTTAATAATTTACTAGCAATGAGAAAACTTAAATTCTGCTTGAATGAATATGATTGAAGGAAAACAACATCCCCAACCGATATGATCCAGTGGGAGTATGAAAATTTAATTTCAGCTTGCAACACATACGAAACAACGACAATAATAAAATTCATTTTTTTCTCTAATGGAGTTGTGTATGTCATTCTCGCACTAATATCCAACTCACTCCCTCAAAATTTGGTTAAAGGACTTCTTTCACCTCATTCCTTCTAAGAAAATCATAAGTAATTTGAATTTAAAATTAACTCCTTTCAGTTTTGTTGGTTGTGTTTTTTACATGAAATTGCAAGAGATTTGTAATTTTTTATTTATTTAAAACATATTTTTAAATCTGTAAATAAATTCAAAATTACCATAAATTATACAACTCAAAATATTTTAAAGTAAAATTAAATGAAAAACATTTTTCTTTTATATCCTTTGTTTGAAATTTCGGAACGCTCCGATACATGTTCGAGAATTCACGAATACAAGAAGCTAAAAAGAAACAGGGGAAATGCTTATTCCCTCAATACAAAGTTTACACAGAATGTGGAAATTAAATTAAACAAACACAACATAGTTATACAAATATTTACAGAGCCACACATAGAGAGAGAGATATTGAAAACAAGTATGCTTCAGTTATTTGTCCTTATCTTCAAATATTTTAAATTATATGAAAAACATATTTTAAATACAAAATGGTGGAGCCTAGAAAATTTAATGCTAATTGAATGTTGGATTAGATAGGTAACAACAAAACATACTTCTATCGTGAAAAGCTATACTTCATAAAAACAATGCACAAAACTTTATACATTGGACATGAAATCCTTCAGGTTTCGACTTTGAAACCATATCGGATCTGCGCCCACATTGCATATCATACTTCAGTGGTGACAACATTTAACTTGGGTGCTATCCACTTGAGATTGCGATGTGCGATATGCAATCGCATCGACAACTTAAAAATTTAACCCCTGACAAATTTAATAGAAAACTTATAATCTTGCGATTGCGATGTGCAATGACGATATCGCATCACATCATTGAAAATTTTGGGATGGATCGTAAAATTTAAGCACAAATGTTTTTGAATCGCAAAGTGTGACATGCTAAATCGTGGTTAATGCAACAAGGTGTAGGTAAAGGAAAACAAGAAATACGAAGGTTTGTTTGGGGAAATGGTAATTCATATAGGTTGGATTGGTCCCACCAATATTTCATCGGCAGAGATTTAAGATTCGGAAATGCATTACGAGGAATGGATAAAAATTAAAAAATACGTAGTGAGATCAAAAGGTAGGTGATATGGAGGGAAATGAATTTAACGCAGAGTGTTGGCCAGACACTGGTTTCTGAACATTACAGAAAATTGCGTGAAGTAAGTAGATTGCGGATTTTCCATACCTAGAGTTTGTCCTTCCATGCAAAATACATTTAACTGATGGTATGGTTGTTGCCATTTTATTCAATGCGGTGGTTGGAATTGATTTCCAACACTCCCCCTTAATCACAACTTTCACCATTGACCATTCCCAAACATTCTCTGAGATAAACAAAATTTTCTATGCCAACGGTTTTGTGAAGATGTCTGCAAATTGTTCCTCTGACCTGCAATGTTGTAACAAAATTTCACCATTGTTAACTAATTCTCTTATGAAATGATATTTAGTATCAATGTGCTTTGATTTCTTGTGGAAAACAAAGTTATTTTTATAGTGCAATTGTTGAACTATTATCACAGAAAATTGTGGTTGCTTCGTCCTGTTCATGACATAAATATCACAACATCCTTCTCATCCAAACGGCTTGACATGCTACTGTTGTTGCGGCGACATACTCGGCTTCTGTTATTGACAATGAAACTATCGACTCCTTCTTGGAAGCCCATGAAATGGCTCCTTAACCCAAATGAAACACATATCCTGCTGTGCTCTTTCTGTCATCAATACTTCCAGCCCAATCACTGTCAATGTAACCAATCAGCCTAAAATCATCAGTTGTGGAGTATAGAACACCATATTCCTTCATCCCATTGACATACTTTAAAATTATTTTGGCTTCTTGCCAATGTGTCTCCTTGGGTGTCTTCATTAACCTTGACACCAAACTAATTGCATACATTATATCAGGCCTAGCTGTAGTCAAGTGCATTAGGCTGCCCACAATTCTTTTGTATAATGTTAGATTGACATTGCTGCTACAATATTCCTTGCTCAAGTTCAACCCCATGACAGTTGGAGTTGGTGATGGCTTACTGTTCTGCATATTAAACCTCTTTAAAATTTCTGCAACATACTTTTCCTGAGAAATAAATATACCATTTTCTGTTTTCTTCACTTTTATGCCCAAGAAATATCTTAACAACCCCAAGTTAGTTATTTCAAAATCACTTTTCATGACTTCTTTGAAATCAACGATGAGAGAATCATCACTGCCTGTAAAAATTAAATAATCTACATACAAAACAACAATAAAAATCTTACCATCATTTTATTTGATGTAGAGAGTAGGTTCACCATCATAATTTTCGAACACATTGTCCATCAGGTAAGTATCTATCCTTTTGTACCATGCATGCGGTGCTTGCTTCAACCCATAAAGAGATTTCCGCAATTTACACACCTTTTGTTCTTAGCCTTCTACCTCATACCCAGGAGGTTGTTCAACATACACCTCCTCTTTCAACACTCCATTCAAGAATGCAGAATTCACATCCATTTGATAATTTTTCCATTTTTGTTATGCTTCTATTAACAACACTCTACGCATTGTCTCTATCCTTGCAATTGTCGCAAAATTTTCTTCATAGTATTTTCCATGTTGTTGCTTGTAGCCTTTGAAAACTAGCCTTGCTTTGTGCCTTTCTATCTTTCCTTCAATGTTTCTCTTGGTCTTATAGAGCCATTTCACTCCAATGACTTCGTTTCCTTGCGGAATGTCCACTAACTCCCATGCGCCACCCCTTTCTATTGCTCCTATTTCTTCATTCAGTGCTTCAACCCATTTCTCTTCTTTGATTGCATCTTAAAAATGTATTGGGTCATCTACATGAAAAAATAATGAAAATAAAGAATTCAAAAAAACACTATTATCAACTTCTTCTTGTTCATAAATTTAACTTAAATTTCTAAATTTTGGTCTTCTTATACTTGGTGAAGATGAGCTTGGTGGTGAGCTTGAAGCAGATGGAGTTGCGAAGCCTTTTGGTGTGCTTGGAGAAACACTTACATGATTGTGCAATGTTGTCCTATTACTTGCTTGTGGTGTGCTTTTTTGATATTGTGTTAGTGGAGGAGGAGCCACCATTGAGGAATTACTTGTGGCAGTCAATTCCTCTTTTTCTTTATTTGACATACATGCCTTCACATTGATTGTCTTCTCTAAACCTTATCCCATGCTTCCTCTTCTATGAACTGAACATCTTTGTTGATTATTACCTACTTGGTTATTGGATTGTAGAGCTTGTATGCCTTGGCTTCATCACTGTATCCAAGAAATATGTATTTCTCCCCCTTGCTATCCAACTTCTTCCTCAATTCATTTGGGACATGTGCATATGCCACACTTCCAAACACTCTCATATGAGTGACAGATTGCTTTCTTCCATTCCATGCTTCTTTAGGAACTCTATTCGTGACAGTTTTGGTTGGACATATATTAATAATATACACTACATAAGAGATAGATTCAGCCCAATAATCATTTGGCAAATTCTTTGCCTTCAACATACTCCTCGCCATTTCCATAATGGTCCTATTCTTTCTTTCTGCAGCACCATTTTGCTGATGTGTATACCTTGTTGTAAACTGCTTGTGAATTCCATGCTCCCTACAAAAACGTAGGAATTCGTTTGAAATATATTTGCCACCTCTATCAGTCCTCAACACTTTTATGTTGTGTCCACTTTGCTTCTCAACAAGAGCTTTGTAGTGGCAGAAGCGGTCAAACATTTTACTTTTATGTTTTAGAAAATAGACCCATGTCTTCCTTGTAAAGTTATCTATGAATGTCAAAATGTAGTGGCTGCCACCAAATGATGGTGTTTGCATTGGTGCACATAAATATGAGTGGACAATCTCCAAAGGTGCTTTTTCCCTTATTGACTTTACTGCTGGAAATGATTCTCTGTGTTGTTTTCTCGAGGTGCAACCTTCACATAGGCTATTTGGTTTTTCTATGAGTGGCAATCCCTTCACCATACCTTTCCTATGCAACAAATTGAAACCTCCGAAGTTGAGATGGCCAAATCTCAAATGCCATAACCAATTCTCATATTTTACTTATTCTTGAAAGTTTTTTTTGTGTGATAGCTGTTATAACACCATCTTCCTTCAAGTCTGATCTCATCTTGAGAGGAAAAATTCTATTGCTTTTCGTATGAACTTTTGCAATGAGCTGTCTACTTAGAGGCTTATCCATGATTGTGCACGCATCATCTTTAAAAAATACATTGTATCCCTTTTGTATGAGTTGTCCAATGCTTAGGAGGTTATGTTTCAAACCAAGAACAAAATAAACATTTGGCATGAACTTCTTCTCTCCCTTCTTTATGAGTATGTCTACTCTTCCTTTTCCCATAATGGATACCTTTCTATCAGTCCCCAACGTTAGTTCTGATTTCACACTTTCATCTACATTGGAAAACATTATTATGTTGCTAGTCATGTGGTTTCTACAATCGAAATCTAGGAACCATATATCTCCTTGTTTTTCTTGTGCTACATTACAAGCTAAAAACAAGATATCATGGTTCTGATTTTCTTTTGTGAAATTTACACATGGTTTTCTACCCATGTTATATTGTTTCTTTCTACAGTCATTTCCATAATGACCATACTTCTTACAATAATGACATTGAACTTGAGATTTATCATACCTTTGACCTTGTGCTTGATTTTGGCTTGAGCATTGACTTGGATTTTGATTATTGGCCCTGCCACTTGAGCTTGGAGTGCTTCTTCTTCCACCTCTGTATGGGCTTCTTCCTCTTCCTCGGTAGTTTGATATTCCTCAACTTGTACCTTGACCAATAGACACTTGTGTCTTGAATGCCTCCTCCAATGAAGAGTTTGTTTCTCTGTTCATTCTGTGCTCATGAGACATCAGTGATGCATGAAGTTCATCCACTAAAAACTGTGAGAGATCCTTTGTCTCTTCTATGGCCACAACTATGCCATCAAACCTTGATGTAAGACTTATTAAAAATTTCTCAACTATTCTCCTTTCCTCAAGGGTCTCACCATGAGACCTGATTTGGGCAACAAACCCAATCACATGTGTAAAAAATGAGTCTATATTCTCAGACTCTTTCATACAGAATGTTTCAAAATCTCTTCTCAGCATTTGTAGTTTTGTTGTCTTAACCTTTGCTATGCCTTGGTAGGCTATCTGGAGTGTATCCCATGCTTGCTTGGACTTCGTTGCTGCTGCAACCCTTGGGAAGATACTTGCATGCACTGCCTGGAAAATATAGAAGAGGGCTTTGGAGACCTTCTTCTTATTGTCCCTCAACAAATCTCTTTCTTCTTATGTCAAAGCATTTTATGCTGCTGCATCTGTTGGTTCTCGGAAACCAATCTCCACCAATTCCCAAATATCTTGTGAGGAGAATAGGGCTTTCATTGTAATAGCCCAATAATCATAATTATTCCCATTAAACTATGGTATTTGTGGATTAGTCAAGCTTGTGCTTGCTACTACCATTTTCACCGTGTAAATAAATACCTTCTCACTACTGGAGAATCTGCTTCTCAAAACAAACTTTCAACTCTTTAGTAAAGAACACTTTCTTCCACTAAGAGTCTAAATCTGCTCTGATACCATGTTTGAAATTTCAAAATGCTCCAATACCATGTTGGAGAATTCATGAATACAAGGAGCTCAAAAGAAACAGGGAAATGCTTATTCCCTCAATACTCAGTTTACACAGAATGCAGAAATTAAACTAAACAAAGACAACGTAGTTATACAAAGATTTACAGATCCACACACACACACAGATATTGAAAACAAGTATGCTTCTACTATCTTTTTCTCGTCTTCAAATCTTTGACATTATATAAAAAACATCTTTTAAATACAAAATGGCGAAGCCTAAAAATTTAATGCTAATTGAATGCTGGATCAAACAAGTAATGACAAAACGTCCTGTTGTGAAAAGTTATAATTCATAAAAACATCGCACAAAACTTTGTACACTAGATTTGAAATCCTTCAAATTTCGGCTTTGATAGCATATCGCATTCGCGCCCACATCACATATCATACTTCGGCGGGGACAACATTTAACTTGGGCACTATCCACTTGAGCTTGCAACGTGCAATATGCGATCGCATCAACAACTTCAAACATTTAACCCGCAGCAACTTTAACGGAAAACATATAACCTTGCAATTGCGATGTGCGATGACGATATCGCATCACACCATCACAAAGTTTGGGACAGAGCATAAAAGGTAAAAGCAAAAGTTTGCGAATCGCGAAGTGCGACGCGCTAAATTGTGGTTAATGTGAAAAGGCGTGGGTAAAGGAAAACAAGAAATACAAATGTTTGTTTGTGGAAATTGTCATGCATATAGGTTGGATGGGTCCCACGGATATCGCATGGGCGGAGATTTAAGATTCTGCAATGAATTAGGAAGAATGGCTAAACATTGTCAAATGCCCAGTGAGGTCAAAAGGTAGGTGATATGCGGGAAATGAATTTAAGGCAGAGTGTTGGCTCCACACTGCTTTCTAAACATTACGGAAAATTGCGTGAAGTAAATAGCTTGCGGATTTTCCATGCCTGGAGTTTGTCCTTCACGGCAAAATACATTTAACTTATGGTATGGCTGCTGCCAGTTTATTCAATTTTATTCAATGCAGTGGCTGGAATTAATTTCCATCATCGTTCATTCTATCTTTAATAGTCAATGAATAATTTTCTTTTGCAGTGGTTGGAATTAATTTCCATCATCGTTGATTCTATCTTTAATAATCAATGAATAACCTTCTTTCACTAGCTCGGACCTCGTGAAAGACAAAGTCTGCCATTTTATCTCCTGTATTCTATCTTGAATAATCAATGAATAACTTTCTTTCACCAGCTCTGACCTGAATGAATAACTTTCTTTCAGCAGCTCTGACGTCGTGAAAAACAATGTCTGCCATTGAATTATAATGAAAAAAACATTGGAAAGAGCGGACGCAGTCCAGGTTTGGTGACTCTAAAACAATGAAGGCCTCCTCCCTCTATTGGTTTGGACGATAAAATATAACCCAGAAAACGAAAACGAAATTTCTCTTTTCGGAGGGTTATGCATTACTCAAAGATGCTCCAACATTACATCCTCACATTTGCGCTTAACACCGAGATTGGAGAAACAAGTAAGCTCTGTCTGACTCGACTATGTTTTTCTCCCAAATCTATTTGCACTCTTCCATACTTTTAGCTTCCCAATAAATTAATTATTCTACGATATTTTAATCAATTTTGGCTTGCAATTTTCTTGTTCTAGTATCTCCGTGTTTTCACGTTTTACTCGTTCTGGTATCTGGGTATCTGTTCAACCCAATGAATGTAACACTCACGTAAACTTAGCTTTTACCATGATTTACAAAAACAAATGAATCAAGAATCGGTTAAAAAGGGAACGAAATTCTTGAATCCGTTTGCGTATTAAAGTGAGGAGGTAACATGCCTTTGGGGGAGGAGAAATCACTTTGCTGTGGTTTTGGTATGTTTGTACTATCGAGCAACTCATCATCCAGTTGCCGTGGGGAATAGGGCCGACCCTTGTAAATGTCGAACCGGGTTTCTTCACTATCGTAAATATCGTGAGCCCTTGGCGTTATTCTCTCCATTCTCTTCTTGTGGGTTGCACAAAGTAAGGTTCCGCTTGCTCATCGTCGTAGGCCTCGTACACTGATCGCCGCAGGCCTCGTATACCGAAATGATCTTCGGAATGGCAGCGTGGAGGGGTTTACATGTTCGTTTTTGGAGGCAAGTAGTGCTCCTCGCTTCATTTTTTCATGTCGCTCATCACTTCGGGAAGCCGCTCATTTGTAGGTGCAAGAGTTTGCCTGTGTGATATCGTTCTATAAAATGTATTTATAAGCATTTAATCAATCGAATTGAAATAAGCTGGGCTTGGTACTTTTCTTACCTAATGGTGAAAGTAAAGATAAGTAATTTCTTTTTTTTTTGTTTGATTACTTTCAAATATTTTCCAAGTTTATATGGAAAGAAATAAATGAAATATATAAATATTTATATAATATTAATGCATGCTTTCTATTTGAAAAGGGATTTTCTTGAAAGCATTAAAGAGGGTTTATTTCAAATATTTTCCAAGTTTATATGGAAAGAAATAAATGAAATATATAAATATTTATATAATATTAATGCATCCTTTCTATTTGAAAAGGGATTTTCTTGAAAGTATTAAAGAGGGTTTATTTCAAATATTTTCCAAGTTTATATGGAAAGAAATAAATGAAATATATAAATATTTATATAATATTAATGCATGCTTTATATTTGAAAAGGGATTTTCTTGAAAGTACTAAAGAGGGTTTATTTCAAATATTTTCCAAGTTTATATGGAAAGAAATAAATGAAATATTTAAATATTTATATAATATTAATGCATGCTTTCTATTTGAAAAGGGATTTTCTTGAAAGTATTAAAGAGGGTTTATTTCAAATATTTTCCAAGTTTATATGGAAAGAAATAAATGGAATATATAAATATTTATATAATATTAATGCATGCTCTTCATTTGAAAAGCGATTTTCTTGAATATATTAGAGAGGGTAGCTCTTTAATATAAATATCTACATAATATGGTTAAGCAAGAAAATAGAAGTTGTATGATCTTTATTTTAAAAAAGATACTTTGTACTCATTTAAGTTATGAAGTGATAACAAGTCCAAAGTATTTTTCTTGAATAGATTAAAGAGAGAGACTCTTGAAATATCTTGTACAATTTGTACAATGAAGAAGAAAAGAGAGTTTCTCAGATTTATATTCATTAACCATGTTGTAAATAGTAATGAATTAATATATATCCATGAATAGTTACCGTGATAGTGGTAGAGGTTAATGAATTAATGAATCCATGGATAGTTTCATAAATCCATGGGTAGTTTTCCATGGTGTTGATGGAGATTAATTATTTCATAAAACCATGGGTATATTACCATGGTGTTTGGAAATATTAGTTATTTAATAAATCCATGAATAAATTATCATGATGATGGTAAAGTTAAGTTATTAATAAATTCATGGTTAAAGGAACTAATCAGTTTATTCCTTAGATGAATGAACTAGGTGATTATTTTATATTATCATGAGTGTGATGTTAAATTCCTTTTGGTATATATGCAACATATGTGTTAACTTCTATTGAAAAATAATATACATATTTGCATATACATATTTGCATGTAGAAAGATAGCTTGTAGTATTAAAACTACATTGAATATGATTGTTGGTATAATTTTGAAAATGAGACATGTATTTATATTCTTAATTGCGTATTTTTACATATGTATACAAGCTCACTTGCATTGAGATTTTCTTTGTAAGACTCGTGAAGGAGGTTATGTGCTTCATTGTGTAAGCACTCCTTTAGGAAGAGTCTTTTGGAATCGGTATGCATTCATATGCATGGAAGAAAAAATTGTTATGTTAACTTGCATTCCATGCAGTGAAGGTAATAGCTTAAGGGTTAGCTATTTTTATTAAAAGTATGTAAATCACATGCATAAATATCTTAGCTGATGTATCAGTTTATTTTAAAGAAAGTTTGGGAAATGTAGCCAATGTCTTGCAGGAATGTGTGCTTGTGCGACGTAAGCATTAGTTATTGTGATGACCTATAATCAGTACATATGAGGTATGTGTTATTAAAGAGAGAATGACAAGGTACTTTATTTGCTTGTCATGAATTACACATGAGTAGATGGAGAAACTACTATAGTGATTGATTTATACTTTATGAATCTTAACATCATTTTATGTTGAAGGCATCATAGCAGGGAATGATGGTGACATGTAAATGATAAGGAATATTATGCTTGTCATGTACAAAGGAAAAATTATGCTTGTCCTGGTGGCCGGTAAATGACTAATGTTCATGCAGATGAATGCGAGTTACAGGAAGGTCCAATGTGCGATGGTCCATTGTAGGTACATCCATGCCACCAAGATGTGAAGATCTGAAGATATGAAGACCAGAGGGTAAATGGTATCATATTGATTGAGTGGCTTAAAGCTAGATATTGTATATTTTCTTGTAAGATTATATAAACGATGGTTAAGGGATGGTCTCCCTTATCAGCCATTGAGTGATGGGTTGAACACCCTCACGAGCGTTTAATAATAAAATTAAACGTTTGCTGGTTTTCACCCTACAGGGTTTCCAGGGTATATTGGTGTTCAATGGTGTGATTGATTATCGTGTCCAGATGATGAGGTTGATTCCTTTCTTTCTATGATGTTCATAATGGAAATTATGTGATGACTATAGGAGAAATGGGATGAATGGATGGTTACATCATATAGTATTAAGTTAATATACTGTAATGGAGATTGTAAGGGTTAAGGAGTTTACTATTCTTATTTATAAAATTACACTCTGAACTATTAAACATTCAATGTAATGATGAGTAACTTGTATAAAAAAAATTTAACTCCTTACATTTCCCTGTGAAGTTAATGGTGTATGTTACAAGTGGTATCAGAGCTAAAGGTTCAAAAACTGGCGCCTTTGGGATTTAGCGAAAAGAAATTGAGGGATCCGAGATGAAATGCGCATATGTGAAGGAAGGCATCGCATCTCTAATCCAGGTTGAACAATGAGTTCAAGAGATAAGTATTACTATCTTTCTTTTCTTGAAAACACTAGTTATTGCATTTATGGAAAATACACTGCCTACAAAATAAATAACTCTTGAGTTAGAATTTCTTTAAAAAGGATATGTATTTTCCATGTACGTAAAACTTCTATTGTTGTGTTGAATTTTTCACGAAAGAAGATGGGATTTTGGTTTCTTGAAAAATGAAACATGTGCATGTTTCTCTTGAAAATTTAACTAATATACATTTGATTCTTCTTGAGAGAAATATGTGTATTTTGAAAATAAATCCTGCATGTAAACCTTGCAACTAAAAGAGACAAATGTAAAGTAAAATGTGGTTTTACTTAATATGCAAGATTGTGTTAGTTTTTTTGGAAAGTAATAAAGCATTGCTAATATGATAATCTTTCAGAAAGATATACCATGGTAAAAGACCAAACTACTGTGCTAGTTTTGCTGAGAAGAACCCATGTGAGTTCTTGCAAAGATTACTAGTAAGTATCTTGAAAGGTGCAAGCAGTAGCAAAACATAAATAAGTAAACTTACTTGCTTATATATATATATCCTATTTAAGAAAAGATAGGAAGCATGTTTTCTTTTAAAAGGGATTTCGTACAAGGGTGTTAAATGATAAGGAATACAAGTTCTTTTCTTGAAGATAAATATAGGCTAAAGAGAACAACCTCTTGAATATATATTGCATTGCTAGATGGATTATTAAAGGTTAAGTTAACCTTGTTAGTGTTGCGTAGTTTTTATGCATAAAAGAGGCAATTTATGATAATTATTGGAAGCAAAGCCTGAGCAACTTGCATATAGAATCATAGAGGAACAAGGTTCTTTGCATGCAATAGTTGTGTTAGATTTCATCAGAAATAACATAAGTCTATATGTGGAAATGATAATATGTTTTGTTATCATGCTTTAGAAAAGAGTTCTTTGGCAAGGAATATGAATTACATGTACAAAAACTAAAGTAATGTTCTAGTTTCCTTGAAATATATACATGGTTAATGTGGGTATAATATTTCAAGAATAAGATATGTATTCTTATGTTTTATTCCATTAGTTTTATGGAAAAGAAAACCATGTTTTGCATAACTATTATGTTATATGTCCTTGAAGAGGAATCATGAATTTGCCTACTCAATTATGTTAAGTACTCTGTTGGGAAATTAAGATTAGAATCTTTATGCATGGTATGCATAGGAACAACAGCCAATGTGTTAGCTTTATTATATTTGCATGCTCCAAATGCAAAAGCTGAAGTGGTGGTTCTTTTGTTAAAGTTTAATAAAGCGAATGCACATTGTGTCATTTTCCATTAAAGGAATTTCTGAACACATACGTGTGTGAAAAATGTCATAATAATGTGGGAGTAACATGAATTGATAATTAGATACTCACATTAATGTAGAGATGTTAGAAGAAAGCATGTTGTGACATTGCATTCACATCTTATATATGCACATGAATAGGTGTTAAAAGATCACTCAAAGATTGATTATTTATTGATTAAGGCTTTATCTAATCATGCTATAAAATCTTGTCGATGTTGCTAAAGGAAAACATTGTTGTAGAGGAGCAATGTGAATTCCTGATGAGGATGACTATTGCAGTAGGGAGAGAAGTCCTTCAAATGAAATTAAGATAAGTATTTTATGTTATCTTATTTTATGAAGTCTATGCATATGCATGTCGATTCATTTAAAAATGTATTTTTACATATATGGCATTGCATGAGATTAACTTCCATTTAAGAGAATTCTTTAAAAGGTACATGCTATTATAACATCCTTTTTCTGCATAAGAATATGCATATGAGATTAATGTATGTATTATGCTTTATTTCATTAGGAAAGAAAGTATAAAATCATGAAAGAAAAATAGTTACTTTTCATTTGAGCTTGAAAAGAAGCAATTGTTTTTGCATGCAATAAAATTTCTAAGTTACCATGCACTACTTTAAAAGAGATGAATGTGTATAGTGATGGTGTCTGAAATTAATGCATGAATGCAAAAGATGAAGAAAGTCCTACTATAAGATGATAGAGTGTTAAAATTAAATTGAATGACGTCTCTTAATGGGTCAAGTTGTGAAACTTCACTAAAAGACTTGTTGACTGACCAGTTTTTGCATGAAATGTCATGAATGCATTAAGATCATAATGGCATGGAATGACTAGTTTTAGAGTGACTCATGTCATGAATGCATTAAAAATATTAATAGCATTGATTAGTTATGAATGAATAACTAATGAAAGTTATATGCACGAATCGATTTTGACTAAAGCTATTTGAAAGTTGTGAACAAATGATTATGATAATTAATTCGTGTGTCAGTCTAGTGGAACATAGCATTAGGGGAATTGGAAATGTTTGCACTCATACCCTAATCGTTATTAACACATACGTATTAATGAATAATTGTATATACTTTTATGCATGACGACATTGTATGCATAACAAAATTTTATGCAGGAACTTAAAAAGATTGCGTAGAAAATATGTGCTTGAGAAATGCATATTTACGATTAACATTGTTTCTTATTGTAAGCATGAGTATCTTAATGGAAACAGAAAATATGTGAAAATAAAACATTGCAAACATGGCAATGTGGATTGCAACAGTAAACGTTAAAGTATCATTTTTTAATGTACAACACATGTATGTTACTTCCAGGGGGGAAGTTGTGACAGCTTCATTAAAGCTAACTAGTATTAACTAGTTCAAGACAATTTGTTTAATTCTCTTTTATTTGACAAGAGAAACTTAAATTGTCACTGTTGATAAAGAAAGTTATTTAAATTACTGAAATTAATTAATGAAAAGAAAATATTTTTAAGCTAATGGTAATTGTTTCCAAGAACAGGAAGTGGATGGGGACAGTTGGTAAGACAGTTACCTACTCCTCTGAGGATAAGCTGGATCCCCGGGGAGGAGTAGGCGTTCTGTGAAATTGGTAAAGGGGGAGTATTTTCTCGAGCTGGTTGGGACCAGTTAAAAATAGCTTCCAGCAACCCTTGTAAAGCCAAAAACATCTGAGTATGACTGGAATTGGAGAATTGGACTGGACTATCCCGAATTTCTCTTCCATGCTTTTCTGAGTGTGACTGGATTGGCCATCCCGATGTCACAGCAGAAGAATCCACTGTTGACCCATGACACTGTCCAGATTCTGGAGCTAGGGGGCAAGTGGAGGACGTAATTGCCTCACTTGATGGTTGGGAGGACCACAGCTTGAAAGACTAAATTTCCAGATAAGTATAAAGACATTTTAGTGTGGAAAGATTGACTGTCTGGATGTTAAAAAAAAAAAAAAAAAATGACTCAATCCTATGGATTAGGAGGAGCATTTTGTTATCATTGTGGTTCTCATAGTAGAACAAGTTAAGTAAAAATTGTGTTATATTAAAATAAATTATTGAATGTATAAGTTCATTTATTTTATTACTAATTTGTTTGAATGTCTTAGCAGATGCTAGGATATGACCATGGTGCATTGATTGACCATTGGTATGATGAATATTGACTAGAGAGTAGGTGCTCTATGAGTAATTTTTTTTAAGTATTGTATGGATGTCTTTAGCAGGAGCTAAGACAGTGTGCACGAAATGCATTGATGAGAGGGTTGGTTCTCTCTGAGTACTTGTGGAAGTACTTCGATTAAAACATCTCTATATATGCAAGAATGTTTGATGGTTGCAAGTATTTTCATTTGACTAAAAACTATGTGACTAATGTGATTGAATGGTTAGTCATACATTGCAGGCTCTTTCCAGGAAGTGTTGATGGGTGTTCAACCATTCTCCGAAAGCTTGCACAAAAGCCATAATTTCTTCCAATAGTAATTGGTTGGTAAGTTCGTATAGATATTCTTCCGTACTTTTGTGAATTGAATAAGGGATAAGCAGTTAGAAATGGAAATGAAATTTTCTTTGCGTTATACATGCTTATGAATAAAGATAAAAACATTATTGTTTTAAATAATGATATTTAAGGAAACGAAAGTGTTTCATTGCCAAGGGGAAGGAACCCCTTTGAGTTGTTTATATTATTATATCATGAGTATAAGTTTAAATTTCAGTGAGAGAAGCACACCAAGGACGGTGTTCTCTTAAGAGGGGGAGTATGTAGCACCCACGTAAACTTAGGTTTTACCATGATTTACAAAAACAGATGAATCAAGAATCGGTTAAAAAGGGAACGAATTCTTGAATCCGTTTGCGTATTAAAGTGAGGAGGCAACACCGTCTTTGGGGGAGGAGAAATCATTTTGCCAAGGTTTTGTATGTTTCAACCCATCGAGCAACCTGCCGTCATCCAGAGTTGCCGTGGGGAACAGCTGACCCTTGTAAATGCTGAAATTGGTTTCTTCACTTTCGTAAATATCAGGAGCCCTCGACGTTATTCTCTCCATTCTCTTCTTTTGGTGGTTGCAATGTTACGAAGTTCCGCTTGCTCATCGCCGTAGGCCTCGTACACTGAAATGATCTTCGAAATGGCAGCGTGGAAGGGTTTACATGTTCGTTTTTGAGGAAGAGTTCGCTTCATTTTTCAAGTGCTGCTCATCACTTCTGGAAGCCGCTCATTTGTAGGTGCAAAGAATTTTCCCAGGTGATATCGTTCTTATAAACAGTTTATAAGCATTTAATCAATCGAATTGAAATGTTTTCAGTTTGGTAATCTTTCTTATATAATGGTGAAAGTAAAGATAAGTAATTTCTTTCTTTTTTTTTAATTACTTTCAAATATTTTCCAAGTTTATATGGAAAGAAATAAATGAAATATATAAATATCTATATAATATTAATGCATGCTTTCTATTTGAAAAAGGATTTTCTTGAAAAAGTATTAAATGTGGTTTATTTCAAATATTTTCTCCAAGTTTATATGGAAAGAAATAAATGAAATATATAAATATTTATATAATATTAATGCATGCTTTCTATTTGAAAAGGGATTTTCTTGAAAGTATTAAAGAGGGTTTATTTCAAATATCCCTCCAAGTTTATATGGAAAGAAATAAATGAAATATATAAATATTTATATAATATTAATGCATGCTTTCTATATTTGAAAAGGGATTTTCGAAAGTATTAAAGAGTGGTTTATTTCTAAATATTTTCCAAGTTTTTATATGGAAAGAAATAAATGAAATAAATGAAATTTATATAATATTAGTGCATGCTTTCTATTTGAAAAGGGATTTTCTTGAAAGTACTAAAGAGGGTTTATTTCAAATATTTTTCAAGTTTATATGGAAAGAAATAAATGAAATATTTAAATATTTATATAATATTAATGCATGCTTCCTATTTGAAAAGGGACTTTGCTTGAAAGTATTAAAGAGGGTTTATTTCAAATATTTTCCAAGTTTACATGGAAATAAATAAATGGAATATATAAATATTTATATAATACTAATGCATGTTCTTCATTCGAAAAGGGATTTTCTTGAATATATTAGAGAGGGTAGCTATTTAATATAAATATCTACATAATATGGTTAAGCAAGAAAATAGAAGTTGTATGATCTTTATTTTAAAAAAAGAGACTTTCTACTCATTTAAGTTATGAAGTGATAACAAGTCCAAAGTATTTTTCTTGAATAGATTAAAGAGAGAGAGACTTGAAATATCTTCTTGTACAATTTGTGCAATGAAGAAGAAAAGAGAGTTTTTCAGATTTATATTCATTAACCATGTTGTAAATAGTAATGAATTAATATATATAACCATGAATAGTTACCATGATAGTGGTAGAGGTTAATGAATTAATCCATGGATAGTTTCATAAATCCATGGGTAGTTTTCCATGGTGTTGATGAGGATTAGTTATTTCATAAAACCATGGGTATATTACCATGGTGTTTGCAAATATTAGTTATTTAGTAAATCCATGAATAAATTATCATGATGATGGTAAAGTTAAGTTATTAATAAATTCATGGTTAAAGGAACTAATCAGTTTATTCCTTAGATGAATGAACTAGGTGATTATTTTATATTATCATGAGTGTGATGTTAAATTCCTTTGGAGAAAAAATCTTGCATATACATGCAACATATGTATTAACTTCTATTGAAAAATAATATACATATTTGCATGTAGAAAGATAGCTTGTAGTATTAAAACTACATTGGATTATGATTGTCGGTATAATTTTGAAAATGAGACATGTATTTATATTCTAATTGCATATTTTTACATATGTATACAAGCTCACTTGCATTGAGATTTCTTTGTAAGACTCGTGAAGGAGGTTATGTGCTTGGTTGTAAGCACCCTTTAGGAATAGTCTTTTGAATCGGTATGCATTCACATGCATGGAAGAAACAATTTTTATGTTAACTTGCATTCCATGCAGTGAAGGTAATAGCTTAAGGGTTAGCTATTTTTATTAAAAGTATGTAAATCACATGCATAAATATCTTAGCTTATGTATCAGTTTATTTTAAAGAAAGTTGGGAAATGTAGCCAATGTCTTGCAGGAATGTGTGCTTGTGCGACGTAAGCCTTAGTTATTGTGATGACCTATAATCAGTACATATGAGGTATGTGTTATTGAAGAGGGAATGACAAGGTACTTTACTTGCTTGTCATGAACTACACATGAGTAGACGGAGAAACTACTATAGTGATTGATTTATACTTTATGAATCTTGACATCATTTTATGTTGAAGGCATCATAGCAGGGAATGATGGCGACATGTACAAAGGAATATTATGCTTGTCATGTACAAAGGAAAAATTATGCTTGTCCTGGTGGCAGGTAAATGACTAATGTTCATGCAGATGAGTGCGAGTTGCAAGAAGGTCCAATGTGCGATGGTCCATTGTAGGTACATCCATGCCACCAAGATGTGAAGATCTGAAAATATGAAGACCAGAGGGTAAATGGTATCATATTGATTGAATGGCTTAAAGCTAGATATTTGTATATTTCCTTGTAAGATTATATAAACGATGGTTAAGGTATGGTTTCCCTTATAAGCCATTGAGTGATGGGCTGAACACCCTCACGAGCGTTTAATAATAAAATTAAACGTTTGCTATTTTTCACCCTACGGGGTTTTCAGGGTATATTGGCGTTTAATGATGTGATTGATTATTGTGTCCAGATGATGAGGTTGATTCCTTTCTTGTTATGATGTTCATAATGGCAATTATGTGATGACTATAGGAGTAATGGGATGAATGGATGGTTACATCATATAGTATTAAGTTAATATATTGTAATGGAGATTGTAAGGGTTAAGGAGTTTACTATTCTTATTTATAAAATTACACTCTGAACTGTTAAACATTCAATGTAATGATGAGTAACTTGTATAAAAAATTTTAACTCCTTACATTTCCCTGTGAAGTTAATGGTGTATGTTACAATGAACAATCTGCTCATCTTGATTTGTAACAATTTCACAAATAAGTAACATGCATTTTAATCAAACCATCCTACCTGCGTTGCCATCCTCAGCTAAACCTTAAATATGCTATTTCTCAAATAATTGTGGCAAAACATAAATCTTCTTGCGTATATTTATTTTAATTTATTTTTGCTCAACTACAATATAATGGTATTAAAATAAACATGTAATACAACACTGACACTCAGGATTTAAATAAATGAATATTGTTTCGGTTATCTCAACAATCATAGTAACATCATAAATCTAAAAGAGGTATAATTTGCCGCCAATGACTTGGCGGGATTCTAAGTCTTTTCTGAACTTACAGCTGGACCAAATTAGATGATCCGTGCATGTTCTAGTAAGCATGCTAAAATATTTCTTTGGTCGTTCTCTTTTTGATATATTTTTGATTTGTGACTGCAATATTTCTATGTCTAGGTATTGCTACTTTTAACAGTCAGATCTGAACTATCAGCAACTATTATGGTTCCAATCGATCGATCCGTTAACGCGTTAAGACCCGCTGCATTAATCTCGTTAACTGGACACGAACCTCCCCCGCTGGGCGATCTGTAGTTTTGACAATTAGAAGGGCTTGACGGAGTTACGGGACCCCTAAGGGATTGGAACCACTCATTCTTCATCATCTTAATATTATTATTATTTTCTACTTCATCTCCCTGAAATATGAATTTCAAATGCAGTGGCCTACAAGCCGAAGTTCCAGTAGCCATGGTGACCACTAAAAGCATGGCAATCAATGCTACCGAACGTGCAGATGATAGCCTCCTCTTCATATCGTTCCAACTTATATTACACTTCTTCTATTCACCGCCACAGATGAGTACTTGATGGCAACAATCTGAATATCGAAATCAGAAGAAGATGAATAAGAATAATATGAGTGTGTATCTGTATATAGCAAATATAGATGCAAATATATATAGCAAGTAATTACAAGGAGAAGAGGAGGGCCGAGAACAGAGAAAACGCGGAAATGAGGTTTTAGGAGATGACTATAATATGTGGCCTTTATGGAATGAACCGGCCTCCTAAGTGGAATCCTTATCTGTAAAAATCCGCATAAGTCTTCCCCAAATCGCTGCGTGAAAAATTCGAGCTGCAGTCAAAGAGTGACTTTGAAATTATGTATTTTACTTTCGTAATAACACCTTTGACTCAGTTTCGAGTCTCGACTTTCGTTGAACATGCCATCGACTTATACTCCCCGTCACAAAATCCAATACACATGTTGAACGATTCAAAAAACCATTTAAAATAATGACGACGAATAAACTTCCGGCTTTCTCTTTCTTCATTCGTGTGATGAAAAAAAGGGTATCTAATCAAAGAACACGCCTATACGTGTTGCCGATGTTGACGAATAACATTTGTCGATTTAAAAGCCTAGGGCCTTTTAATAACAGCAACCCTATGGATTTAAAAATGCGTATCTAATCAGAGAACATGCCTATACGACTTGCTGATGTTGACAAATAACATGAATCGCCGATTTAAAAGCGTATGGCCTTTTGCATAAGGGCATTCCTATTTGCTGTATCATAATCCCCCGGCAAAGCATGGTCCCGAAGGTGGTTTTTTTGTTATTTGTTTTTCTAATTTTGAGTAGCCCGCACCTAAAGCATGGTTTTGTTTTTTTTTTTAAATATAATTTTTTAATTTTTAATTTTTTAAGGTTTATAATTATGAAATAAAATTATATAAATTAAATGTTTGGTAAATTATAATAATTATTTATTTTTAACAAATATATATCAAAATATTTATGATACATTTTATAACCTAAAAATTAGTTAAATTATAATTTGATTATTATTATTAATTATAAAAAAATTAAGATATATATATATGTGTGTGTGTGTTTTAAATTAATAGCTAATTTATTATAGCATTTTTAAATTGTAAATAAATTTTGTTACATTATTATGAGCTAATGTCATTGCCTATCAAATTTATAAATCTCAATCTTTGATTTGTGAATATTACTATTTATATTATAAAATATTCTTGGAATTTTAATCCCTACTATATATCTAATAATTATTAATAATTAAATTAAAAATCTAGAAAACCTATTCAAATATTTAGTTTTTATTTCTTTTATTTTAAGTTATGTATTTATTTTTATCATTTCTTTTTTCTATCTAAGTTTATATGCCTTTTATTCTATACTTTAAATTCCTTTATTCCTTAATAAATTTTTTCTTCTTAGAGTTATACTTTAGTTATTTAACTTTTTTGGTATTTTTCTCAATAACATGTTTTATTATAGAATTTGAATTTATAAATATGTTCTCTAATTATTTCATTTTTATTATTATATTTTTACTATTATTTTATTAAAACATATTTATATTCATAATTTATTTAGATATTCATCTTTAGGAAAATAAAGAGAAGAGAGTCTCTACCAGTATATTGAATCTTTAGAAAAATGAAGTGAGGAAGGGGAAATACAATTTAAACTAGATTTGCCTACAATGCTTGACAAAACTACAAATCATTAGAAAATAAAATAATAGCACTTAAGACTAAATTTCAAGAAATGAAGAGTAGGATGCAAAAAATCAAACAAAATCAATAGTTGAAGAGAACAAGAAGTCTTTAGAGATGAGATAAAAAATATAAAAGAACAAATAAATGATAATTAAGCCACGGATTGCACAAAGACTAAATTAGATATCAAACTCATAAAAGAATAAATTGACTAACTAATTGAGCAAGACCATGATTGCCACAAAGGATCCTTGAACCTTATAATTGTTGGAATAGAACAACAAGAAAATGAGGATACATTAGATATAGTAAGAGAAAAATTGAGAACCAAATCCCAAATTTACATAACCTATCTCATAGAAGCAATTAGGGTGGAAATATATTAAAACATAGGCACATACTAATCTGAGTTAAGGTAAGTTGTAAGGAATATAAATTAGATATTCTTAAAAATATCCAAGCTTAAAAGGTTCAGGAATCTTCATAAATGAATAGCTTATTCCAAAAGACCAATATGAACTAATGAAATAGGTCCAGAAGGTGAAGCAGGAAAGAAAGGAAAAGAAATGTGCAATCACTAGGAATAAGAAAGCTATTATTAGAGTTCAAGGCCAAAATAAGAGTGACAAATAGGAATTAGGGTCACTCTCGATTCTCTTCTAGAACTTATATGGTTTTCCATGGGGTAAAGGTCCTATGCTAAGTTGTATCACAAGTGATATTGATCTTATTTTCTTAGTTGAAACTTGGGAACATGAGGAATATAGGGTCTTGCACATTGAGAGGTTCATTCCTTAGTAAACTTAGAACAAGAAATATTCCTACATGGGTGTTGGGATATAGATTTTTGTATAAAGAATACGGTTTCTTCTCACATTTGACTTCATAAAATCGATCCCCTAAATCAGTACATTTGGATTGAAATTTCTTATTCTAACACCAATAGGGTTTTCCTTGCAACATATTATTTCTCTCCTATATAATCTACCTCCTATAAGAAAAACAACTTGGATAAGAATTTCCCCTTCAATACCTTAGAACAAGCCATCCATAGCCCAGGGAATGAAGTTAATATCCTTTTTCTTTGGGACTTCACTGCTAGAACCACTACTAACCAGGCTACTATCCTAAGTAATAACCCTATCCTCGACCCCCTATGGCTAGATGAGGATGGTGACTTAGCTAATAGATTCAGAATAAATTCAGATGAAATTACTGAGAACCTATTTGGTACCGAGCTTCTCAAGCTTTTTAGTTTCCAAGACTTGATAATTTTTAATGGAACTAATAAGTGGCCTACGTCTCGAAAAATGACTTGTATTCATGATATGGGTAGTAGTATTGTATATTATGCGATATATGACACCCATGCTTCTAACCGTATTCCAAACTTTGAACTGCCACTACAAGGAAAAGACCCTCTATCAGAGGTTATAAAGGAGGTTTTTAGTGTTATAAAACTAGCTAAAGTTGTAAAAAAAAAAAAATCTACAACATCCGTTTATGGTTACGGAGGTTTTGGCGAAGATTTTAACGGAAATTCAACACAACTAAAAAAAATGGTCGGCCGAAGGTTATTACGAATGTTTTTTTCATTGGTGTGCTAGTAAGGTTTCAATGCACCAGTGCCTGTCATCTAGATGGTGGCCCTAGCACGGTCGAATGTTCCTGCACCAGGCCCTCAAGGTATAAAACCGCACTGGGCGTAGTGTTGGTGATACAACGGACAGGGTCATACCAATTGGTCTTGGAATTTGTGTGGTGCCCATAGTTTGTTGTAATGCACCGATACATAGAGGTATATAAATGCACCAGTGTGCCATATCAGACAAACACATCGATATTTATAATTGGTATTGGTATTTGTTCGGTGCCCATATGTTGTACAAATTCACCGATGCGTAGTCTCACATAAAAGCACGTTTGCGCAGTATCGCACAAATGAACTGAGATTTTTAATTGGTTTTGGTATTTGTGTAGTGCCCATAGATCGTAGTAACGCACCAGTGCGCTGCAGAATACAAAAGCACTGGTGTATAGTAACTGACACGCTTCGGTCTTTATTTTGTATTTTTTAGAAACATCGACCTGTCATAATGCAATTATTGTGATTTTTCTAAATTCATTATTCATCAAAAATCAACACATCTTATAACAATATTCAATATTCATATTAATTAAATTTTTATTAATGCATTTGAATGCAATGTTTGGATTAATTTGTGATATTATATCATAATTATTATGGTTTTTTAAAATTCATTATTCATCAAAAGTCGACATATATATATCTTATAAAAATATTCATATGAATTAAATTTTTACTAGTGCATTTAAGAATGACAATGGAGAACGCAATAGAATAAATTAAAACTTATTATATATATATAAGACAAGCCTCTTTACTATAAAAATAGGACAATTATTGGTATCCCTTTGTCTTTCAATTGGGACAGTATGTCCATTACATTAAACAAAATGTCTGATTTAACAGACAAATATTTCAAAAGAAACAATGCCTTGCTTTGATATCCAAACATAGTGATCATCATTCTTCGCTTTAACTGTTGTCACTGTTAGAGCTACTTCCATGACTTGGATTATTTTCATGAATGTTTTTTTCATGGTGTTTATTGTTTTCTTCTTCTTCACCTTCCATCTACAAACATAAAAATAAACTGAAATGAGTGTATATACATTGGTCAGAATAATGAAAATTTCAATATTAAATAATATATATCAATGTAAATCGAAAAGAAAGATGACGTACCATAGCAACAATTGACTCATAAACTACACACATTATTTCAAAACCATGTACCATGCCATCTTTCAAAATTTCATCTATTGGCGCAGTCCCATACTTTTTTTCCTGCAAGTTTTATACCCCATAACAAATCATATATTTAATATAAAAGATATTTTTGTTCTATTAATTAAAGATGGAGCTAAGTAAAACAAGATCGATAGATGGTTACAAATTCCACAATTAATTTCTAATATGCCAACCTATACTCACAACCCATATTTAAGCCAATTTCAATTAATTCGTCTGATGATTCTCCTTTGTATGTTAGCACGTGTTTGAAGACATTCAATGATGATTTTTGTAAAACAACTTAAAAAATACGAAAATGAAATCTAGTTAAGTTATTATAAGGAAGTAACAATTACTCACAAACTTAGATATCAACCCTTTTCTTCCTTGTCATCCTGTTTTATATGCTGAATGGGTTCCATTTTCTTTTCTTTTCTGCAAGAAAATGATTGAAAATTAATATTTAATGCTAAATTTCTTATTTATTGTACCTAACGACCGAAAAATTCAATGATTACATATTACATTTGAAGCATGTTGTTGTTGAGATGACTCTTCATGCGATGCAATTTTGTCCATTTCTTTGACCATCTCCTTGTACACTTTTTGGACATTCCTACTGGCATATTTCTGATATCAGCTCGTTCATCTTTTGAGATTCTCAAAATCTTCATGAAAATGTAACATGACAATAAAATATTTAATTTTTATATTGATATATGAAAAGTTAATATAATGAAAGTGGTGTTTATAAATAATTCTAGACAAAAATTTAAAGGAATATTACTTTTTCATTCCTTCTTTTCTGTTGTTGTACATTTTTGCTATTAAAAGTGTGACATGTCTCATTGACCAATTCTATGGAATCTCTTCCTATACTTTAGATAAAATTTGCTTCTTGGAATCATTAGATTGGTTTTTATATTGTAAGTGGAAATAACGTCTATACATTCATTCCACTAGATCCCTCAAAGTTTTGTAAAAGTTTTTCCCCCTTTCGTTAACCTCCAACACCACTCTAGATCAGCTAAGGAGCAATTCATTTTCATTTGCATGTTATATTTTTTTTCTTTTTTTAGAATAACATTCCTTTTCTAAGTTGTTGGTCACTGTAGAACATTAAATAAATGTGAATTAATAGACTATTTGACACATGTTATCTAATAAATTAAATTATATTATTAATGAAAATTTAAAAAAGAAACTCATATTGGATCGATAGTATTTTTACATTCACTTGATTCATCCTTTTTTAATTTTTCCATCTAGATTTTACGCTTTTTTAGTCCTAGATCAGAAATAATATTCTCGAGATTTGTCATTTTGTGGCTTTGCATGATACACAGTAAACAATACATATTAGTTAAACTTACGTATAGTTCAAAAATAATATTTTTTGTAAAGAATTTACAAAAAACCTTCCTTTTTTTCTTTTCTTGATGTGTTATCAGTTTTTTTGTTACTTGATCTCTTGTCAGTCATTTATTTATCAATATGAAACCTATACCATATCATTCAGTAATATATTTATAAATAAATTGTCAACTTTTCAGGTAAAAACTAAATCTCAAGAAACCGATGCGCCTTTCATGATGTATGCACCGACATCAGTGCATTGGGGTATTATAGACGCACCACACAAACAATATAATATACCATACGGTGTGTGGGGGTATTATAAAAACACCGCATAATTAGTGTAATAGACCGTATGATGCTATCCTCGTAACATAGAGCACTGGTGCCCTATTTTAGATATGACGCACTGATTTAAAAAAAATGTTTCTAATTTTCTTATTACATAGTACTTGTGTAGTGCATTGTATAATACAGTGAATCGATGCGCTCAGTTATGCAGGGCACACAGATAGAAAAAAAATCCATTTTTTTCAAAGAATCACGCAAGGGCCGAATGGATTGGGATCCAACTATACAAGTCGTCCTGTGGGTTGGATGTTAATCTAAAATGAAAATCCCTAATGCTGAAATCATAGAAACAGGTAGAAGAAAGGGCAAAAACAAAAAAAATGAAGGGTTTAGGGTAAAAATGGATAAAACTGCAGCAAAAGTAAAAAAAGTAATCAAATTTAATCACGAGATGGTTTGAAATTGTATGATACAAAGTTTGAATCACCAAAGGTTTTCTTTCTGATTGTTTGAATACTTTTGTTTGAACGTATTTTGCTGCTCCACAATGCTCTCGTGCTCTCTTGCTCCGGGTATGTCTCCTGCAAACCTCTGGCTAAAAATTTTAGCAAAAATAGTGAAATAATGAAAAGTGCTTAGTATTTAAAGAATTATTTTATGAAATTAGATTTTCGAAAATATTTTGCCACCCATTTTTTAATTTGCCACTTTTTTTTCACTTAAAGAAAATAGAGTTGTGCTTTTTTTATTTGCGTTTATTCGTCACCAGTGCATCCATTTGTAACACTGCATTGGTGCGCAGTAACTAAAACACACCAGTGCGGTTATTTGTACATTAGCATCGATTTGCACTTAACACGCTGAAAGTACATTTAGGTGTGTACACCTAAATTTACTAAACTCCAACCATAGAAATTGAGAATTAGAATTTTGTTTATTCTTGAGAATTAGAATTAGAATTAGAATCGAGAATTAGAATTGGATAAATTCTTGATGGAAATAGCTATTATTTCAATGCATTTTGTTTATTACAGGAGGTCCTCACTGATTTTGTGGAGAAAATGCAATGTGGGGCGTCTGAAGATACAATACTACAGGGCCCAAGAGGGAAATTGTGGCATGTGCTATGCTAAGACGTGGGCAGTTTTCACAAATGGTTGAGAAAGTTTTGTTTCTGAGCATTTTATTGAAGTTTGAGATATTTTAGTTTTTAGACATGTTGGAAATGTACATTTTCTATGAAAATATTTGGGCCATTTCTTTTCAAAACTACACCTCTTCTTCTTTCAAAAAAAGAAACATGAACCTAATTTCCATAACCTACAACAAGAAAAGGTGCCCCGTGATCTGCTTGCTGACCCATGATCTGCTTGCTCATTTGTAAGTTCCTCCTCTGTCTTGGCATCCAATTTCCTCTTTTCTCCTTTGTGCTTTCTCTCTTAATCTTATTAAAATTTTTGCAATCTCTGTTTTACGAGAAGCTGACCTTGAATGTTCTGGGAGTAATGACAACGAGTCCTTCATTCTGCATTTGTTAGCAGTAGAAGACCGATTTTTGACTAGACAATGCAATTACTACATCTGGATGAAATGGTTTCCCGTAGAAAATGAGTATACAGTTGATCAGAGGAAAGACATTGCAAAATGGGATATTACATTAGATTTTCCAATGGGAAACCGATTTGCAGGTGGATATATGGTAGTTGTAGGTATCTATGCTTTTCTTCACACAGAAATGGTCACTGGATTTCCATTTATAATACAAGCAGACTTTTCACTAGTTTCATCCAGAGGACCACAACTCAAAAAAAATAGAGATGCCATTCCGGTTCAATTGAAAGATGAAGATGTGATTTTATGCGATGCCATATTTGACGATAAAAGTTTATGTAAGCCAACTGAAGCTCGAAGAATACTCCCAGCTTCTTTTAAATGCATTCTGGAGAATTATTCCCTTCATGGGATCTATCAACCTAATCAACAACGTCAAATTATCTTTCTTTGTTTTCCTTAAGGGAATGAGAATCCTTCCCTTCATGGTGCCTCTTGGCTTTATCGACTGCCTGGATTGATCTTTCTCTGCTATCCAATATTTCCCTGCCATCCTTCTAAGAATGAGAATTGTTGCCTTCATGTGAACTCTTAGCCCGTTCAAGAGACTCAATTGATATCTCTCTGACATCCCTTAGCGAATAAGACTCCTTTCTTTCGAAGGACCGTTTTAGCTTGATAGTCGCCGGAGCGTCGACATGTATTTATTTGCCATGAACTCTGCTCTCCCTTTCTTCATCATGGCACCTCTTAACGATATCTCTGACCTCAACTGAATGCTCTCTGCTGGTCTCAACATTTTCTCCTTTTGTACTCTATGGAGCTCTGTAGCCGTCTACATCCCTGTAAGCGTCTTTGTCCATCTTTTTGTTTGAATCGATCATTTTCTTTGCTATAAAATTCTTAGCCGAAGTTCGAACTCTCGTCTTTTCAAACCCTCATCTCCTCGGAAAAATTCTTTCCTGCAATTCGAACCCTTCGCTGCTTTAATATTGCACTTTACATAATAACCTTGTTCTGGTGCGCGGGGTTTTATAGGCGCACCGGTGTGGTTTCGTAAGATCAAGGTTTATGTTTTGGCACGGTGTTTTATGATGCACCAGTGCGAAAGATTTGTGAAGCACCAGTGTGCCTTAGTACTAAGACACACCGATGTGTGTTAGGATGATAAGCGCACTGGACGAAAAACCAGGAATCTCCACTAGAAATGGCGTACTATATAAAGTTATTTTTTTTGGTATGTAAGATCATAATAAAATAATAATAATTCTAAAGTACATGAATTTATTTGCATTATTTTCTAAACTTTATTATGTTACAAAAATTCATATTATTCTAGATTTATTATTTTACAATTATTTACAAATTTACAAATTTAAATATTTTAATAAAATCATTTCGCATTAATACAATCAAAATTTTACAAATATTTTACATACAATTACAATTACAATTACAATTACAATTTTACAATTTCACATAAAATTACAATTAGAATTACAATTACAATTAAATTACAATTTTACAATTTCACATACAATTAGAATTAGAATTAGAATTAGAATTTTAATTTTACATAAAATTACATTTACAGTTAAAATTTTACAAATATTTTACATATAATTCTAGAATTACAATTACAATTACAATTTTACAAATATTTTACATACAATTACAATTAAAATTACAATTACAATTAAAATTTTACATTAAATATTTTGCATACAATTACAAAGACAAATACAATTTTACAATTTTACATACAATTAAAATTTCAATTTCAATTACAATCACGACATAATATTTAATAAATATCATGGACATTTAATATTAAAATAATTAATAAACATCACGATCATGATAACCATCATACAAACATCATATTTGACTATAAAACACATTCAAATTCGCTAACATCATCATGATCATGATCATCTAAAAAGCCACAATTAGCTTTGTATAACATCATCACAACACAAAAATCAAATATACATCTCATGTCAAATAGCTCATGCTATCACATACACATCTATCAGCTAAAATTTGCACATTAAATGAACATATCTAACATTACCTAACAATATACACATCATGATGATCACCAACATGTACATTAAGTACAACTGCAACATGAACATAAAATACATGGACAAATATATATATATATATATATATATATATATATAATGTTAAAAATATACAATTGTAATATAAATGTCATGGATTAGCTGGTGGTACAACATAAATAGTAGTACTAGTCGAGGCCTGCTTAGTCAATAGTGCAGCCTCCACGGTCAATGATCCAACCTGATCATGATCATGAGTACTGATGGATGCTGCAGGCTGCTGACTGGACATGGCTGATGGTTCAGCTCATCTCCATGATCACGGCTACTAGATGATAGTGGAGGCTCATGCTCATCTGGCCCTGTGCGAGGTGAACGATCATGAGATGATGAGTTGCTGCTCACAGACTTTCTATCACATGTGGCATCTCGACCATGCCTATAATGTGCAACAATCCTCGGTCATGTAACAGCTGTCATAGCTCCTATGACATGCCACATCAGGCTGTACATGTCATGCGACATGCCTCTCCACATTCATAATAGCCTATCATTGACCTGTATGTCTCTGTAATGACCGGGCCTGATGCCCGCCTCAACAATCAATTCACTAAGTTCGTCGCCCAACTCCATCCTGTATCTAGTATCAAGTCGACCACACCTAGCAAAAGGTGGTAGCGATGCACCACCAGAAGCATGTCTCTTTGCACCGGCCTCCTGATGATCCTCAGTATCTGGCATGCCCTCATCGTCATCAAGATCCACACCTAGATGATGTGGTGGTGTCGGCATGTCCTCGCCATCACAAGAGCCAATGTCTGCAAAATATATACAAGTACACAACAATAATTAGACAATTTTATTACATAATTTAATAAAAACAAGTTAAAGAACATGTTAGAATAAATTTAAATAAAACAGTAATATTACCTCTATCATCTAGCGACTCATCACCTGTGAAGAGGATGTTGGCACGCCCTCACCAATCCAATCCATCATAAGGACAGGGGACCATAATAAAGGGATGCAGCTTGTCAACACTGGCTAGTAACTCCAGTGCATCATGCGATATCTTGGCTAGAAACATAGTCTCATCCCTCTTGGGCAATGGGCATCATCTTCCCCCACATGTGCATCCATGCCTCCAACATCGGCCTACGAGGATTTTGAACAAAATTAGGCCTCATCTCTCAAAACCTCTCAAAAAATAAACAAAAAATCTCTAAAGGAAAAGGGAAGTTGACCCTCCCTTGTGCATGAGCATGAAATCTATCTAAGGCTATACAAAACTGCAACAAAAAAATGGCAGACCACCTGACAAGTTGTGGCTCCTATACTAAAGAATCAACATAATATTGAGGTGAGCAACTAATGCATTTCCCATCACTGGTGTTGTCTAAAATGGTCGAAATGAGAAGGGAGAGGCAGTACACCTCCTCACTACCAAATGCACCAATACGTAACTGACCTCTAGCGACCTGAAAATCTGTAGGAGACAGTACTGATGCTCCAATGTATCTTTGGGAGTAAACTAACTAACTCCTTGTTACACAACCAGCTGGAACCTCTAGGAACGAGGGAAAATCCACCCCTCTCCTCAATAGCCCTGTAATGAAATGTATATATTCCTCCTCAGTGGGTGTGTACCACTAGTTAGGACCAACCTAGAAAGCCTACAAGTGGGCATTCCACATGCGGATAAGATGTCTCAAAAACACACTATGGGCCTTTAGGGAAGTAGCCTCCTCATAGAACTTGAGGATGCCTACCTGCCATAGGAGCCCCTACGTAGCTGCTATAATAGGGCGACGATACGCATTTCTCTCCCTCTCTCATGCCTCCCATAGGTGAACCATGTCATACTACTCCACCTATTGTTTCTATTGTTCCCCCTCTTCTCTCTGAATCATTTACATGTTAGATACATTTTTTTTATTATATGAGACATGTATTTAGGAATATACATATATAATTTTTTTTGGAAAAAAGAATAGACCAGTCGGTGCACCACAAAAAATAGTCATGCATCGATTACGGTGCATTGTTTGTTTGTCACACACCAGGGGCAGTGCCCGCTGATGACATTCAACATACCGTATGCGGTGCACCTAAAAATTCTTAAAGCACCATTGACTAAATATGGTGTCAGAAGAGCGGTGCGCTGACTGAAATATATGCCCAAACACGTATAGTTATGTCAGCGCACCGACTTCCTGACTAATTACATAGTCAATGGTGCAGTATTTTACGAGGCCACATCGTTGACCCTGACGAAATGTCGAATGCAGTGCGCTAACAAACACTGAGGCAGATATTTCCGTCAACGCACTACGTTGCTATTCCACATGGTCAACGGTGCGGGTGGCTAAATGATCGCATCACACTTTTTTTTTAAATTTTAAAATAATGTGGTGCACCTTTTAGTACCGCACCGGAAATGGTGCAGATACTGTCAACACTAGTTGTGGTGCAACTTGTAAATTTTATAGGCAGCACTGCTTAATGGTGCGAGCCGAATGAATCATGTGCACCGCGCAACAAATTCTTTT
This sequence comes from Pinus albicaulis, assembly GCA_034641835.2. Taxonomy (NCBI): domain Eukaryota; kingdom Viridiplantae; phylum Streptophyta; class Pinopsida; order Pinales; family Pinaceae; genus Pinus; species Pinus albicaulis. The sequence goes on along the minus strand of CM076581.1, from coordinate 598,230,368 downwards.
TTATTTTCTTTTAAATGGTTAGTTTTAAGGTTATTTGAAATTCTAATCCGACAAAAAGCTTAATTATGGAAAAACAAGAAAAATACCTGTACATTTTGCCGTCGAGGAGGAATATTGGTTATAGAATTTGCAAAAGAAAATTTGCCTGCCATTTTGAAAAATCAAAGCTAGAGATTGGTGGGAAATGCACAGCAATAGTAAGTGCAATGGGTGCGATGGGAGCACCGATGTCAGGGTGGCTCAGCCAAGGATAAATTTCACTGGTGCTTGGGAGCTCTGGAGCACTCAGAAAAGTGAAAAATGCAGTTTCTTGGCCATAAATTTTTTTTTTATTTAACCCTGTTCCATTGTGCGAGGTTTTATAGGTGCACCGATGTTGTTTCTTACAAACTTGCTTGTCAGTTTCTGTTTTTGCATGGTGTTTTATGATGCACCGGTGTGGTTTCTTAAGACCGCACCAAGCAGTTTCTATTTTGGCGCGGTGTTTTATGATGCATCGGCGCAGATGAGTTGAGAAGCACCAGTGCACTACAGTAATATGACACACTGGGTGGGTGTGTACAGAGCACATGGTCTCCGGTGTGCCAATGTTTTGTGTGCACCGGTGATTTCTCTTGTCAAGCGCATCGGTGCGATTTTGGATGATAAGCGCACCGAGTGAAAAACATCTGCAAAACCCTCCGCTCGCCAACCTCCTCTAGTAACCTCCACTAGAAATAGATGTGTGGGGTATTTTTATAAAGGGTTCCTATAAAACATCCGCTAGAGGGTCTTTTCCTTGTAGTGTGCTAAATTATCACAAACCTATGTCTGACCAAAGACCTACGTACCTAACTATCAATCTTGTTATGCATACCAACCACATGCAAAAGATCTGTGAGAGTCAAGTGAACACCTATTTTGATAGGATTAACATAGATATCTTCTTAAAGAATTTAGAGAGGTATTTTGGCTCCATAACATATAATCATATCATCAATAAAATATACTACAATATTACTACAACCCTTTCCACAACCATTAACATATTCTCTACCAAGGTTTCATATAAAAGGAATAGTAGAACTTCCAACCGTTGGTATGATAAGGACTATAAAATTTCTAGGAAATCAATTAGAGATGTTCCTATCAAAACTATTAAGATCATAAACATAAGTATATACAAAAATCTTATAAAAAATAATAAAATATCCTATATTACAAAGAGACAAGAGAAAATTCTTCACCTTTTTAAAGCTCAACCCATAAATTTTTGGCGAAATGTACTTATGAAGCTCGATCCCCTTAGAGAACTGGGATATGTATCTTACGAAGCTTTATGACTCTCCAATCACCATGGACATTGATTTAAAAACTCCTATAAAGGTGGATATCTTTTCTTTGGAAGACATCAAGTTCGAAATTAAGAAACTCACTAATGGGAAAGATAGGGACGTTGAAGGATACCAAGCTAAAATGTTCAAAATGGGAAGGTGTATCCTCATCCCTCATATCAACAATCTTCTCAATTTGGTGGTAAAGCACGACTTTCTTAAGATTTGGATGCAAATCCTTACTGTTCATGTCTTTAAAGGTGGTGAAAAATGTTCAATCTAGCTATAAAACCATTATGATTATCCATATTTTAGCCAAACTGTATGGTCTCAAATTGCAGAAGAAGATTACGCTTGGCTTAAAATCCGTCATAAAATAGCTAAAGGTAAAGTTGATTCTAGGAGACATCACTCAACTATTGATCATGTTGTCACACTTAGGATCATTGCTGAGGAGTGTCACAATAGTACAAATGATCTATTCTGCTATTTTCTTGACTTTATAAAATATTTTGATATTGTTCCTTGGGATAAGGTATGGAAAATACATGAAGAGATAATGGTTCCTCCTAAGTTAAGAATTGTTGTAGTTCAAATCTACGAGAATTTTGGCTCCAAAATTAAAAAAGCGATGGGTGGACTAAAGAAATTAAATGCAATATTGGGGTTAAGTAGGGGTGTGTCCTAACACCTACCTTTTTTTGGCATTTATACTGATAAGGTAGAAGAGAGCTTGGAAATTGCAAAATGCAATGGCCCCGAGCTCACTGGTATGGTCATTAATCTTCTCCTTTATGTTAACGATGTCGCTCTTTTAGCCAAAATCTATGCCGATCTCAACCTGCAACTTGAGACCCTCCATGATTACTACAATCTAGGACAAGTATGATAGTTAATACTGACAAGACTAATATGATTATAATTAAATCGAAAAATATCAACCATGGTAATTTCATCTATGAATAATTACTTAGATCACATTTCTTCCTACAAATATTTAGGTATGATATTCATCATCATCGCAGCTAGAATTATAGCATTGAAAAAATGATTATTGGAGGCTGGAAAGGTTATTATGAGTTTGAAAAAAATTGTACGTTGGATTATATGTGTATTTGGAGTAAAAAGGGGATTCTATTTATCACTCTTGTGGCCCATGTTATTTTATATGTATGTGAGGTTTGGGGTTATAGTATATCCATATATTCATGGAGGAAGATTGAGATGACTCAAAAGTAATATATAATCTACATCCTAAATATTAAAGGAAATATTCCCTATCCTATCCTCCTAATCGAAGCCAACTTTCCTCCATTGAAAGCATGGCTATGTTTAGGTACTTGATATACAAGAAAAAAATTTCCATCATGGAATCCAAGAGGTTTCCAAAAATTGCTTCCAACTCTAGCCATTTTCCCCCACATCTGTCTTAAGAGTGGGTGGCATAACAATGCCCAAGCTTGGCTCAACCATTAGGGGATAAAGGAGGAGACCATATTTCCACGGAATAAGGCTAGTATAAAAAATACTATTACCTGTAAATATAAGGATAAATTATGTGATGATAAGGAGGTAGAGAGGAATATTAGGCTAAAGTATTACAAGGATGAGATCAACCCCACCGTTGCTAACCCAAATTATCTCTATATCTTGGCTATTACTAAGAATATAGTGAACATTGCAAATATTAGAACTAATTCTCATGAGCTTCATAGTGAAACCGAGTGTTGGAGTCTCCCAAAACCACCCTGAGATGAAAGAAACTTCTAAATTTTCCATACTAAGAGGGTTGAATATGAAAAAAAAATCCTCTTAGATTACCCAAATCTTTCTTACATCCGTTCTCATTTCCAAAAACATCTGTTCTCATTTCCAAAACATTTATCACACATCCAACCTCCGTGACTTGTTAAGTCAACAAAACTATAGTGATCTTGGAGTGCTTCTTTTCCTTATTTTTGATCATATAAATAAAATATTAAAGAGTCAAAATTAATCCCTTATTAAGGTCAGATAGACCAAATTAGTCTTAGTGGACATTAATCATGATCATTATAATCATCATATTCTTTTAATTGTATATTTTATTATTATTTGTTTTCATATTTTAATATTCTTCTATTATTCTTTTTTATTTGATCTTCCCATCAATGTTTATTACCTTTCAGGATTATTTTATTTAATGAATTTTTAATTTTTTTTAATTTTTTTAGACAATATGGTTTATTAAAATTTATTTATTTTTATGTTAGAATTTATTGTTATTGACAGTATTTTTTTTTTGGTCTTATCCTTTATTATTCATTTTTATGTGTATGATCTTTTCATATTAGACTTAAGAACTAGAATTCTGATAGATAATAAGAGAGAATGAGTCAAATGATATAAGATAGATGAAGATAGAAGGTGAAAATATAATAAAAAGAAAAAAAAAAACACTAAACACCTTATTTATTTTGATTGACTCTCATCGTAGCTAATATCCCTTTTCATAATATTCGCGTCATGAGAAAAAATTTAGAAATTTAAAAACACCTTAGTAATTTCAATCAAAAAGAGAAATATAAAATTAACCACTCCTCAAAACATATTATCCATCTCCTTTCTCCTTGATCCTCCCCATCCTTCCTTGCTTCCCTTTTCCAGATCTCTTATTCCCCTTAATTTTTTTTATTTTTTTTTAATTTTCCTTTCTTCTAACCCTAATCTCTTCTCCCCCCTCTCCTTTTTATATTTACCTTTTATCATATTAGGGCTTTCTTTCCTTATATACATTCTTTAACATATTGTTATTAATTAATATATTGTATATTTATATAATTATACATATATAATCATCTTTATCCCTAAATCACATATTTTAATTTATTTATAATTCAATTTTATTATACTAGCAATTGCACCATATGTTGGAAGGAAACGCTTGTAAAGCAAGAATATAGGAAATAGTAGTATAGTTAGGAATCTTAAAATTTCTACCAATCCTAATGAAGGGGTTCCAAATTACCCTATTATCAATATTAAATTTAAAATTGAAATATAAATATGAGATCAAATATTGTAAAATTATGAGAGAAAATTATAACATAAAACTACTAAAAAATAGAAATGATTTACAAATCAAACTCTTCCAAAAAATTATTTTAATCAAATTATGATAAGAAAAAAGAAACCTCTTGACCTGCCACAGCAAATTTTATCATATAACTTAACCATAAGATCACATCCTTAACCTTCCATATCAAATTTTATCATACAACTTAACCATAATTTTAAAATTAGAATATTACGGAGATGGTTGAAATTTAGAAAGTTACATCAGTCTATTTTAAGAAAACCAAAAAATTATTTTAATCGAATTATGATAAGGTAAATAAAACCTAATGATGCTGCGTATCCACTGTGTGACCCATCGCCATCCATTGGAATGAATTTGTCGGCATCTTAACACACGTGTTTATTAGAAGGTGAATAAATGTACTTTTCTCGTTAATCACAAGTTAAATCCAAATTACTAAATAAGCGAATAAATGTAAATTCCAAATTTCAGGAAAGAAAAGGCCACAGCATATGTACACAGGTAAGAACGTTAAATTTTATAAAATCGTGCAAGCTTGTTAAACCCTATACTTGATGATGATGAAACCTGCGACACCCTCTAAGAAAATGATGCACGCAGCATTGCACCTTTTTCCATTCAAAATCAAAATCATAAAGCCTTGTTATGATATGTTTGACTTGAGGATCTGGACATGCACCATTTTGATTCGAATTTTGCTTATCCGAACCGTATGGAGAGTCGAGACATGGAGGAGTTACAGTCTCAACTACCTACAAGGTCACTGGAACTTGATAATCCAGGCAAGCTCCAAGCGCTGGACAAATCTGGGTTGAAGAATTACATTGTAAAAGCTGAGTCCATCAGGCCATTCCTGGGCCGAATTGGGCACCTGGTTGAGGAGTTTTGGGAGAATATCAAATTTGGACGTTCTTCAGTGTTGGGTTACAGGATATTAGTGATGCAAGAAGACATTTTCAAGGCAACGAGACTACCCAACAAATGTCGCACGGTGGGTTATTGGTTTGGAAAGAGTCCATAGTCAAGCGAATTGGAAAGGAGGCTTGGAACGCAGAGCATGCGATGAGATTGAAACAATTGTGTGGAGTTGAGACAAATTTCAAGCATGACTTCCCTATGGATATGATCAAGGATGACACTACAAGGTATGTGGCTTCGCTGGTTATGGAGCATCTCTCGGGATGGTCTACTGTTTCTGATTGCACCTATGGATTTCTTGATGCCATTGAACAAGGCATGAAGAGAGAGGTCACTAACTGGTGCGCCCATATTGCCAAGAGGATGAAGTTGGTCCGCCTTAAGGCGCGTACTACACACACAGAGGTGACCCAAAAGGAACTTCGCTATGGGGTTGTCATTGCATTGCTTGTTAGAGAGCAATCACCTGATCTATGGTGACAGGTTGCAGAAAAAGAGGGGCGGGATCTTGAATTGTTGAAGAAGAGAGGAAGGAAAGAAATAAATGGGGTACAGGATATTGGGTTTTTAAAGAAGAGAAGGATGAATAAGATCAATGGGGTGCAAGGTAGGGAAATGTTGAAAGAGAGAAGGATGAAGGAAATCAATGGAAATGGGTTTGAATTGGAGAATATGAAAGCAAAGAGGAAGGTTGAAGGCAGTGAAGTAGATAGATATAGGGAGAAAAGGCCAATGTTACCGGTGGGATTGGTGAATTTGGAGCAGGAGATGAGGATTGAAGATACTGAAGAACTTCAAATGCAAGGCAAAGTGGAAAGTAAAGAGGACAGTTCGGGTTATGAAGGTGCAGGGGTAGTTTTGCAGAGGATCAAGGTCTGGTTAGCTGAGGAATGTGCTGAAACTGCTGAACATTATCTTGCGGGTCGAGAAGCATGGATGGAAGTCGTTGTCCAAGAAGTACTAGATGGAGAACTTTTGGAGCAATATTACAATGATCTCACCTTTGGTTCAACGAATCATGTTTGGGAAAATTGGATGCATTGTATTCCAGTGAACCAGTGGAGAAGAATCGCTGGATTTTCTGAATCAGCGAAGAGAAAGAGGATGAAGAAAAGGAGAGCGAGGGGTATGACAAAATGCTGGTAATCAGTGTAGAGTATATCTTGGCTCACTTTCTTCACAAAAGTAAGGTTCCTTTTGCTCATGGTGACTTGTACGTGGACCCTTATATTGTGTTTGTGCACCGTCATGCTTGCAGATTTCTGTGGGCATGTCTGTCTGTATTCAAGGTGGTTCTGTGGTCAGAAAACCTAGAGAGGTGCATGATTTGGTCCTGCAGCATATTTTGGGATACACTACTAGTTTTGGTCGAATTCTTTCTTATTCCGTTTAGGACTGTATCATTATGAGAATCACCTTAAAGGGCAATGTAGTGCATGGATGTTGTAAGGATTTGACTAGAGTGTAGGAAGATCTGGGAGACTATGATAACGTGAATACACTTTTAATTGATACTTCACCTGTGACCATGCTTAGAAATCAAGATGCAAATGTGATTTGCCCCATTCCCTACCAGTATCATGTGCAGGCTTTTCACTGGCAACTGGAGGCCTACCTCTTGCCTTATCTGGAATGTTTGGAATCAGTACAATGTATTCCTGAATTTGTAAAGAATATCCCATTTTTCCTGGAAAAGGGACACGCTTGGGAATGGTCTCAATTTGAAAAAGGTACGGTTACTCCTTTGTTTGGAACCCCTTGTCCATCATGTCGCCATGGAATTGTAAAGTATTGGAAATTATTTCCGAGCATTGTAACTGAAACTTCAAATTCTCAGTTGGATCTGTTTAATACTCAATGTCGTGGGATTAATAACATTGGGAAACAATTACCCATCACAAGAAACAGTATCTCATTTTCACAGTCAGTTCCACCTACAGCTAACTTAGGAAATTTTGAAATTTATCATGGAATTTCATCGAGAGAATTCTTGGGTTTCAGCAATTATATACGGAGTAATAACAACATGAATTATAAGAGGGAACTGATTAAACAGAGAAATGATAAGATGAAATTTGTGAGGGAGCTGATTAAAAGGGCCAAAGAGGGAACTGAATCAGACAAAAGCTGATTTACATAACATGGCATATGAGAAGAACAAATTGGAAAAGAAGCTCCAGGAAGTGGAAGATGCCTTGGAAAAATCACATGAAGAAAGATAAAATTGGAAACCGTTAAATTTTATAAAATCGTGCAAGCTTGTTAAACCCTATACTTCGATGATGATGAAACCTGCGACACCCTGTAAGAAAATGATGCACGCAACATTGCACCTTTTTCCATTCAAAATCAAAATCATAAAGCCTTGTTATGATGTGTTTGACTTGAGGATACGGACACGCACCATTTTGATTCAAATTTTTCTTATCCGAACCATATGGAGAGCCGAGACATGGAGGAGTTACAGTCTCAACTACCTACAAGGTCGCTGGAACTCGATAATCCAGGCAAGCTCCAAGCGCTGGACAAATCTGGGTTGAAGATTTACATTGTAAAAGTTGAGTCCATCAGGCCATTCCTGGGCCGAATTGGGCACCTTGTTGAGGAGTTTTCGGAGAATATCAAATTTGGGCGTTCTATAGTGTTGGATTATAGGATATTAGTGATGCAAGAAGACATTTTTAGGGCAACGGGACTGCCCAAAAAAGGCCGCACGGTGGGTTATTGGTTTGGAAACATGGAGTCCATAGTCAAGCGAATTGGAAAGGAGGCTTGGAACGCAGAGCATGCGATGAGATTGAAACAATTGTGTGGAGCTGAGACAAATTTCAAGCATGAATTCCCTGTGGATATGATCAAGGATGGCACTACAAGGTATGTGGCTTCATTGGTTATGGAGCATCTCTCGGGATGGTCTACTGTTTCTGATTGCACCTATGGATTTCTTGATGCCATTGAACAAGGCATGAAGAGAGAGGTCACTAACTGGTGCGCCCATATTGCCAAGAGGATGAAGTTGGTCAGCCTAAAGGCGCGTACTGAACACACAGAGGTGGCCCAAAAGGAAATTTTCTATGGGGTTGTCATTGCATTTCTTGTTAGAGAGCAATCACCTGATCTGTGGCAACAGGTTGCAGAAAAAGAGGGGCGGGATCTTGAATTGTTGAAGAAGAGAGGAAGGAAAGAAATAAATGGGGTACATGATATTGGGTTGTTGAAGAAGAGAAGGACGAATAAGATCAATGGGGTGCAGGGTAGGGAAATGTTGAAAGAGAGAAGGATGAAGGAAATCAATGGAAATGGTTTTGAATTGGAGAATATGAAAGCAGAGAGAAAGGTTGAAGGCAATGAAGTAGATAGATATAGGGAGAAAAGGCCAATGTTACCGGTGGGATTGGTGAATTTGGAGCAGGAGGTGAGGATTGAAGATACTGAAGGACTTCAAATGCAAGGCAAAGTGGAAAGTAAACAGGACAGTTCGGGTTATGAAGGTACAAGGGCAGTTTTGCAGAGGATCAAGGTCTGGTTAGCTGAGGAATGTGCTGAAACTGTTGAACATTATCTTACGGATCGAGAAGCATGGATGGAAGTCGTTGTCCAAGAAGTACCAGATGGAGAACTTTTGGAGCAATATTACAGTGATCTCACCTTGGTTCAGGGGATCATGTTTGGGAAAATTGGATGCATTGTATTCTAGTGAACCAGTGGAGAAGAATCGCTGGATTTTCCAAATCAGCGCAGAGAAAGAGGATGAAGAAAAGGAGAGCGAGGGGGTATGACAAAATGTTGGTAATCAGTGTAGAGTATATCTTGGCTCACTTTGTTCACAAAAGTAAGGTTCCTTTTTCTCATGGTGACTTGTACGTGGACCCTTATATTGTGTTTGTGCACCCTCAGGCTTGCAGATTTTTGTGGGCATGTCTGTCTGTATTCAAGGTGGTTCTGTGGTCAGAAAAACCTAGAGAGGTGAATGATTTGGTCCTACGGCATATTTTGGGATACACTACTAGTTCTTTTCGGATTCTTTCTTATTCCGTTGAGGACTGTATCATTATGAGAATCACCTTAAAGGGCAATGCAGTGCATGGATGTTGTAAGGATTTGACTACAGTGTGGGAAGATCTGGGAGACTATGATAACGTAAATACACTTTTAATTGATACTTCACCTATGACCATGCTTATAAATCAAGATGCAAATGTTATTTTCCCCATTTCCTACCAGTATCATGTGCAGGCTTCTCACTGGCAGCTGGAGGCCTACCTCTTTCCTTATCTGGAATGTTTGGAATCAGTACAATGTATTCCTAAATTTGTAAAGAATATCCCATTTTTCCTAGAAAAGGGACATGCTTGGGAACGGTCTCAATTTGAAGAAGGTACGGTTACTCCTTTGTTTGGAACCCCTTGTCCACCATGTCGCCATGGAATTGTAAAGTATTGGAAATTGCTTCTGAGCATTGTAACTGAAACTTCAAATTCTCAGTTGGATCTGTTTAATACTCAATGCCGTGGGATTAATAACACTGGGAAACAGTTACCCATCACAAGAAACAATGTCTCATTTTCACAGTCAGTTCCACTTGCAGCTAACTTAGCAATTTTTGAAATGTATCACAGAATTTCATCAAGAGAATTCTTGGGTTTTAGCATTTATATACGGAGTAATAGAAACATGAATTATAAGAGGGAACTGATTAAACAGAGAAATAAAAGATGAAATTTATGAGGGAGCTGATTAAAAGGGCCAAAGAGGGAACTGAATCAGGCGAAAGCTGATTTACATAACATGGCATATGAGAAGAACAAATTGGAAAAGCAGCTCCAAGAAGTGGAAGATGCTCGGAAAAATCACATGAAGAAAATATAAAATTGGAAAAGAAGCTCCAGGAAGTGGAAGATGCCTGGGAAAATGCTTCACACCTAGGGTTTAAACCATCCATCAATAACAATAGCCCATATAGCCCTTGTGACCCAACCAGGGAACCAAAACGAGAAATTCCAAACCTTATGGATTCTGCAAAGAGGTAAAAGGCTACCTAAAAGTCCCTTGATTTAGTTCCATTTAAGCTTTTAGCAAAGAGAAAATACTTTAATTTCATCAAGAGAATTTCGGGGTTTCCGCATTTATATATGGAGTAATAAAAACATGAATTATAATAGGGAACTAATGAAACAGAGAAACGAAAGATGGAAAATTTATGAGGGAGCTAATTGAAAGGGCCAAAGAGGGGAATGAATCGACGAAATATGATTTATATAACATGGCAGCAGAGAAGAAAAAATTGAAAAAGAAGCTCCAGGAGGTGGACCTCCAGGAGGTGGAAGATGCTCGGAAAAATCACATGAAGAAAATATAAAATTGGAAAGAAGCTCTAGGAAGTGGAAGATACTCCGAAAAAATTTTCACACCTAGGGTTTAAAACCATCCATCAATAACAATAGCCCATATAGCCCTTGTGACCCAACCAGGGAACCAAAACGAGAAATTCCAAACCTTATGGATTCTGCAAAGAGGTAAAAGGCTACCTAAAAGTCCCTTGATTTAGTTCCATTTAAGCTTTTAGCAAAGAGAAAAGGCAGCACCGTACCTCACCTTATCTCTACAAGAGATATCCATAGCCTGCACAAGATGAGCAAACCACTGGCTTTAATTGCTTTATTTGCAAAGTTCAGAGCCACGTACAAATCCGTAGGGTCAAATCGGTTGCAAATTTATCATGAAAGCATTCACAAGCAAAACTCTGCAACTTACAAAAAAAACTTGAAAAAATTTGGAGATTAAATATCCGACAATATACCTTCAAAGCTAACCAGGTGATAGAACAAACTCCTGGCTTTAACGGTTTAATTTGCAAAGTTTACAGAGCCACCTACAAAATTTGTATGCTCAAATCGGCTGCAAATTTATCGTGAATCCCTTCACAAGCAATCGGCTGCAAATTTATCGTGAATCCCTTCACAAGCAATCTCTAACTGTGAGACTGTGTTTCAAATGGCTCATAGGGCTCACAGAACCACAAAATTTGTATGCTCAAATCGGCTACAAATTTATCGTGAAGCCCTTAACAAGAAATCTCTAATTGTGAGAATGTGTTTCAAAGGGCTCACAAGGCTCACAAAACCGATTAGAAACCATCACTGGATTTTTTCACCGATTAGAAACTATGACTGGATTTTTTCATTCTCATTGCCATCGGAGAAGAAAATGAGCTCGATGTATGTGACCAGAAACAGAAACCCTGAGTTCTGATGCTGTTTAATATATATTTTCTTGTGTAACTGATTAAAAATAACTGTTTTTAATCTTAAGGTAGAGATTGTTTGAATCGTCTAACACTAAAATCAAGGGTGCACAAAAATACACGTAGCAATTTAGGAATGTTGTTTTCAAATAAGTATGCTTTACAACGTAAATATTATATATATCATCTATTTTCTTATAATACTCAATTACAAATTACTTCTAGTTTATATATACAACTTATTTAAACTTCCTATATTACAATAAATATAATTAAATAATAAACAAATAACTAATTTTATTAACAATTTTTTTCTCTAAATAAAATTACTTATCCATATATTTTTAAACTCTTTAAACCTTTCAAAATATAAATATTTCATACTATTATATAATTAACTATATATTCATACACATAACATAGTTTTTTCCATTCATATATTTTAAATCTTTAAATTTTATACTTCTACAATAAATAAATAAATATATATATATATATATATATATATATATATATATATATATATATATATATATATATATATATATATATATATATATATATATATATATATATATATATATAACTTATTCCTCAAATAAATATCTTATATTCAAATATTATAGATCTAAATAATAATAAATAAATAATGTAATTAATTAACAATAAAAAAAATAATAAAGTTTGAATTTTTATTTATATGTAGTCGTATTTTTTTTACCGTTTTTTAATAATATTTTTTTATTTTATTTTATTATATTTTGACTTACAATTTTCATCTATTAATTACTTTATTTTACTATTCATTTCTCTCCAAATGTTTTTTCTTTTTCAAATTCTTATTATTCATAGGTATGTTCAACAGTTTTTTTTATTATCTATTGGCTTTCTGATTCTTAAAGACGGTTAAAGTGTCGCTCAAAACCTTGAACACAAAAATTCACACAAAAAATTCTACATAACTCATCTCCAAAATTTTCAAAAACATATTATATTATATATATATATATATATATATATATATATATATATATATATATATATATATATATATATATATATATACCATAAAAATATTCTAACACTTACTCTTATTTCTTTTATTTTAAGTTATATTTATGAAATCTTTCAATAAAAATCAAGTCATCATAATTTTGTTGATGCTTTTAGAATGATCAGTGTAATTTACCTTGAGAACAAGATGAGAAGGAACCTTTGATTGAATTAATCAGTCTATCAAATATCTTATAAACAAATCAAAAAGAAAATTTTAATGTAATGAATAGCTCAAATAAATTAATATTTAAGTTAAACCTAAATAATCAAAACAATTAAAAAAAAAAATATTTACATCAAACTTAAATAATTAAAGTAAATAATTCTAAAAACATAAAAAAATATTCTAATGAAATTTTTATCATAAAAATGGATATGATTGTTTATTATATATATATGAATGATATGAATGATATTACCCATTATGATTAATATATTTATTTAAGCTATATATATATATATATATATATATATATATATATATCCCTTAAACATTATCAATGACCATTAATAATATTTAGTCAAGCCATATGACCATTATGACCATTAACATATTTAGTTAAGCCATATATATGTTTTTTTAAATCAATATGTAATTTTATTGGAAATATCATATAATTTTTATTTATTTATTTTTTAATATATTATTTTTTATTATGATTTTTTTTTCTTTTCTCATTCAATTTTTTTTAATGTTTGACTTTATTATTATTTTTCTTTTATTTTCTCTTTATATATATATATATATATATATATATATATATAAACTTTTTGTTTTCTTATAACATATATATAATTTTTTTTTAACATAAATATAATTAATATTGAAATATTTTGAAGATAGAGATTGAAATAAAACATTTTATTTATAAAGAATATTGTTTATATTAAAATGTGTTTTAGTTATTAATATATTCTAAATACATGTAAATATGATTTGACTTAATTTTCTATATTGAAATATTTTATTTACAATACACATTGAATTATTTAATTATTATTAATAATTTTTAAATGCTACACATTACATCTTCATATTAGTTTGATTTTCTTATTTTCATATATATATATATATATATATGAAGTTGATTTTTAAAAAATTCATCTTAATTTTGGATAAGATGAATAATTTTCCAAAAAGGTCAATGCTATGAGTTCTCATTTCATGAGTAAATACAATAAAGTTATTTTTGTTTAAAAATTTCTATGATTTCAGATTATTAATTTTATTTTTTATTTAATTTTAATTTTAATTTTTATGTAATTTAACTGAGTTAAAATATTTACAAGATAAAAGAGACTATTACAACATCTCTTTCATGGTGAGGAAAATAAAACCCCTTGTTGCAATAAAACAATGAAAATGTATATTTAAATAGTGAGTTATATATATATAGTTATTTGTTAAAAAATCCAATGAAATTATAAAATACACAATTCAGATTATACAATTTAATTTAAATATATAATTTGATCATTTAAAAATATGTCAAAAGAAAAAAAAAACATAACACAGTTAGAATAAACTATAATAACCTTAAAAATTATAACTAATTTTTTTTTATAATATTTCAAATTTACCATATCATCATATCTCTGGGTTTCAGGAAGAATAAGTAAACTTGTCACTTGATTTATTTTTTATTTTTTTTCTAAAATCTGTGCAGTCTTTTCAAAACGTTTATATGGCTATTAATATAATTTTCTATGATCTTTTAATCAGACTTCTATCTTTCCGATAAGCAAAATGATTCTTTAATGTTTTAATCAGTTTCTGCTTGCCAACTTTTTGTTTTAAGATCCCTGTGATCTCATGTCTTCGTCGTCATTCTGGTATTTGTTCATCCAATCAACGACCTGCTTATCTTCCTCTGTAAAGCATTCACAAGCATGTAAAACTGAATCTTGACGAGAACGTTACGATAAACACTATCCTAATCCTTTTTGAAGATCACATAAAGACATATCATTTCCAGCTTCATGTTATTATATGGTTCCTTCAAAATCTCTCACATGGATCTACGATAGTTAAAGAAAAACAAATTCCAATTACAGATCATTTAGATTGAGCATGTTATGTGACAATCCATCACAACCATTTCTCAAATAATGTGTTGCAAAATTGCAAAACATAAAGCTACATCGCATATTTATTTTATTTTAATTTTAGTCAACTCATGGACTACAATAAGGGTCAGTTAGCTACATATTAGCATCACACTTTGTAAAGGATTTAAGAAATCTTTATTTTTCAAATAGTGTTGCAAAAGTGGTGATAATGTGGAGATATGCAAGTGGTGCTATGTTTTCTGGTGTAAAAGTGGAGTTAATAAAAAATGTTAAATTTGGTGTTAAATGCATATGTGGCATTCCATAGTGTATGGTGCAAACCACCAAAAACCCATAGGATATTGTGATGCAAAGCACCAAAACTAATTTTACAAAAATTAAAAATTTATCATAAAAATATCAAAATTATTATAATAATAATAAATTTTATATGGTGCAAAGCACCATAAAATAAAAAATGGTGCAAAAAAATACATTTTTTTTATTATTATAATAAAATTGTATATGGTGCAAAGAACCATTAAATATGAAATGGTGCCAAAAAAAATATTCTCTTTTATTTAGAAAGGTTATATATTCCATGTGGTGAGTATCGTGGGAAGAGTTTGATTTTATTACTAAAGAGAAAATTTTGACCATTTTCTTATGATTAATTCCAATTACCATAAATATATTTAATTAATACCAAATGTATTAACACAATTGAAGTATCTCATAGTTGCATCCAAAAAAATTAATTCATTGTGTGCAATAAGACTATGGCAGTTTTTTTTGTGCTTGGCTACATTATGGCAAGTATCAATTATAAGTAATGGAAGAGTTTCTCCATTGAAACATTCACATGATTCCAAGTTGATGGGCATAATAAATTTACATACATAATATCACTACTGATCATTTTCGTCAACATGGTATTGATCATGTAGATGAATCATTTCAATCTTTGAAAATTAAAATAAATAAATAAATAAAAGTTCTAAGCACTGTCATTTCTATTCCAAGCCTCACAGAATTTTGTTTGAGGGGAAACTTCAAAATGGCATGATATTTAAAAAACGTTTGTTTTTCTAATCTATTACATATCTTTCTAGTTATGAAAAAATATATTAAATGGATATATTTCACAATAAATGAATAATTACCAAGTAATAACAATATCTACATATGTTAAAATTTTAAGTATATTATACAACAACCAAAACGATGAGTATATAAAAAGAGATAATTTAATTAAAGAAAATATAATTTGTACATATGTTCCAACATTGATTATCAAAAAATCACTTTTCATTTATCAATATAATGAAATGTCTTAGGTCTTGAAATTTGTTTATTATGAGATATGAAAAAAAAGAAACTGATAGTTCGTTTGAAATCATCTGTATTGCTCATCCTTGAAATAAATTTTGTCGCTGCCTGCATGGAAAAATCATAAAAAAAAAATTATAAACATAAGTTTGTGAATAAAAATACATAAATGAAATAAACGGAGAAAAACACAAACAATAACTTCAATTGACTTTAAATAAACCATAAAAAGTGTGTACATTTAATGGTATTTCATAACTAAAGTATCCTATTGATTTAAAAAATAACTGAAGTGAACGAACCAAACATATGGTAAGGTTGAAGCATGATTCAAAGTTCAACTTCATCTTCTCTTTCATCATGTTGATCAGTTACCTAAGACACATATAAGATAAGATCAACACAATTATAAATTTTATTAATTGAAACTTTCATTTGCATATACTTCTTTCATATTATAAAAATTTATCTAGAACAAAAAAATTATAGGTCAAAAAATACCTCGTAATCTGTAATAGGATTAAATCCATCTTTAATCTTTTGATGAATGAGAGAAGATACACCATAGCATGAAGCAAACCTTTGTCATCTTCAAACATTTTAATATTGAGCACTTGCAACTATATTTTAAATAACAATGAAATAGTTAGAAATTTGATTATATAAAAAAAAAAAATTCCTTGAGAAGCATAGTTGTGTATTAAGCTTACAATTTTTTCCTCTGCAGATAACATGCCACCTTTCCCCAAACGATGGCGTGTGGAAAACCTAGAGGCTCGTACAGTATGTTCATATTTGTCTTTTCCAACCAAAGTTCCATTTTTCCTTTTTTTCTTAATATCAATCTCATCCAATAACCTCTTCCACTCTCCTCCTATGAAGTGCGGCTTGACTACATTTTTGTTTCTTACCAATTCTCCTCTCAAAGCATTCTTGGTATTTTTAATAAATTTAGCAACACTAGAGAATTTTTTTTGGAGGTACAATTTCCGATACTTTATGCATGAGAGATAATAACTCATCCTTTTTAGATTTATCTGTTAAATACACGTAGAAAGTAAATAATCCATATAAAAAATCTTAAGGTTTCTAGTATCATAGTAATGAAATTAAGGGAATGTAACACTGAGTACAATATATAATTTTTTAGTATGAAACATGAAACGTTAAGTATATAGTTTATACTACATAAATTAAGTATGAAATTTATGAAAAAACATAGTATATGTGTTTTACCTTGATGACAGAATTCTTTGGTAATTGTAGGACCAAATAATCTCAATGTTTCACAGTGAAGTATGTCTCTCCATGTTTTCCCACCTTCATCATTTAACACTTGCCCTTTTTCATTTAATGTGATTGTGAATGGCATACCATTAGTTGCCTCTCCTTTAACATATTCATTTGGATGTTTTAAGAGAGGTTGAAAAGATGCACCAATAGATGGTATAGCTTGTTCATCTGATGGAGGAGATTGCTTTTGTTGTCCATTGGTGTTAGTGTCTTATTTGAGAAAATTAATATTACTCTTGAACATTGCAATATAATATATTATTAATAATCATATGTTTTGTAATTACAACCTTAAAGTTTATAAGTAAAATTTAAATGACTATTTACCTTAGTAGATCATCAACTTTTTTTTCTGTATATGTTGCATTCTTTGTGTCAGAGATAGATGTTTTATTTGCTGAATGAATTACATCTCTTATGACTGGATCAACATCAGCCTTCATCAACCACTCTCTATATGATTGCAATCTATCAATTTCAAATCCAGTTTCAAGTGTAGGCTCCACATTATGGCAAGTATCAGTTACTACTAGGACATATACATCATCTGTAAAATCTAAATGGGAAGTTGGAATTGTAGATAAATTACTTCCTTTGGAAAGTATCTCATTAATACCTATGACTCCAGAAGGTGTGTCCCTCATAAATTCATTTAAACTCTTTGTCCAAATAGACTTTTCTCAAAATATAAATGGCTATTTACCTTAGTAGATCATCAACTGTTGTTTCTTTATATGTTGCATTCTCTGTGTCAGAGATAGCTATTTTGTATGATGCATGAATTTCATCTCTTATAATTGGATCAACATCAGCCTTCATCAACCACTCTCTATATGATTGCAATCTATCAATTTCAAATCCAGTTTCAAGTGTAGGCTCCACATTATGGCAAGTATCAGTTACTACTGAGACATATACATCATCTGTAAAATCTAAATGGGAAGATGGAATTGTAGATAAATTACTTCCTTTGGAAGGTATCTCATTAATACCTATGACTCCAGAATGTGTGTCCCTCATAAATTCATTTAAACTCTTTGTCCGAATATACTTTGCTCTTTTTCTTGTTCGCATATTGAATCAATAGACCTAATTCAATATTACAAATTTCCCAAGTTAGAACGAGTTTTATATACTTCATTGCATTAATCCAATAATGAAACAAGTGTAATATATATATATATATATAATAAAAGCATCAACCTTTGATTATATGAAGTGGAATAATGAGTATATTATAAAATGAAAAGTATGCAAATGAATTAAAATACATACAAGAAACAACAAAAAATAGTAACTCATAATCAAATGAAACATTTTGAAAATATTTTAATCATAAAATATCATTTTGGAGGGTAAAAAAATCTTAACAAATCCTCTAATATCTAACTTTCCCTTGTAAAAAATAAGTTTTCAATTCTATAAGATAGAAATTCATTAATTATTAAGTTTTCTAAAAAAATAATGAGAAAAAAAAATCTAAATGTACATAATGATAATATATATAACATTGTTATCATGTTATAGTTCTCTGATATGTTTAACATTGAAATAATATTAATTTTTAGATTATGATAGGTTTGATTCTTCTAAACAAATCCATATAATAGATTTAAATGAAAATACAACTCTAATATAGAACTACTAGACATTTACATTTTCTTGAGTAGAACTCTTCATAGAATTTGTCATTAATCATCAAAATAATTTGAATAGGCATTGTACATTTCAAGCATGTCTTCTTGCCCATTAAATTCATCATCTGAGCTACCATTAGATGACATTTCTGATGAGATAGGTTGTTCTTCATGTTAAGGTTGGAAGACTCTTATTGATCTAGGATTATACTCAATGACAAATGACTTTGATCGTTCTGTAGGATGACGACATAAAAATATTTGCTCACATTGGTCAGGAAAAACATATGGTTCATCTATTTGCTCAAACCTAGTATGATTGATGATGCAAAAACCATTCTCATGCATAAATGTTGTTGGATGATTTCTAACTACAATATTTCTAAACCACATAGCTTCAAACAATACCACCTTGAAAGATTTGAAGTTAAGCTCTAAGATATCTTCGATTAATCCATAGTATCTCAAGGTGTCGGCTTTTATGTTTCAATCACGAGCATGTGACTGAAAATCTATTGTAAAATATGCAGCAATTCCACAGTCAAATGTTTGTCGATTTACATCTAGCTTCCGAACACAGTAATGAAAACCCTTGCACCACAACCCCTTATAATGAGTCACCTTATTCTCTTCTAGTCATTTTACAATGTCCAATACATGTGTTGTAACTCTTTCTTCATTATTTCTACATCCCCTTGCTACTCTATCTCTCAAATATTTTAAACTCATAGTTAGAGGCCAATCCTTTTCAAATTTTCTCATTATTGTTGAATGTGAAGATGAATTATGACCACCTAAAGATACATATGACAAACAACACCTTTTTTGGGCATCATGATGTCTTTGATATTCCCCCCTCTATATTTCTATGTGTTCACTGTTTCTTGCAACATATAATAATAAAGCCTCCATTTCAACAACATCTGCAATCATAAACATAAAACACATTATACCATCATAGTCACAAATCAAATTCGTGAACCATATGTAGATATAAGTTTAATCACCTTTAATTTCCGTAGTTTTTTCTCATCCTGTGAATACATGTCCTTCAACTTTTTCACTTTATTTTGATTCCCATAGTTGCGGCACTTCAATATTTAATTCTTTGCACAATTCAATGAGATAAATTGTGGATTTGAATAGCATGTACCCTTGAAGCATGGAACCTTCAGGACAAGCCTTTTGCTTTACAAAATTTTTCAAAACCTTTAAATAGTGCTCAATAGGAAACATTGTCCATGTTTGAACTGGTCCACACAACTCTATTTCATGTAAGAGGTGCACAATGTAGTGTTCCTATGCATTGAATAAACTTGTTGGTAAGTATTTTTGCATGTCACAAATCAAAATGGGGAGTTCTTTCTTCCACATCTTTAAGTTTTTCTTGTGTATCTCTATTGAAGTGACCCACCTAGAATAGAATTAATTAAGTTAAGCCCACGATTTGTGTAAAGAAAAAAAAAATATTATAGATGAACAATTTTCTAGTATATCACATTGTACTTGAAGAGACCTTTCCTTATACAGGCCATGTATCATACCTAAAAAATCTACTTAGCTTGTAGATTATCCTCCTAATGTTGTCATCAAGATTATTTGGAAGGCTGGAAAGTAATAGATACTACAATTACAATGTTAAAATTAATCAATTACTCATGCTATATAATTATTTTTTAAATAAATAATTTTAAAATCACATAATAGATAATATAGTTAATATCGATCAATGTGCACATACCCTAAGGAAATTATGCCAATCATGGGTCTTCATTCCAACAAGTTCATTTCCTTTTGAGAATTCATTCTTAAAATTTACTCCAAAACATGTTGGGAATCTTATTGATTTTATGGATTTAATTATCTGCTCTTTCCCCTCCTTTGTGAGAGACCATGGATCAGCTACAAAGTTACCATCATCATTTGGCCAAAGATGAGGCATTCTTCCTACTTCTTTGAGGTCCATACTCACTTGTAGCTTATTTAGTTTCCTCCCATGTATTGAACTCTTCTCAAATAGCATATTATATAAACAAATAGATACATTCTTCCCTATGTGCATTCTATCAAACAAGTGAACAATCGGTAGGTCTTGATAATATGGAAACTCTGAAAATATTGTCTTTCGAGTCATTCCTGAAGGAAGGGATCCTACCAAAAATAAAAATCATAATAGATTTAACAAATAAATGTTTTAGGAATGTAATCGTATATCATTTAAAAGGCGAGAATGAAAATTGTACCATTTTTGCTTCTATATGCATGCATCCATCTCCTGGGATTCATCTTTGAAGGTTCTCTAAGAAGGCACTACTTTCTACCAAAATCATCCTTATCTTGTACGTGATATGGATGATTAGGCTTTAGAAACATTCTATATTCATCGTATACAGTCTTTCCCAAATGACTCAATATTCTTGATGAGGTGCAAGGCCCACATGTTGGGCATCCATAAGATCCCTTAGTCTGAAGACCTTTCATTTTTATATGCAAGATCAAGTAATAATTTAGGATTTTAATATGAAATAAATGAAATCAATAAATACAATATGAGGTTATTAACACCAACTATAACTCACCACAACACATTGATAGCCCTGGAGCATCATGAATTGTGAAAAGAAGCATTCCATGAAATTGAAAGATCCTTGAAGAAATAGGACAAGACACATCCTTCATATTCATTCCTTGCCAAAGAATTAATAACTCATTTATTAAAGGCTTCAATTATGTGTCCATATGTTTTGGTTGATTTGGACCTGTAAAGACATCAACTTCAATTTTTTATTTGCACTATGAAATTTGTTACTATTACCATGTAGACTCAATATTAGGAATTTCCATAAAGTATAACCTGGTATGATAAGTGTCAACATAGCATGTTCCTTTCTGGTTGATAACCATGGGGGTAGGTTGTTGTTGATAGAAATTGTTATACATGTAGACCGTTGTGTTGATTTATTTCCATAAGGATTCACACCATCTAATGCTAATGATATTCTTGCATTTCGTGGCTCATTTTGAAAATTGGCCAGTGTCAACCTACCCTGGCGAAGATAGATAAGTAGGTAGAAAACGCTATTGAAATAACGTAATAAATAGTATCCCTATACATTGTACATAACGATCATTTCAAGTCCCTATCCATAACAACTAGTTCAAGTCCCTAGCCATTTCAAGTCCCTATCTAGCTTTCCCACACTGTATCCATTTCAAGTCCATCCCTCACTACTAGCAGAACTAACTAACTTTCCCTAGCATTAAGCAGGCTCTAAAGACCCAAGGTGATTGATTGGTCACCCTCTCTTCACAACACCCATATTTCTGGGAGTGTAATAGAAATAAATTCGACGTGAACAAAACAATCAGTCGAAGGATGTGTAAGCAGGCTCCATCAGCTAGCATCCTCATAACACCATATGTGCTCCTTCCCCTCACATGATAATCCATGAGCTATGACATTTCCTTACATCCACATAACCTCTCAAATTGTGGGGCCAAAGTTATGTGACGTGGTGCCTTTCTTCCTACCTTTTTTAATGATGTACTTATATGGTACCTTTTCTCACCACATTCTAGACATTCATCTAAGGATTCCTTGCCATCTCCATAATATAGGATGCAATCATTGGGACATGCATCATACGTCTTGGAAGCATCTGTACCTAAATATTTTTTCAATGACATGATCTCATTTTTTGATTTAGGCAATTTGTTATTAATTGGAAGGAGTAGACCTGATAACAACCTGTGATAGTACCATCAACAATGATAAGATATAGTTTAGAGTGGAATTATATTTTTGGAAACATCTATTAAAAAAAACTTGAAATTTCCGTTTTGTATAAAAACACTTACTGTAGAAGATTAGTGAAACTATTGTTTGTACATCCATGGACAACTTTTAAGTTAAGAAGGGGTAACACAGCTTGCAATATAGAGCATTGTGCACCAGGGTATAGTGGTGTCCTTTCCATATGTATAATATCATTATCATGAGGTTTTCCATCAGCGTCTATATTAATTGAATCTAGAATTTCTCTTACATTGGATTCAATAGTTATTTGTTCTTCTACATGTGAATGGTCGTTGTTAGAACCATCC
Organism: Pinus albicaulis; assembly: GCA_034641835.2. NCBI lineage: Eukaryota > Viridiplantae > Streptophyta > Pinopsida > Pinales > Pinaceae > Pinus > Pinus albicaulis. The sequence goes on along the minus strand of CM076581.1, from coordinate 598,207,346 downwards.
ATGTAATCGTTATTTATACTGTCATTATTGGGGCTATGATTAACATTATTTTCACCAATGATGTTGGGTAAACCATTACCACTTCCAATTGTTAAATCATTATTTTGAATTTTTGCAGACATTTCCATATTCATTTCTTCGTCATTCTCCAAAAAAATTTGCATGGGACCATTTAATGATATATTTTCCCTCTCAACATGTCATTTTTGGCATATTCTACCATAGCAGTGATTGCATGAGCAGTAGACATCCATTTTCCACCATTCATATGTGACATATTCAGGGTTGTTCATGTTTTACACTAAAACCTAAAAAAATTCAACAAAGAACCTTACTCATATTAATCTCATAATATATAAATATGTGGTCTCAAAGGTTTTCAATTAAATAAAATAGTGTAATAAATAACTAAAACTAAAATTTCTTAGAGAAAAATAGACTACATAGAATATCAAACTATTTCCTCTCTCCTAAGATACATTTAAGTGGTAAAAGCAATCCATCAAGAGTTATGAGATAATCCATCAATCTAAAAGCAATGATTTAAATTCATAAATACACATTAATTAAATTTAAATATGATACACCCATGATTTCTACTCAGCATATTTAAAACCAATAGGATAAATCCATTATTGTTTCTTCTCCTCTGATGATTAAACAACAATGCCTCCTGAACGTATATCAATTTCTCTTAATGATTTCGTGAAATCATGGTGGTTTTTTTGGTATATAAACAGACTAAAATACCACCTGTGGCAGTGCCCTCTTCAAGCAAGGATGAACATAAGATAAATGTCAGAAGAGCATTCAAAGAGAGTGCCCAAATCTGATCTATAACAACAATCAAAGTTGCACCCTAGATCATCATCTACACCACTAAAATAGCCCATGAAAAGAGTTGCAAAGGCATCCAATAAAGTGCACTAGCTGTGACTAACGTTTTGTACATAAAAGCATGATTATGTTAAGGTAGGTACCCAAATGTTGATAATCCTTCCAATGAGCACAATAATGAGTTCGAAGTTCACGAGTACATGCAGATTGACAACTTAATGCCCACCTCAGATAGAAGTCACAGGCACAAAGAATTGAGCAGGAAAACCTGGTCTGAGTGCAAGGCCCAATGGAAGCTTGCAGCTCTCATTATATCTACTATTATCTTGCAGTACATGTTTATTGTTGTGGCAGAATTTATGGTAGGCCACTTGGGGAAATTCGAGTTGGATGCATTGGCTGCTAGTCTTGATGAGCAAGGCAGGGGTGTTGACCATTGCAAAATGGTTGATGATTTCATCTGGGGGCTAAAAAGGGCTGAGGGGGCCTAGTTGTTGATGCTTTGTAGAAGGATTCAGTGTTTTTCTTTAGCATATCGCATGATCGGATTGAATCCATTGATATACATAATGTGTGTATAATTTCTACAAGAAATCCATGAGGAACACTTTGCAACTTGAAAATAAAAATCTGGATGCCTAGATGTGCATTTTAGTAAAACTATTCAAAAATTTTCAAAACAATGAAATAGCTTAAATTGTGAATTCACTATGTGCAACAGAAGAATAGTTTGGAAAATCTAAGTTGGGTTTTATAACAAATTTTGCTAATTACAACCATGTATAGATGAATTTCATGTTGATGTTTCAACATGGTTGAGTGTCAGGAGTATAAATGAGGAGCATTTTTGTATGGTTACCAGTTAGGAAAAGGTAAGTTTAGCTAGTTTTGAAGGCCCAATATCCATTGTGTGAACATAATTGACAGTAAAGCTAAAGAGTATGTAGAGGCCCGATTCACTTGGACTATGAAATACAAGGATGCTTCCCTTGACCATGGATGCACTTATAGCAAAATTTATTATATTAACTGGTTATGGTTGAATTATACTTTTAATGAGAATATAAACCAAAATTGATATGGAATATAAAATAACAATGAGCACAATATTTTGTATACATATTTTTTTCATTACTCATTGAAATCATGAAAGCACACCACAAATACAAATAAAAAGCATTCCATAGAAAGACAAATATGAATACTTGTCTATGATAACATGAATTCCAAAAAATCAATGATTGATGAGTAATTCCTTTCCCAATCGTATGAATCAACAAAGGATTCCACCCATAAGGTAGACCATTATGCCATTAAGGAGAAGGAAGTTCTAATAGAGCTATAATCTCATTGATCCTGACCCATTACTCTCATGACATAGACAATCTACTAACCACTGAGTTGTTGATCAACCATGACACTCTCTTCCACAACCCTACAAAATGTAAGGAATATTTTCCATTTCTATGCTCAACAATATCTCATGGAAATTTTTCCTTTCCAATGCTCTTTAGTGCGAGTAGAAAGAGTCCATATTGGGTATTTCCTTATGGAAATAATCTAGAGGAGAAACACTTGGCCCAAAGTATTCAATGAGAAATAGCAAAAAGGTTGTAGGTTGGATGGTGTTTTCTTTAGGTACTGTGGATGTTTCAACCATGGTTTTTCCCTCAAAACCATCCCATTTCCTCCTCTTAGCAACAAGTCCCCAACTTCCATAGCATTCTAACAACCACAATTTCATGGGATTCTCTTTCTTTTGGAAAACATAACAACCATGGCTTCACAAGTTCGTTCATAAACAAGAAGAGGGAAAATGATCATAAAAATGGGAGAGAATTTCTGATTGAAAAATTAAAAAATCCATGAAAGGAAAGAAGAGACCTTTGATTTTCATGTGGCCTGTGTTATTCCCCATGTTATGGAAACTTGTACTTGGACACACAAAAATCAAATATTGATACGAAGGAATTCAAGAACTGTTCAATTGTATTACGTCACTAAAAATTTCCAACTCTATTAGTCTTTTGACTTCCTTCCACAAACCTTGGTCATAGGGAAACTAATGAAAAGTTAAATTTTTCTTTCTCCAACTAATTTACATAGCATGCAAATACTTGGTTCTTGTTTTTTCCTCCATTGAAACATGTCCAATGTTAGAAATTGTTCAGGATGGTTTAACAAAGAAGGATTATATTTTATTTGGAGCCTTTAACTTCCATGGATGTTTCCACCACCAACAAGGCTAATTCTATTCTTGGATCAAGCTAATGAGTTAAGGTCTTCAATCTAATGTGAAAATTTTCAATATGGTCTAGGAAAGAAATACAATACTTTATCTATTCACTTGTTAATCCCAAGAAGACCACTATTCTTGATCCTTTGTGCTAAATATAAGTTGAATCTTCTTTTGGTACTTACTTTAATAGGGATAAAACCTTCATTATAAAGAGTTTCAATAGTGTCATTGGATAACATGTACTTGTCTTCACAACCTAATATAATATCTAATCCCAACATTATATTTTCTTTAAAACCAACCTTTGAGGCTAGGAAATCTCTAATAATTGAAAAAGGGCACATTGAAGCTTTCCATTGATTGAAAACATTTTTAATCAACTTCTTTCAATCATGGATCTAATCTAAAGAAGTTATTTGGGTGATATATTTGTATTTCAAAATTCCCACCATAGCCCATGTGTAGTCAAAATCCCATCCAAATATTCTTCAATACTAGGGGTAAAACAAACACATATGCATTCTTAAGTCCCCAAACCAATATATCTAAGCATTGCAATTTTTTCCCATTTAACCAAATAGATGTGATCATTTCGACACTTCCCAAACCATTAAGAAATGGAAACATAGCTTCCTTACAACCCTTATGACACCCTCGGGAATCAAGACTAAGATATGCCAACAAAGAAGGATAACTTCCCAGATCAAACCACTACATATGGAGAGCCATATATTACTTTGGTGATTCACATGGACTTCAATTCTTCCTAGCAACCAATTCTATTACCATTTCTTGTAACCATTAGGGCTTAACAAAAATTCCAAATTTTAAAAACCCTCATTTAGATTTAAAACATTCAAAGGCATGAATTAATATCCATTCATCCCTAGCTTCTAATCCATTAAAACTAAAGGAATATTTATAGATATTGATCTTAATTCCTTACAAATCTAATATTTCCCGTAGCATATTGACTTATCTAGTACTACCATTAATGAATAAAAGAAAATCATCAATAAAAAAAAGATGGGTTAGTGAGCATGACAATGCCAATCATTTCCCTTGAAATGATGCCAATCCTTTTACCTCCCTAATTTCCCTAATAAGAATCTTGACTACAAGTATAATTAGCAATGAAGAAAAATAATAACATTGATGACATCCATGAGAATGATTAAAAAAAATTGTGGTAGTAGTCACCATTAATCAAAAAATAAAATTAAACCAAACAAGCACACCCCTTAATCTAATGCACTACATGGTTTTTGAATCCTACGTGAAGTAGTAGAAGTTTTAGATACAACCAACTTGTCTAATCATGGAATTTTGAAAAGTCAAGTTATAAGATATTAATAGCCTCGTTCTTTGTTTAAATGTGTGGATGCTTTCTTGCATTGGTATTATCGACTCATTAATTTGTTTAATAAATAAATCCTAAAAAAAATTGTTAGCCCTAATTACTAACACCTTTGATACAATTTTGTGCAAGTAGTTAAGTAAGGAAATAGGTTGGAAATCCTCAGACAATTCTTGCTCATCTTTCTTCAAAATTAAAACTAGAAAATTAGGATTGAGTAAACTTGAGACTTTCTCTAATTTTCTCTATTTTTTTTATTGCATCTATCACCCTTACTATATCATCCTATGGTAATTCAATAAACTTGGAAATATTCCAACACTCCACCCTTCAAGCCTAAACTTTTGTCTCTTTAAAATCAAGTCAAAACCATCTGCAACTCATACTTAGATACCTTCTCCAACAACTTTTGATTCTTTTATCCACTTGCAAAGTTGAGAAAGAATGATGAGATGTTTAATATTTCAAATATGTTCATTTTTCAAGCTTCTTGATTGTTTTTGAAAATTAGTTGTGCCTATTTCAATGATTCCAAAGAAGGTGTTTACCATGTGACCTTTCAAAATTCGCATTTCCCATGTATAAATGAAAAATGCTAAAATGCAAAATGTATAATGTAAAATATAATGCGAAATGTAAAACTTAAAATCCATAACTATATTTAAATTTAAATAATATTAAAATATTCTTTTTAACCATGCATATTCACCGTGATTCACCTCCACTTTACCATGGATATTATTAACTTGTAAATAGGCTTTGTTAAAATATCATGGGCCAATACCATGGTTCATTAATACAAATATAAAAATATTTTTAACTATGGATATTCATCCTCACTTTACCATGGACATTATTAACTTGTAAATAGTCTTTGTTACAATAACATGGCTTATTAATCCAAAAGAAAAAAAATGTTATAATTACTTCTGAGATAGATTTAAACCATCTATCCTCACCACTAAATGATTTTGTAGATATTCTAGAGAGAGAGAGAGAGAGAGGAAGGGAGACAAAGAGAACTTGAGATAGAGTGAGGGAGAGAGGAGAGTGAGAGGGAAGAGAGAGATGTTACTTTTAATGCAAAGTATATAATTTATTTGAGCCGGAAATTCAAGTCTCTCAAGTGAAGTGACATGATTACCACTAGCCAAAGTTTTAAGTGACTTCAAAGTTGAAATAAATAACATTTTACTTGGTTATCTTTTGTTAATATGTTTATGGTAAAACTAAAAACTAACAATCTTATTTTTTTATATAAACCAAGCTATATCCATCTTAATTCTGGATCTACCAAGGACCAAGAGGGATAAAATCTCTTGAGGTGCAAACATATTTTAAAGTGAAAAATATTTGATCTCTCTCCACTTGGTAGATTGTGTGTTAAGATGGATCTAAATTGGTTCAGATAATTCCAAGTTGTAACTAAATCCTTCTTGCAAACCGCCCCAACCTAAAACATATCAAAACTTCGATAACATTATTTGCTAACCTTAACAACAAAAAAATCCAAAACTATCCAAAACCACTAAAGTAAGAAATAAATCATGAGCCCAAATCTTGAATACCTCTGCCTAATTCCTAAGATAGAGAGCATTGTCCTTGATTTTTATACCTTTTTAAAGAAATTATTTCAACTCAATTACCACAGAGAAATTAGCTAGTGTTACCCCATACCCATTTCTTTCTTTTCCATTTTTGACATTTCTACAAATTTCCTCGGTTAGATCTTCCTTAGGAAAAGGTGTGGGCCTTCATAAAAAAATATGTGAGCATATAAATGCAATGTGCAGCGGATTGAAATATTGATATGATCTAGACTTTAAATATGGCATTTGTCCCCTATTTAAAATTTTATGGAACCTATACACTCAACTTAGTGGATTTCCACCAATACCCATGCTACCATCCCCTATTTTAAATTTTATGGAACCTATACACTCCACTTAGTCGATTTTAACCAATACCCATGGTACCATCCAAAAAGGACTACACTTGAAAGAAGGATTGACCACCGATACTTTACCGAACTCCTTATGCCCCTGACAAATATTTATGTAATCTAGACTTCGAATATGGCCTTTGTCCCCTACTTTAATTATATGGCATATATTATATCCTCCACTAAGTCAACATCCAGACTTCAATGAAAGAAGGACCACCAGTAATTTACCCAAAGAACCCCCTAAGGCCTCGATGACAATAATTCAAAAGGTAAACCTAACATCTTATTCAAATTGCACATTTTCTACCTAAGGTCTTAAATCAAATTGGGCATTTTCTTGTCACCTTGGATAATTAGGTGAACTTCCAGAATTGGAAACGCATTATAAATATTTGACCTGAGGAAAATGAATCTTTGGCACGTCAACCCAAATATGAAAAATTGACTTGTAAACCAAAATAAGACTCCATCATACCTAATTTCAATGATTTAACTCCCTATTTAAAACGTTGCTAATCAAAATCTTGCCTGTTCAAATTCAATATCCTGAGGTCAAGTATTATTTACCTTGGAGCTCCACCTTTTCAGTATTTTCCTCCCTCTTTCTAACTTGTGATTAGCCTCCAAGATTTTTTATTCTCTCTACCACAAATAGCCTCAGAGCTCGGATCTGATCTACAAACCCACATCCGAGATAATTGGTTTAGTATATAACAAGCTATAAAGATGGGTTTATATGCTGTTCAAGTGGGATAACATTCCCTCTCTGTTATTTTGATGAAAAGAAAGAAAGGTCTTAAAACTAATCCTTCTTTGTACAAACCCCTGCCAAGACATGAATGAAATTCTCAAATGACCTCACAAGACATGAATGAAAACCTCAAATGACCAGAAGTGAACGGGAAATTCACTAGCCTTATCCTAATAGTATTGGTGGTAATAGTAAAGGTGGATCTAATCATTATATTAAATCACGCTGTAGAAGTTCTACAGAATCTTTGCAACACAAATATGTTTCATCAATCTCTCTGACCTCACTGTCTACTCTCTACTTCTCTGCTCTCCATAGCCTCTCTCACCAGTTTATACTCTGAAGCTATTCTACCACCATCCTTTTCTTTTCTCAGACAGCTAATCGTATCTCCAAGGGCTGGACTCTATAGGCCTCAGTTTCGGCCATTTTCTAAATCTGATTTTCCCTCCTTGAGATGTTCTTCTATCTCCAACTATTCTATTGTTCATCCTCTTCCACTTATCATTTATGTTGTCTATCATTTGTCCTATTAAATCCCCCCCACGCCCCACCATAAGGTATTGTTGATTTTAGAGTTCTTTAGCTGGTAAAGAATGAGCCAAGAGAATCTACAAATGGAGGATTGCAACATTGCTAATGCTTTGGACCAGAATGTACTTGCAGGAAAGCATGATGGTAAAAATGATTCTTCAAAGTCTGGTGTGACTTTTCCAGATTATAACACCTTGTTGGCCAATGAGTTGGAAGATCAGAATAGTGTAACCCAAAAAATCGAACTCTTATTACCTAAGCATCAAGAGGAAATAGAGGAGTTGAGACAAAAGCATGAATGGATACTGGAGGAATTTATAAATAAACTACCACATAAGGGTTTTACCATGAATTTTTTAAGGAACAGTTTGCCTTCGTCTTCTAACAGTACCTGCTATAGGGTCTCTGTCAATACTAGTGCAAGAAAAATTAAACCATTTCATGGTGAATATTTTGTGAGCAGCGAAGAGGAGATTGATGAAACATCAAACCAAAAAGCATTAGTTGAAGAATTTGGCAATCTTAATTCATTTTCCAAGAAGGAATAAGTGCAGGAAGCTCCAATATTTCTTCATGTCCTATAAGTGGTCATTTTTTGATTCCTTTGGTGGTTGGCTTGTGCCATGTGAATGATCCTCTAGTCATTGACATGTGGTTGCATTGACTAAGTCACGCAGTTCATGGTTGTGTTCATGGTTGATGGCCATGATGTTCGGAAGAAAATTGTCAATGCCAAATGATGTGATAAAATTTGGGACAAATTCAAGCTGTAATTTTGAGAAATATAATTCTACATTCTAATTTAAATTAATTTGACCACTAAATTTCAAACTCAAATAAATTTAATCATTGTATTTAAATGAATTTATTCAGCTGCCCTTACTTCACTCTCGTCTCTGTCTCTTTGTTTTAGTTTTGTCATTTAAACTTCGCTCCTATCATATTATTACTGTTATCTTTCTTCATGTCCTCTAAGTCTAGGCTCAGTGCATATTGGAGAACTAGATCTCAATGTATGTGGTTACCTCTATGTATCTGAAACTTATCAGGCATAAAATAATCTCGAAGACAGTCTTAAAGACAATTAGAAGATGCAGAGGATTAACTCTAAAGTTAAACCATCTTCTGTACAACTATCGTAGGGACATTCTACTTGTATTGAACAATCTGGACTGTTGTAATTGTCAATATCTCAAAATTATTCTCATTTGAAGGTGGTACACTTGGTTCACAAATTTATTATCGATATATAGAGATGTAGCATTTAAATTTCTCATTGACGTGAACAACAACATTTCTGGTGCCATTTTTTTATAAAATGAAGCCAATAACACTTATTCTTGAACTAAAATGGGTTGGATTAAAGTACAATTTGGTCATGGAGTGGACATTAGGTCTTCAAATATGTACTTTTTTCTAAGCACAAGATGAAATTTAAGGGAACATGCTCTCTAAAATTAGTGGAACCAGCTGGGACTCATAGGAATATGAAGGTGAAAATGGGCAGGATTGAATTATAGTATGGTCACTAAGTCGAAGGTAGGTTTTCTGCATTGTTCCGGGTTCTAGATACGTACTCTTTTCTGAGCACAATATGAAAGTTAAGATAATATGCTCATTAAAATTAGTGGAATCAGATGAGATGTCTAGGAATATGCAGGTGGGGATGGGATGGATTGAATTATACTCTGGTCATTAATTGGAATCTAGGTGCCTCCCCATGCTTCTAGGTTATAAATATCTAGTCTATTCTGAGCACAAGATGAAAAAGGGTATTTCAAAATTCCTGCTCTACATACATACATAGATAAGGGAAGATGCTAATTGATATTAATGCAATCCATGACAATATGTAGAGATTTGGTTTGCTCATACCATTTTGGTTCCATTTACATGTAACATCCAGATGTTGAATATCATCCTGTTGCAAAAATGGATTTAAAAATGTCCCTCCAATAGATTCATAGATAGATACAAGGCACAACATATATATTATGGTAGCCAATGAGAGTAACTGGCCCAAAAAATGTTGTTTGAACAATTTTTTTGGCTGTAGTCAGTAGCACTGCAACAATGTGGTGGTTCTTTCAGACTTCAATTAGTCGATTCGCAGTTTCTCTTTTTTCAAGTTAACTTAGTGGATTATCGATTTAAATTTTGTTTAGAATTATGATGTTTATATTTTGTGGCTTGGCATTTTTTCTTCTTTCTCAATGATTATCAGCCAGAGCCCTTGGGCCAAATTTATATCTGTTTGTTTTTTTCCCTATTTTGGTTCTATCATTTTTCTATCTTTCCGAATATGGTTATTATGGCATATACTTATTTGTTTTAAATGCATGATTGAGTTTTCTTTAATGCAAAATTCTTAAAAACTTGGGATTACATCCTGGCTATATTTTTCGCTGCTCCTTAGAGAATGGTCAAAACTCAATATGTAAGCTAACTGCATTGAGTGGGTGTACCTCAAAAGTAAAGGAAAAGCACATACAAATATAACTTTAATTTTATTGTATCTTGGGGAATCTAATGCTATTAGAATGCATGGTGGTCACAATTTCTATGATTCTTTCTATTGCCAACAAATAAACAAGTGACCCAGCCCTATACATGTGATTAATTCTAAAGATATCTTATTTAAAATAAAGAAGTGATCCAGCTAATTCACAACACAAATTCCACCTGCCATGATGCTTCTGAGGACAACCATCTAGTATTGTTTAATGACATGTTTCTTGTTTATAATTACAGTGTGCCTGTTAACTTATCTCTTAATTGATGAACAAGCAGAGTAGCTTCTTGTCATTTGTAACTAATAGAATTGAACATGAAATTTACCATGAACATTTTTTATAGTACAAATGATTCAAATTTAAATTGACTTCATATGCAGGATCATAAAGTGCCACTTTGTGAGGGACGTTCAAGAAATTCTAGGATTTATAGTGAGTCCAGCATAGAAGCTTCCAGTCATAGAAATGGTGTCTAACATAGACTTCTGAGTACATTTTTGGAGCAAGAAACATTGCACTTGCTTTGGACCAGAATGTACTTGCAGGCAAGCATGATGGTAAAATTGCTTCTTCAGAGTCTGGTGTGACTTTGCTAGATTATACCACCTTGTTGGCCAATGAGTTGGAAGATGAGAATAGTGTAACCCAAAAAATAAAACTCTTATTACTTAAGAATCAAGAGGAAATAGAGAAGCTGAGACAAAAGCATGAACGGGTACTGTAGGAATTTATAAATCAACTACAACAGAAGGGTTTTACTGTGAAGTTTTTAAGGAATGGTTTGCCTTCATCTTCCAATGATACCTACTACAGGGCCTCTGTCAATAGTAGTGCAAGAAAAATTAAACCATTTCATGGTGCAGACTTTGTGAGCAGCCAAGAGGATATTGATGAAACATCAAACCAAAAAGCATTAGTTGAAGAATTTGGCAATCTTAATTTAGTTGCCAAGAAGGAATCAGTGTAGGAAGCTCCAAGTTTATAGAAAGAAGAGCTTCCATTTTGTATTGCTTGGACTATAGCTAAGTAGTGGCCAATGAACACTATGACTCTAACTAAGCAGTTACTCTACATGATCTGGTAAGCTCCAACATTTAAGGTAAATAATACTTGTTCAATAGTGATTGCTTAAATAATTATTCAGGTTTTGAAACAAGCCCGCTAACATCCTTGTTAATCCACATCCCAATACATACTGGAAGATGGGATTAGGATTGTTACGTTATGTGGCAGATCTTTGTTAATTTCCAATAGTAAATGGAAATAATATTGATTTCGTTGTAATTGGTGAAATTGTTATTAAAGTTTTCTAGCATTCCCACTAGCATCCTTGTTAATCCACATACCAATGCCTACTTGAAGATGGTAATTGTTATCCCAAATATTATTTCTAAACTTTTGCATGCTTCTCCTTGTAGCATGTTGTTCTTGGATTTCGTGCATGAACTAGATGAGTCTTGGTGAGTTGCTTTTTTATTGATATGGGCATTGTTAGATACCATTTCAGATACTCACACACACAAAATAAAGGAAACAACAGAAAATGTACACATTTTGCACTAATTATTGTATTAGACATATATAAGTCTACATTAGTATTTCTTACTTATTTTAAAATGAATTTGCAGGTCATGTTCGCAATATTCACTTCCCCTTTCACATTGATGCTGACACTGCAATGATGGTTGCAAGTGAAATGGTGACAGAATTGGATCTATCAGATCAAGATGTGACAAATATTGCAGCCATGATTAATACATAAATACAAGCTCTTGTGCCAGAATGGAAACCCGCAATACCTTTTGTGGATACTGCTAAGGAGGAGATGGATATTGATTATCCTAGGTCTGCAATTGAAGATGATGTTTTGGAGATGCTCGGTGATAATGATAGGCCCTCTGGTGAATTTTTACTTGAACGCCTTCCTTCAGGTCGCAAGTATTGGTCTGATTCCCCAAGGTCTTTAGTCGTAGATTCTTACATGAAGACTTCCTTAATGAATTATTCATCTAAAGCAGAAGGGCCAATGCATGGCAGATTTGATGAAGTGAACCATGTCCAGTCTGCCTCAAGCAGTGCTAAACATCATCATAATTAATTCGATGATCACAAGAACAAAGGGGATGGTTTAGATATAAGTTCAAAGTTTCCCAACTCTGTAGGGAGAGGAAACTTGCAAGAAAATTCTGTGGTAATTGATAAAGAGAAAAACCACTCAATTTCTGAGGTCATAAAGAATACTGTGGTGGCTGAGGGGAAGATGTCAGCTAAAGATATGAATAATGACTGCAGTACTCATGAGTGGTTTAAAAGAATGATCCAAGAGAATCTAGAAATGGATGATTGCAACATTACTAATGCTTTGGACCGGATTGCAACATTACTAATGCTTTGGACCAAAATGTACTTGTAGGCAAGCATGATGGTAAAATTGTTTCTTCAGAGTTTGGTGTGACTTTGCCAAATTATACCACCTTGTTGGCTAATAAGTTGGAAGATGAGAATAGTGTAACCCAAAAAATCAAACTCTTATTACTTAAGCATCAAGAGCAAATAGAGGAGTTGAGAAAAAAGCATGAATGGGTACTGCAGGAATTTATAAATCAACTGCAACAGAAGGGTTTTATAGAGAAGCACATTCCATGCGGGTGGAGGTGTGTAGAGATCCATTTTATAGCCCAGTTGGTGAACTTGTGGAGGTGTGTGAAAGAGTGGATTGGGCGCATTGGATACGAATGGCAACAATGAGCACCCATTTTGTGTTGGGTTTTACAGTTATTGGATTTAAATGTAAACCCAACATACTAAGCACCATAGCCTGGTGCTTATTAATTACTAGATATGGATAGCCATGTAATCCCTGGTATAATATGCACTTTTAGGTGGCCAAGCTTTTCCAAGTTGGCGTATCTATAGTTCCACCTTGAGTTTGTTGGCAATGTTGGAAGCCTAGCCTTCAACTTTGAAGTCATTATGGAAAAGAAAGTACTGAATGTAGAATTGTTTTAAATGAATAGTTATGATTAAACTTTAATGGAGTTATGATTATAGCAGAAGACTTGATACAGATCACTAAACAGTAGCCATCTTGATGCATAAGCTATTAGGAGAGAATGAGAGCTCTATTCTACTGGATGTCATGGCCTCCTTTAGAGTTGACATCTGTTATAAATGTTCAACATTTGAACCTTCCTACATTTTGAAAACCTTGTTATGAAATGATTTATGTAATTGTGTTTCAGATCTATAGATTAGATTTTGTTTGACCATGATATGCCATGTTACAACTATTATTTTTCCATATTGTTTTTGACAAAATTTCTCTTTGATTTATCAATTATTTTCATTAACAGTCTTTTATCTCGTGCTTATAGTGGTCATATTATTTATCAAAAGGTTTCCCTCTTTTCAGTGACAATTTTTTTTTGGTGTCTGCTTCAGCAAATTCTAGCATCCACAAAGTGTAAACTCCCAAGCATATTCTTGTGTAACGTAGCAAGGCTACCCACTGTCACCTCAGTAGCTCTTCCTCTTACATTTGGTTGGCTCTTCTTCGAGATAAGGAGGGTATCCCTAAGTAGGATTGCTAAGGTGATTGAGTGAATGCTAATGAGGTGGTGTGCTCCATCTAAGTGTTTTACCATGTAAACAAAAAATGTTCATTGTAGCTAAACTCCCCAATGATACCAACATGACAACAAAATGTAAGCTCTACCTAGGCCTGAACCCATGTTGCACCACTGTCAAGGGTCTAATACATCATCCAACCTTATAAAGAGAATTAATTTCTCAAGCAAGATCTCAACCCAAGAATTATTAGATGAGGAAACTTATCATAGTGTTAAATGTCAAGAATATTCTCATGAAATTACTGCTCTTCTACCACTAACTTAACCTCCAACATCGTTGCACAATAAATTAATATCCAATGTGCTTGCAGTTTCTATTCTTACAAAGATGAATGGACCTCTTGCGCTAGCCATAGTGATCTTAAAAGATAAACTTTAATGGAGTTATGATTATAGCACAAGACTTGATACAAATCACTAAACATTAGCCGTCTTGATGCGTAAGCTATTAGGAGAGAATGAGAGATCTATTCTGCTGGATGTCACGACCTCCTTTAGAGTTAACATTGGTTATAAATGTTCAACATCTGAAACTTCCTACAGTTTGACAACCTTGTTATGAAATGATTTATGTAATTATGTTTCAAATCTATAGATTCGATTTTTTTTTACCATGATATCCCATGTTACAACTATTATTTTTCCATATTGTTTTTGACAGAATTTCTCTTTGATTTATCAATTATTTTCGTTAACAGTATTTTGTCTGGTGCTTATAGTGGTCATATTATTTATCAAAAGGTTTCCCTTTTTTTCAGTGACAATTTTTTTTTGGTGTCTGCTACAACAAATTCTAGCATCCACAAAGTGTAAATTCCAAAGCATATTCTTGTGTTACGTAGCAAGGCTACCCACTGTCACCTCAGTAGCTCTTCCTCTTACATTTAGCTGGCTCTTCTCTGAGATAAGGAGGGTATCCCTAAGTAGGATTGCTAAGGAAATTGAATGAATGCTAATGAGGGGGTGTGCTCCATCTAAGTGTTGTACCATATAAACAAAAAAATTAATTGTAGCTAAACTCCCCAATGATACCAACATGACAGCAAAATATAACCTCTACCTAGGCTTGAACCCATGTTGCACCATTTTCAAGGGTCTAATACATCATCCAAACTTATAAAGAGAATTAATTTCTCAAGCAACATCTTAGCCCAAGAATTATTAGATGAGGAAACTTATTCTAGTGTTAAATGTCAAGAATATTCTCATGAAATTACTGCTCTTCTGCCACTAACTTAACCTCCAACATCATTTCACAAGAAATTAATGTCAAATTTGCTAGCAGTTTCTATTCCTACAAAGATGAATGGACCTCCTGCCCTAGCCACAGTGATCTCAAAAGATAAACTTTATTGGAGTTATGATTATAGCGCAAGAATTGATCAGATCACTAAACACTAGCCATCCTGATCCGTAAGATATTAGGAGAGAATGAGATCTTTAGAGTTAACATCTGTTATAAATTTTCAACATCTAAACCTTCCTACAATTTCACAAACTTGTTATGAAATGATTTATGTATTTTTGTTTCAGATCTATACATTAGATTTTGTTTGACCATGATATGCCATGTTACAAAGATTATTTTTCCATACTTTTTTTGATAGGGTTTCTCTTTGATTTATCAATTATTTTCATTAACAGTTTTTTATCTGGTGTTTATAGTGGTCATATTATTTATCAAAAGGTTTCCCTTTTTTTGAGTGACAATTTTTTTCAGTATCTGCTACAACAAATTCTAGCATCCACAAAGTGTAAAGTCCCAAGCATATTCTTGTGTAACGTAGCAAGGCTACCCAATTTCACCTCAGTAGCTATTCCTCTTACATTTGGCTGGCTCTTCTCCGAGAGAAGGGGGGTATCCCTAAGTAGGATTGCCAAGGAAATTAAGTGAATGCTAATGAGGGGGTGTGCTCCATCTAAGTGTTGTACCATGTAAACAAAAAATGTTCATTGTATCTAAACTCCCTAATGATACCAACATAACAACAAAATATAAGCTATACCTAGGCTTGAACCCATGTTGCACCACTATCAAGGGTCTAATACATCATCCAACCTTATAAAGAGAATTACTTTCTCAAGCAAGATCTCAGCCCAAGAATTATTAGATGAGGAAACTTATTCTAGTGTTAAATGTCAACAATATTCTCATGAAATTACTGCTCTTTTGCCACTAACTTAACCTCCAACATCGTTGCACAAGAAATTAATGTCCAATGTGCTAGCAGTTTCTATTCTTATAAAGATGAATTGACCTCCTGCCCTAGCCACAGTGATCTCAAAAGATAGTGCAAGAAATCAGAGTGGTTACTTGTCTTAGAAGGAGATTCTCTTTCTTCTCTAGGCCACAGAGAAGGATTTACTTCTACAGCAACTCGGAAAAGTATGCCTTGAGGCCTAGTCTAGGCCACATCCATCCTAACATAAAATACAGTTAAGATAAAATATATTTTTCTGTAATCAATTGGCTAATCATACACAATACAACCAGTATCTATTAAGGGCATTGTGTTCCTAACATACTCTTTGTTGTTTTGGTGACGATGGTTTTGGAGCTACAAAGGCTACAAAGATTTCCCCAAGGATTTCCTTTTGTAGCTAAAAAGGTTGTGGAAAGACTTTTACATATTTTTTGATGAAGCACTCAGATGTGCACAAGGAGGGACTATATGTTTATGAAGCATGTGGCTCGAAATTTCTACACAGCTCCAAGACAACAATTTTTCACAAGTTGTTGTTCAAGGATCAAAGCAATACAAACCACCATCTTATGAGTACTTTTAATTCAACAGTTGAATTCTAAGAAGGTTTTTGCAGCACGAAACAAGTGGATCTGCGATACAAGATAGCTCCCGAAGCAGGTGGATCTGCTTATCAGTACTTTACTATCTCTCGAAACATAGAAAAAAACCTTTGTTACATTCAAAGCTTATATAATGTTTGTTACAAAAATGAATTTATGGATGTTGCATCAGTAGTCACAACAGGTAGTGTCTTTAAATTCATAATTCTTGTTGTACCTTTTATTGTCTAGTAATGAAATATAAGACACATTTTACCGAAGGGAAAAAAGGGGGAGAAGGTGACCATTATAAGAACCAGTCACTAGAGAGGCCTCAAATCTTGAACACTAGAAATAGGAAAGTCAAATTTTAAATATAAACAAAGAGAATGTAATCTAAGCAGCTACAACAGGGACTCAAATCCGTGATGTATCAAATTATCAAGTTATAGAAAAACTTATAAATCTTTAAGTGAAACTAAGAATAGCCAACTGTGGCATTTCAATGAGCCCTAACTATTCTCCTTTGTCCTCCATTGTACTTTGAACTTAAGTTTATGCATTAAAAATTCTTGGCATGTGACTTACCAAATCACTGTAGCACCCTTTTTGGTATAAGTGTTGCATGTTTCCCAACTGAATCGTACCAATGTTGGAAATCCAAATACTGGATGTTTATTTTCTTCCATCCAGGCTTTTTTTCAGGATCTATACAGAAAACTGTCTTAGAGAAATAGATATAGGACTTGAGGGCACAAGAGGCAGAATAAATAATCACTAGTAACAATTGAAATTGATGATAGGGAAAGAAAATGAAAAAGAGAATATACCCTCTGGATATCCTAAGCCAAAGTATACCACAAGGTCTTCACTAGCTCCTGCAATACCATATAAGTAGATTCCATGATAAAAGTTAAAATTATATAGAAAAAATTCCTCGAGAGCAAAAAATTTGGCGCCAAATAACTAGCACATCCAGTTTAGGTAAGAACAACCAGTTTTCCTCTATTATTGGGCTTTCATATGGTGTCAAGTACGACTTTGGGGACTTCGTCATGCACTCAGAGCCTCAACCTCGTCTTCTTGAACAGTCGAACAACGAGTTTAATTGGGCTTTATTAGGATGTCAAGTTCGACTTTGGGCTTTCATACGGTGTCAAGTTCGACTTTGGAGACTTCGGCATGCTCTTAAAACCCCAACCTCGTCTTCCTGAATAGTCAAACAATGAATACCTCAACCTCATCTTCCTATACCTCAACCTCGTCTTCCTAAACAGTCGAAGAGCGAGTACCTCAACCTCGTCTTCGTCTTCCTGAACAGTCGAACAAGGGCTTCGAACAGGGGCTTTCTTACACTTTGGGCTTTTAGTTGTTTTAATGAAATAGAACAGGGGCTTCGAACACTTCGAGCTTTTATTTGTTTTAACGAAATTGAACAGGCGCTTCGAACAGGGGCTTCGAATTTTTTTAAATGAAGTCAACCCATGCCATCAAACTTTTACAAAATCTTATGTGGCATGCCATCAAACTTTTGGAAAATCTTGAAACAAATTTTTTTTTAATAATTAAAATATCAATATTTATTATGTTAATTATTAATTAAATATAAAATTACAATATATTTAAAATTTAATTTTATATAATATAATTAAAACAAATAAAATATAAATATTGATAATTAATATTTTAATAAATTCAATAAAATATAAATATTTTAATCCCATTGACCTACTTTTCTAGTTATTTCTGGATATTTATTAAGATTAAATTATATATATTATCATACTTCAAGAAAAATTAACCAATGCTAGCAGTGTTTCCCTAACTCTCTAGTATGAAAGATCAAACAAATAACATAACCGTGCACACCTAACAATCTCTAACCAACAACATAACTTTGCTATTGATATCATGATCTCCAAATCCTAAGGAAAATGAAAGTATATATACTCTCACAGGTTACTTTTAACATGCCCCTTCAAAGCAAGGTGTCATGGGGAACCAAGGCCTAGACCCTAGGTGTTAATGACCATTTGAATCAACCCAAGGTTACATTGGGAACTAGATGCATAACCAAAAGGGACTTAAGCATATTAAAGGCCAAGTTTTATATATATATATTGATTGGACTCACTTTTATCCCATCACCTAACATGCCCCACTCATCCCATGCCTAATGTTTCTCACCTAGTATTAGACATAATCATAATCATCACCATTGCATTACAAATAACTTCATCACATTTACTATCTTTGTTGCAAGGGATCCCAGCTACGCTAGTGTTCACTGAATTTCTATTGTGGGATACTAGTTGAAATTTTGAACCACACACAGGTAATAACACAAAAAACCAGGAACAGGCAAAGGGATGGAACCAAGAAAGGCTTCCTTTCTTTATAGAGGGTGGTAATTCCTCTCTTCTTTATAGAGGTTGATGAGAATAATTTCACAAAGGAGATTTGGCTTACTCAAGCCAACCTGAGACCATAGTTTGAACTAGGAAAATCTAGCTCTAAAATAACAGAGGTGATGTGCCTAGTAACCATGTGGGAAAACTTCATTGTCTCATGAATATATTCCATCTAACTCTGAGGAAAAGGAGTCCACCTAGGATTCACACCACCAAGAACCCAAATAGGTTGGAATAAATAAGAAATTCTCTTAGTGGTATTGAGTCTGGAGAGGCCATCCAAAGTCTCTTGTATAGAGAGAATCGACTCTTGAACAGATAAATCTAGGCCTCTCTAATCAAACCGATGAGAGAAAGTCACAAGAGAACCTCTTTAGTCCCAAAACAAACAACAGAACCTCCCTCAAAAAATTGATCGTTAAACTTGATCTCATGGATATGGCATAGCTGTGATCCTGTCAACCCTAGGATGCAATGAATCATCTTAATCGATAGCTGTTAGGATCAAAACCCACAATTAGTCAAGCGTGATATGAAGACCATGAACCTAATGACATCGTATGTAATCAATATGGATAATGGGATTGTTGAAAAGTGTAGTGAGAGAAGGTCTTCTCTAGTGCAGG
This sequence comes from Pinus albicaulis, assembly GCA_034641835.2. NCBI lineage: Eukaryota > Viridiplantae > Streptophyta > Pinopsida > Pinales > Pinaceae > Pinus > Pinus albicaulis. Next base: position 598,187,719 of record CM076581.1, on the reverse strand, counting down.
CCTTAGCCAAAAAGACCATGATTTGTCTTCCTTTGCCCATGGATGAGTTCGTGGAGATGGTGATTTCATGCGTACTGTTGGGGGATCATTTACATGGACCTTCTTCAGTTTGACTACAAGTTCGAGAGGCAATTATAAATTTTGAAGAGGACGAGTTGGGAGCTTCAATCCTTAATTAAAGCAAGGACGAGTTAGAGAAACAATTTGACTCTGTTAACTATTCAATCAAAACACATGTTCTAAATTTGTAACTTGCCAATTTTAGCATGGATCGAATCAATAAAGGAGGACAAAGGCACAAAGTTTCATAGTTGTTTTGTGCACAAAGGACTGTGACAAGACACAGCTCACGAGATTGTGAGAGAGAGCACAAAATTGTGTGAGAGATATCTGTTGTGAGTGCGTATCTTGGAGGAGCCAATACCCGGCATTGAAGAGAGATTTTCTGGTGGCAGAATTGCGCTAGGAAGTAGGCCAATTCTGTGCTAGGAAATAGTAGTCAAGCCCTAAATAATAGGGAGTCCAATGCACTAGGAATTAGGAAACCTGTGAACAAGGAAATAGGGACTATCTAAGTGCAAGAAAGTAGGAGCAAGGGTCTATGTGTTATCAAGGTCAGTCCAAATAGGACAACATGAGGACAAGATTGTTTTTAGGGTGATAGTTTGAAGCGCAGAGCAGAGCAGTTCCTTGGATAGCAATATGTCGGTCCTAGGGATAAGGTCAGATCACAGTTTAGAAGGAGCCTCAAATTCACGCGCATGGAAGAAGAAAATCAAAATAGTGTTGGAAGATAATGGGGTAGTAGAGTATGTCAAGTAGGCAATAGTGCCACCTCAAGATCCCCAACGGTTGGCTCAACATACTAAGAATGACACCAAGGCAATAATGATCATTATAGAGCGGGTCAGAGATCATATTATTCCTCATCTCAATCAGAAGAAGACAGTGTATGAGATGTTTAAATTTAAAGCCATCTTCAATTTGTCTCAGGCTTCCAGTGATGTCACGAAGCTTGCTCTCAAAGACAAGCTAAGAAGTAAGCAGATGAGAAAATATGAGCCCATCATCATATATCTTTCAAAGTTCACTCAGGTTCAAGATGAGCTAGGTGGTGTGGGCATCCTTCCACATGACCATGAACAAGAAGTATTTCGGCTACCTGAATGAGAAGGACATGCAATTCTCATAAGCCATACATTCTCATTCTTGAAAGTCCCAGAAAAAGCGGAAAATAAAGTTCCATCCATTACTTCTAACTTAGAAATGATCTTCAAAATGAAACCCTTGATGAATGTAGTGAGATTCCCAACAAAATTGAAACCCTTGTTTATAAACCTTGCATAATGTCAACTAGGATGTGATCTTCAGTCTCTTTCTTGCACCTCAGCTCTGATATTATGTTGGAAAAATGTTTGAATGCGTTCGACCCGACCCGACCCTGATGAACGACTTTCATGCCTTCAAACATTATTCTGCACGTCCTGAACATGGACGCGCTACACGAACCCGACTCGACCTGAAAGCGCCTTCCCTGAACATTGTTCTGCACGAGTCTTGCGGAAGGACCCTGTGTGGTCACAACTTAGTAAATTTGATACGGGCGCCCTTAACCGAAATGACCTGACCCAAATGCGTTTGGGTGGGCGCCCTTAGCCGAAACGACTCGACTAGACCCGAACATGTTTGGGCGAGCGCCCTCAGCTGAAACGACCTGACTCGAACGGGTTTTGGTGGGAGCCCTCAAATGAAATGACCCGGTGAGCCCAACTGAACGAAGGCACAAGGGAGAAAATGACAAATGGGCCGCATGAACGTGCACAAGGCACCCACGGGGTCACAACTTAGCAAATTTGATACGGTCGCCCTCAAACGAAATGACACAACCCTAAGACGTTTGGGTGGGCGCCCTCACACGGCGTGTACGACCGAATAAAGGCACAAGGGAGAAATCAACAAATGGGTCGTACAAACGTGCACAGGGAACCCATGCAGTCACAACTTAGCAAATTTGATACGCGCACCCTCAACCGAAACGACCCAACCCAAACACGTTTAGGTAGGTGCCCTCAACTGAAACAACTCAACCTGACCGCATTTAGGCAGGCGCCCTCAACCGAAACGACTCGACCCGAACGGGTTTGGGCAGGCACCCTTAAACGAAACAACACAACGTGCCCGATTGAACAAAGGCACAAGGGAGCAAATGGAAAATGGGCTGCACGAATATGCACAAGGCACCCGTGCAGTCACAACTTAGCAAATTTGATACGATCACCCTCAAACGAAACGACCCAACCTGAACGTGTTTGGGTGGGCGCCCTCACACAGCGCGACACGGCATGCATGACTGAACAAAGGCAAAAGGGAGAAAATGTCAAACAGGCCAGACGAACATGCAAAAGGTGCCCATGTGGTCACAACTTAGCAAATTTGATATGACCGCACTCAAACTAAATGACCCAACCCAACCCGAACACGTTTGGGCAAGCGCCCTCACACGACATGCCCGACTGAATGAAGGCACAAGGGAGAAATCAGAAAATGGGCCACACGAATGTGCATAGGGCACCCATGTGGTCACAACTTAGTAAATTTGATACGGGCGCCCTCAACCGAAATGACCTAACCCGAACAAGGGAGAAAATGGAAAATGGGCCACACAAACGTGCACGAGGCACCTGTGCGGTCACAACTTAGCAAATTTGATATGGCCGCCCTCAAACAAAACGACCCAACCCAAATGCGTTTGTGCATGCGCCCTCACACGATGCGACATGGTGCGCATGACCGAACGAAGGCACAAGGGAGCAAATGGAAAACGTGCCGCACGAACGTGAAAATGGCACCCGTCCGGTCGCAACTTAGAAAATTTGATATGGCCGCCCTCAAACGAAATGACCTGACTCGACCCAAATGCGTTTGGGCAGGCGCCCTCACACAGCATGCTTGACCGAACGAAGGCACAAGGGAGCAAATGACAAACGGGCCACATGAACGTGCACAAGGCACCCATGTGGTCACAACTTAGAAAATTTTATACGGTCACACTCAAACGAAACGACCCAACCCAAACTTGTTTGGGTGGGCGGGCACCCTCAAACGAAACGACCTGAACCAACTCGAACAAGTTTGGGCGGGCGCCCTCAAATGAAACGACTTGACCCGACCCGAATGTGTTTGGGCGGGTGCCCTCAAACGAAACAACCCGACCCGACCCGAATGCATTTGGGATGGTGCCCTCAAACGAAACAACCCAACCCGACCCGAACGCATTTGGGCAGGCACCCTCAAATAAAACGACCCTACCCAACTTGAACGCGTCTTGGTGGGCACCCTCAAACGAAACGACCCGACCCGAAGGCATTTAGGTGGGCGCCCCGACACAACGCGTCCGACTGAATGAAGGCACAAGGGAGAAAATGGCAAACGGACCATACGAACATGCAAAAGGCACCCGCGCGGTCACAACTTAGCAAATTTGATACGGTCTTTCTGAAACAAAATTTAAAAAACAATATTCCTCAACACTAAGAGCTCAACCTACAACATTTCATGTCAACCATTAATGTATCCCACCATATAATGGTGAACTATGAGATCAAACAACCCCTATCTATGTTAAAACAAAATTTCAAGATAAAACAAAAAGTTTTTGAGTGATGCATTAATTTAAATTTATTCTAGGTATTAAAACCTACATTCTCTATAGGCTTTTGAAATGCATAGTCACAATGTCTATAATTGTTTTTTTCTACTTAAGTACATCATTGAATTTCATGTGTTTTACAATATGTAGTAAATTAAATGCTACCCCAAACAAAAATTACAAATCAAATTATTTAGCTTGAGAGTTGTAATATAAACTTTATCATAGGCCTTTAAATGTCGGTATTCCGATGGTTTTGCCCTCAACGTCGCAATACTGACGGTTTCCTTAAACATTGCAAGACCGACGATGGTCTCCTAAACATCGCAATACTGATGGTTTGTCCTGTAATGTCGGTATTCCTACAATTTTTCATGTAATGTCGGTATTTTGACGATTGTCCTAAGCGTTGTTGTTCCGACGATACTCCAAAAACGTCAGTAGAGCAATGGTTGTTGTCGGGATTTGAAAAATTGATAAAAATTGGGGAAATTTCCAACAATACGTCAAAAGAGTCGGAACTAAATTGTTGGAATTTTGACCAAATGTACTAGTATGCCTTGCAAAATGGCCATAGCCGTGACAGTGCCTACATTTAAATGGAAGTTGCTCATAATCTAGCTCCTGGATATGGGTCTAGTCAACAACCGTTAGTTTGATAGCTTTAGGTAGCACAACTTCCAAATCCACCTCGACACATATATGTGCGCATGAGTATTGATGTTTTCTCACTACTTGATCAATATACCTTCTGAGGGTATTGCCAATGGTTCGAAGAGACTTCTAGTTCCAGCAATGCAGTGGGAGATGTGGGAGGCTTACCCACAATAGAACAGTTGAAGGCACATATTGAGCATGATCTAAGGTAGGGGTCAATTTATTTAAGTATAGTCCCTTAGGACCCATAAAATATGGGCCATTCCTGAAGATGAGGCTTTTGTTTTCCACATTCTCAAAAACAAAAACAAAGTATCCTTTGCCTACGAAGTGGCTTTTGATGCCTTCCGAGACTAAAGGAATCTAGTTCCTCTGTGCCCAGTCTTCCACAGCTTTGGGAGAGGGCCAAAGGCCAGTAAACTATCCATTGAGCCCTCTTTTAGCCAGGTTCAATGCAGATCAACAAGTTTCTTCGATTTGAAGGGCCACCGAAGGGATGCTATCTAGCTTCTTCAGGAACATTTTCTAAGATCTAGTCAGAGGGTGCTTGTTGTTGGCTGCTATCAGTTTCTTGAATGCAAGGACTTATAGAGGAGGAGGAAGGGGAGCCTCGGGTCCACCTCCTAATGCCATGGCGGCTGGGAGGTCATAGGTAGGTGAGCTCACTCTCGACCTGTCAGAGCGCGCACTAGCTAGTACAATAAAATCGTCTAGTCGTATATTTTAACCCTAGAATAAATTAGTCATTTTTAGTTCGGTCACTTAAAATTGATCAAATTTAGTAGTAATTCACTTGAAATAATTGTGGTGACTAACATTTTTAGTCACCTAGTCACTAATTTCATCATTTTATACTAGTGCATCCTCTCGGAGAAATGTATGCCAGATGATTGGAAAATGGCTCCTCAGGAAGAAAGAATTTTCCAGGGCCTCCACCTAGCACCTAGCATGGTCTCCTAGCTTCTTGGAAAGTTATCCCTAACATAGGGGACACCAACAGGATCTTCAAACCTCCTCTAGAAGGATTCATCAAACTAAGCTTTGATGGAGCTTTGAAAGGAAATCCAAGGCAAGTAGTGGTTGGAGGGATTTTTCGAGATCATCATGGCACAAAAAGATTCATATATGATGACTCCTATGGCTTTGCCAACAAAAATGAAGCGTAATTCATAGGAGTGCACCAAGGTCTCCTCTTGGCCATCAGGCTAGGATACAGAAAGCTAGTAATCGAAGGAGACTCTTAGTTGGTTACGAACACTCTCAAAAAAATTAATCAAGGAACGAAGTGGGGCAAACTAAGACAAATATGGCGTACTTCTTCACAAAGCAAACTAAGAAATTTGATTATATCATTATCACCCATGTAAGGAGGGCAGGAAACAAAGCAGCCGACCTCCTGGAAAATTGTGGTTGAGCTCACCTGAATGAACCTATTTAATTAAGCATACCTCCTAATCTCGGGGAAGAACGATGGATCAAGTTGCAGAGCATCAAAGAGCAAGACAGGTCGGAGGGCAGAGCTCACCACAGTCCTCGGACTCAGCTCCCCGATCGGGGTGTAACAAAGAAGATCGACCCTGCCATTAGTGTTAATGGTAGTGTCCCTAGGGTTGTAGTCAACCACCTTCCACATGAGTGGCAAGGGCGGCAGGCTGTACTGTCGCATGTAGCATGAGACGAGGTAGCGGGATAGAGGCCTGCACATGGAGCTTAAAACAGGGTGGAGGAAGGCGTGGAGTTTTTGTTATGACGAAAGACTTTCGTGCAGGCGTGACAATGGGATAACAAACCTCCATTTCACTTCCACCATGATGAAACTAAGGTATGTGCTTGGTTTCCTCTCCCTTGTTCATGCCATGTTTATGTTTTATTATTTGGCCCGGTCTCTATGGGAGAATAAGGTGATTAAGCTGGACTGGTATAGTCTTCTGCTGGGTAGGGGAGAGCGTAACCATTACGACTCTGGTTGGGGGAAGGTAGGGGTTCTTTTGGGTCTCTACCTTTGTGTCGGAGTAGGAATTGGGCATGGCCTCAACTAGCACGCGAGTGTGAGCCTGTCAGGTAAGGGATGCCAACAAGATGGAATGGTGAGGGGTCGGTCAATCCTGCCAGGGTATAGAGTTAAGGAGCAGTCATGGGTTGTGTTTAGTTCAAAGGCTTTGCCGGTTTATACCACCTTGAGCTACTTGTGCTTAGTGCGCATGAGGAATGGGAGAGGGAATTCCACCCACGCCCGAGAAATGGGCAGCGACACCTCCTTTGTCAATTTCTAGGGTGGGAGGTATGACGAGAGAGAGGAAACCAGAATGAAGGTCAGGAGATTGAAGGAAGGCATGAGGTCTTTTGGTTATGGGGATAATTTATGAGGTGCGTGCAACCATCAGGGACAGGGGGTGGCAGAAATTAAGCAGGGTATGAGGGCGATGGGTGCGCAGAGGGACAGGCAGGGGAGAAGTCCTAGGAAGAGGCCCCCGGGTCACCTTTCTTCTAATAACTGGGATGCATGTAGCTTTGATCATTTTCATTATATGGAAACGTGCCTTTGTTTGATTGTGTGGACAGGTCACCTACCTAGAAACCTAGTCAAAGATTGTGGGATGGCATGCTTCAAGAGTCTTGCAGCTCGCGACCATTCCAAGAGCCCTGCAGCTAGAGGCCATGATTGGAAAGATAAAGGGAAGTCGGTAGAAGCCCAACCCAGCTCACCCCGAAGCAAGCCGAGAGGAAGGAGGCCTGCAATTGATGTGATCCACGAGGCAACGAAAGCATACCACGAGAACACATCAGAGGAAATTCAAAAGCTCATTGAAAAATGGGAAGCTAACATAAATAGACATGAAGAGACAAAGATGAATACTAAGGAATGGAGAGGTTTAATACCAGATATGGGACAAATAAGGGGCAGACTAACATAATTCAAGTAGACATTGTATCTTTATTGGTCTATGAAGAGCATCCTTGGCAAAGCCTTGGAGCAGATCTCTATGAGCCTGGTGAAATTAGCCCAAGACTTCCTAGACTGCAAGAGCGAGTTCGATAAGATCAAGTTCCAACTGAGGAAAATAGTTCGAAAAGAGTTCGAAAAGATCAAGTTCGTATTGACGATGAAGCTATGTAGTTTAATTCAGGGTTTTATTTAGTCCTAGATGGACCTTTTAAAATCTTTGATGGAGGGCTTAAAAAATACCCTCACAAATACCCTCACAAAGATACATTTTCAACCTTTGGAACAAAAGCTCTTCCAAAAAAGAGTAACCCAACTCCATCGAATTCACCCTTACTTTATTTTGAAATTACAATAATATAAAAATATTTATCTTAATTGGCTTATTCATAAAATAAATAATTATGTAATATGGTTTTGTGTATTTATTTTCTCATGAGAATAATATAAAAAGTAAATAATTGAAATAAAATATTTAGAAAACAATTACTTTGAATTTTTGTTTTACATGTAAACATGACAAACAAATAAATATTATAAAATAAATATTTGTGAGTTTAGTTCTAATTTATATATTCATAATATAAATATTTGTAATTTTTTTATAGTTATGGTGACAATTCACATTAATAAATCCACTTGTACATGCCAACATGGCAAACACAATTAGTGCAGTCTGAACGTACAGGGAGGCCAAATTAGATGATCATTTGCATTCTCTCTCAAACATTTTTCTCTTAATAAGGGCAATCTTAACCCAGCGAAATCTTTCCTCAGTTTCCCACTTTTGGTTCTGTGTATGATTTACGTTGCGTGAATGAAATTTTATGCCTGGGAATTTCAACTTTTAATTTTTGACTGTCAGATCTGAAGCACCAGCAACTCTTGTAATCCCAATCGGCCGGTGCGTTAACCCCCGCTGCATTAATCTCGTTAACTGGACACGAACCTCCCCCGCTGGGAGACCTATAGTTTTGACAATTAGAAGGGCCTGACGGAGCTACGGGACCCCTAAGGTATTCGAACCACCAGCTCTTCATCATGAATTATTATTATTTTCCATTTGATCTCCTTGAAATATGAATTTCAAATGCAATGGCCTGCAAGCCGAACTTTCACTAACCATCGTAACAACCATAAGCATGCCAATCAATGCTATCAATCGTGCAGATGATAGTCTCATCCCTATATCGTTCCAACCTATACACTTCTCTCTTCACAGCCGCAGATGAAGTAATTGATCGCAACAATATGAATATCGAAATCGGAGGAAGATGAATAAGAGTAATGTGTGTGTGTAATTAGCAAATAGGGACCCAACTATATATAACAAGTAATTACGCGGAGAAGAGGAGGGCGGAGAACAGAGAAAACGCGGAAACGAGGTTTTAACAGATGAGTCTATAATGTGGTCTTTGGGAATTCGATCCACATTTTCAATGGAATAGAACGGACACCTAAATGGAATCTTGATCTTTCTCCACAAGTCTTCCCCAAATCGCTGTGTTTAAAATTCCATGTCAAGTCAAATACTCACTTTTAAATTATTTATTGAACTTTCGCAATAAAATCTTTGACTCAGTTTCGAGACTTGACTTTTGGAGAACACACTCATCAACTTATCCGCGCTGTCACGCATTCCCAACGTTGAACGTTTCATCCCTAGATACTTAAGAATTTGTAAGCCTAGAAACAATATTTCTGAAAATGAAATAAATGATTAATAAACTCGTGGCCTTTCTGATTTTGTAAGCCTAAAACCAATATTTCTGAAAATGAATTAACTCATTAATAAACTCGTGGCCTTTCTGTTTTACTGTGACAGAAAAATGGCTATAGGATGGAGAATAGGTCAACGCGTATTTCAACCAGTTGCTGAGGTCGACATATAACACTCAACGATTTAAAACCTTCTCGCATAACCCTATGGGCTCTGCCTAAACCGCTCGCCACTCACGTTTCATATTATTCATCTTCCAATATTGTAACTTTTCTTCCTACCATGACGATGAATTGAAAATACGATATGGTTAATATTTTACATAAATGCAAACATAATAATAATAAAAAGAAAAAATGGTCATGAAAAAACACGATAACAAACGAGTGCAGATGAACCTTTAATAGAAAAGAATACCAGGTAGCGGTCTGGATTTAATAATAAATTAAACAAGGCAAGAACATAAAAAATGGCCATGAATTTCACTAGGTTAATTACATTGGATTTTGTGGCTTGCATTTTCTACAACGAGTCAAGGGCCTCTTTCTTCTTGATCTCCGCTTCTAACTAAGATTTCAACTCAACAACTTCATTTAATATTGGGCTTTTGAACATTCTTTTTATGATAGTACTATCCTCTTATCCTTATCATTTTGCTTCATGAATTATTTAATTTTAGTTGCTTTATGTGTTATATTTATTTCACAATTAGTTACATGTGTGCGTGGGGGCCATAACTCTTTTTGTACATTGTGTTGGGGTCATAGGGGGAGTGGCACGAGGCCAGGGCAATGGTCTAGGATTTTTTTTTTCCTTATTTTTCGGTGGGCGAATCCACCTATGGTTTTGTGCATGGGTTTGCACATGGTTTTTTTGGGGGCATGATTGTTTTCAGCCCTTGGTATTTTGTAGATCCGATCAAGGGAACTACAATTATGTTCTAATTCAGGGTTAATAGATTGGGGTTTATGAATGCTTCAGCATATATATATATATATATATATATATATATATATATATATATTTGTGTGCGTGTGTGTGTATATTATAACAGTAAAAGGAATATAATGAAAAATCAAGTTGGTAGTTTCAATTTGGGATTCGGGGGAAAATCTCTGTGTATATCTATTTTATGTTTTATTCTTTCGTTATTATTTATTTTCTGTCTTTAATAATTCGTTTGTAGATAATTTTTGTACATGGTTAAAACCTACATTTGGTATCAGAGTTGTTTCGGCTTCAAGGGGACACCTTTGCTGCTGAGGGGTTTTTATCTTGGGACTGTGGTAGATCCTATTCAGTGGGATGTCTGAGGGATCGATTCTTGCTGTGAAAGAAGATGGCGAGCAGTGGAAAGATAGAAATAGAGAAATTTAATGGTCAGAGTTTTGAGTTGTGGAAGCTCAATATGGAGGATTTGCTGGTGGATAAAGATCAGTGGATGATGACAGATCTGGGTACTAAACCAACAACAATGTCAGATGAAGATTGGGTGAAGTTGGATCAGAAGGAAAAAATCACAATACAGTTGTGTATCTCAGATTTGGTATTGTTGAATGTATTTGGAGAAGCGACGACGAAGACTTTGTGGGTCAAGTTAGGGAATTTGTACCAATATAAGTCTCTGGTGAATAAATTATTCATGTGGAGAAAGCTATATAACCTAAGGATGAAGGATCGAGACTCAGTGACAGAGCATCTAAATGCCTTCAATATTATGGTATGTAAGTTGTCATCTGTTGATATTAAAATATCACATTAAGATAAGTGCATCAGTTTTTTGTGTTCTCTACCAGATTTGTGGGATAGTTTGGTTATTGCAATATGTAGTAATACAACTACCATGAATTTGATGAAATAGTCTGAGCCTTGCTTTCGGGGGAAATGAGATGGAGAAATATGGAGGGCCAGAATGGGGATGCCTTATATGTATGAGGAAGGTCCCAGAAAAAAAACAAAAATATGTTTTCGAGTGGGAGATCTAAATCTCCAGAAAGCATGTAAATGTGTGCTAGAAATGTGAAAAGGAAGGGCACTACAAAAAGGATTGCAAATCTAAATCTCTTGAGAAAGGAAAGGGATCTGATGATGCTCATTGAGCAGAAGCAAAAAACACCTCAGATGAAGGTGGGGATGTGTATTTGGATTCTTCTTCAAATACACATGTAGATAATGATGCATGGTTGATTTTATCAGGTGCATCCTTTCACTTCACTCCCCATAGGGAGTGGTTCTGTGAGTATGAGAAGTCTGATGGTGGTGATGTCTTCTTAGGCGATGATAGGAAGGCTAGAATCGTCAAAAGTGGAAAATTCAAGCTAAATATGCATGGTGGAAGGATTAGAACAGTTCCTAGTGTTCTTCATATTCCTCCATTAGCTAGAAATATGATTTATGTAAGAAAAATGGATGATGTAGGTGTAAAAATAGTCTTCGAGAAAGACACCTGCAAGATGGTTCAGGGAGCACTGCTATTAATGCGAGGAGTTTGGATTGGAACTATGTACAAGCTTCAGGGTAGTACTCTTTTTTATGGGTGCAACAGTTCTATGGTTCCTGACAGTGGAACGGAAAGCCTAGCAGTCTCTAGAGAAAAGACCATACTATCACATCAAAGACTTGGACATATTAGAGAGAAGGGCCTTCAAATACTACATGGTAATGGTATGGTAGAAGGTATGACTAATTCTCTCTGGATTTTTATTTTTGTGAACACTGGGTATATGGGAAGCATAATTGAATGATTTTTCCTTTTGGTGCTAATAGGGCGAGCAATATATTAGAGCTTGTGCAGAGTCATGTGTTTGGACCTGTATCGGTTCCATCATTGGGAAATTATATGTACTATGTTTCATTCATATATGACTTCTCAAGGAATACATGGATATATTTCTTAAGGAATAAATCAGAAGTATTTGAAAAATTTAAAGAATTTAAGGCTCTCATTGAAAACTAGATAGAGAAGAAGATAAAGGTGTTGAGGACAGATAATGGTGGAGAGTTCTACAAGAAGGAATTTGAAGAATTCTATAAGAAGCATGGTATAGCATGACAAAATAATACTCCATACACACTTCATAAAAATGGAGTTGAAGAAAGAATGGACATAACACTGATGGAAAAGGAAAGAAGCATGCTCATTGGTACCAGGTTAGGACAGGAATTCTGAGCAGAGGCAGTGGAGACTGCATGCTACCTGGTTAACATATCACCTTCATTAGCGTTGGAGGATAAGACTCCACATGAGGTATGCACTGGTAAGAAACTCACTCTTTCACATTTGAGGGTATTTCGATGTGATGTATATGTACATGTTCCAAAGGAAAGAAGGACCAAGTTGGATAATACATCTGAAATGTGCATGTTTATTGGGTATAAGGATGGTTGAAAATGTTACAAGCTTTGGAACCCAGAAACAAGGAAGGTTGTGTACATCCGAGATGTGGTTTTTAGAGAGGTAAAAGATGTTGTTAAACATGAATTCCTACCAAAGGAACCTCAGAAGGTAGATTTTGAGCTAAAGGAGGATGAATCAGACTCTACAACATAACAAGATTCAAAAGAGGAAGAGCCACAAACTCCAGCAGTGAGAATATTAGTTTGGGAAGGAAGGGAGCTAGAAAGGTATATTCCATCTGATTTCTGTTCAATTTTTTCTTTAACTATCATTGATGATGATCCTAGAACTATTAGAGAGACAGTGGATTCAAAGTGTCGAAAACTCTAGAAGGAGGCCATGATTGATGAAATGGCATATTTGTAAAAAAATGAGGCATGGGATCTAGTGGAGTTGTCGGCTGGAAGGAAACCCATCGAGAGAAAATGAGTGTTTAAGAAGAAAATGAATGTACAAGGCAAGGTGGAGAAATACAAAGCTCTGTTGGTAGCAAAATGTTATTTCCAAGCGGCGGGAAATGATTTTGGTGATATTTTTTCTCCTTTTTCCAAGGTTGCTTCTATTAGATTACTTTTATCTGTTGTTGTTGCATTTGATTTTGTGGTAGAATGGATGGATGTGAAGACAACATTCCTTCATGGTGATCTGGAAGACGATATATACATGAATAAACCTGAAGGGTTTACGGTGCAGGGTAAGAAAGAATTGGTATGAAAGTTAAAAAAGTATCTATATGGGTTAAAACAGTCACCAAGGATGTGGTATTAGAAATTTGATACTTATATTTAGGGACTTGGCTTCACCAGAAGAAAAGAGGATCATTGTGCCTATTTTAAATTAATTGGTGACTGTGTTATTTATTTGGTGTTGTATGTGGATGATGTGTTTTTTATTGGAAACGACAACAAAATTATCCAAGATCTGAAGACCCAATTATTCTCCAAATTCGACATGAAGGATCTTGGTGCTGCAAACTATATTTTGGGCATGGAAATTAAGAGACATTGGGAAAAGAGGAAGCTCTGGTTAAACCAGAGGAAATATGTCGAGAAAATATTGTAGAGGTTCAATATGCAAGATAGTAAACTAATGAAGGCTCCTATTCCTGTAGATGTAAATCTATCTGCTAAATAGTATCCCAACACACAAGAAGAAGAGGAGGATATGTCCCGTGTTCCATATGCAAGTGCAGTGGGTAGCATGATGTATGCAATGGTGTGTACTAGACCAGAAATTGAACATGCAATTGGAGTATTGAGAAGGTTAATATCAAAACGAGGGAAGGATCATTAGACATTAGTGAAGTGGGTTTTCAAATATTTGTGTGGCACTAGTGATTATGGTTTGTGCTACCAGGGAAGACCAGGATTGGACAGAGTTTTGGACATTCGTGGTTTTGTTGATGCATACTGAGTTGGTGATAGAGGCCAAAGAAGATCTACAAGTGGGTAAGGTTTTAGCCTATATGGAGGTGCAATTAGTTAGATGAGTAAAATATAGTCTGTAGTGGATATTTCAACTACAAAGGCCGAATACATGGTAGCCACTCATGCAAGCAAGGAAGAAGTTTGGTTGCAGAGATTTTGTTCAAGTATGGGATTGGTGTAGCGAGATATAAGGATAGAATGTATTATCCAAAGTGAAATTTTCTTGGCTAAGAACCCTACTTATCATTCAAAGATAAAGCAGATTGATGTTCAATATCACTTTGTGAGAGATATGGTTGAGGATAAAAAGGTGTTCCTGGTAAAGGTGGAAAATTTGAAGAAAGTTGCAGATGCATTGATGAAATATGTGAGCACTCAGAAGTTCTCTTGGTGTAGAGGAAAAATGGGTGTTGCGGGGTTGGATTAATGAATAACCTCTCCTGTGGCCCCATGAAGAAAGAAAACAACAAGTGGGAGAATTTTGGGTATGTGTTATATTGTTTCCATGATTATCGCACATGCGAGGGGGAGATAGTCCCCCTTGTACGTTGTGTTAGGCATAGCGGGGGCAGCAGTCCCCCCTGTCTAGGGGTTCGTAGGGGGCGGGTAGCCCCCAACGCGGGGTTAGAGGAAACATCCTAGGAAAATTTATTTTCCTTATTTTTTGGTGGGCGGACCCGTCTATGGTTTTGTGCATGGGTTCGCACATGGTTTTTATTTGGGGCATGATGGTTTTCGACCTCTAGTATTTTGTAGATTTTTTCAAGGGAACTATGGTTATGTTCTAATCTAGGGTTAATGGATTGAAGTTTATGAATGCTTCAACATGTATATATATGTGTTGTAACACTAAAAGGAATATAATGAAAAATAAAGCTAATAGTCCCAATTTGGGATCCCGGAAAAAATCTCTATGTATATTTGTTTTATGTTTTATTCTCTAGTTATTATTTATTTTGTCTTTAAGAATTTGTTTGCAAATAATTTTTGTACAGGGTTAAACCTACATTATGGATGTTTGCATTGGCATAGGCTCTAACATGTTTTGTTCACTCGTCAAAATCTTCATTCGGGATGGAAGAAGAGGCTTCCCATATAGTTTCTAAAGTTTTTCATGAGACAAAGGTCACATGTGAACTTTCTATTTCTTAAAAAAAATTCTTTTTCCTACTCTTGATTAAGACGACTTATTGCACAGAGCTATAAAACACTTTAATTGGAGGTATTTCAAAAATTTGAACTTAAAATTCATTACCTTGTTGAGATACCTATTATGAAATGGGAAAAACATTAATAGGAGTTGAGATAATAACATAAAGATTAGACATATTAGTTTTTATCATAGTAGGAGTGTTCATTTATATCTGTTGTTTGTGAGCAACTAGTGTAGACAAAGAACTGAAAGTTAGGCCATTCGTAGATTGAGTTTCAGCTTGAGTAAAAGGTGTTAAGGTTATTTGATTATACAATTTCCGTTCTTCATCCATTTCAATATCAATAATTATTTTGAGAATATTTTCCCTATGAGGCACAATTTTCTCTGAAATATTCTCCTTTGAGAGAAAAAATTTCCGAGGATTCTTTTCTTTTATAGGATCAACAATTATATCTTTAGAGTTCCTAACCATAGACTTCATCTAGGGTGCAATTAACTGACTAGTAACCTTATGAGTGGTAATTTCTTTAGGTTGGCCCCTCATTAGGGGAATTTCAAGGTCTAAAATGGGCTTTCTAAGGAAATTATAAAATAATAGTGGGAATAATAAAATAACATTAGATTACATGATCAAATTTTAGAGGGAAAAAAGAAAAAACTACTTTTTCAACTCATATTTTCAACTTATCTCCCAAAGTTTTTACTCAACTTTTGAGTGGGAGTACTCATTGGATGAAAAATTTAATTCCTCATCCAAGGAGTACCCATGTTGCATACTTTCGATGGATTCTTCCACACGAAAAATGTGAAATGAATGAAAAACGTGATTGCAATCACATTTTTTACATGTATTTCTCATTTTTCGTGTAGCCAGGTCTATCAAAAGTATGAAATATGGGTACTCCTTGGATGAGGAATTAAATTTTTCATCCAACGAGTAATCGAACTCAAAATTTGAGTAGAAAATTTGGGAGATAAGTTGAAAATATGAGTTGAAAAAGTAGTATTATTATTTTATTATTTTTTAATATTTTTACCCTTTTAATTAAAAAATGGTGAATCAACCCCCATGGTTGACATCATCATCTTGAATCCTATTATTTCTTATAAAGTTTATTTTGGTTGTACATTTTTCTAAGGAGGCCCATTTTAGACTTCAAAATTTCCCTAATGCTTCAAAAGAACTTCTGGGTGAGGAGGTTTTTTTTTAGTATCCTATAGTGTGTTGGACTTCATAGTTGCAGTTGATTGAATGGATGAGTTAGAATATTGTATTTAAAATCTTTCAGTGGTAGGGGGTTATTAAATAAGAGTCAATGTGACTCTCATACTGTCCATGTAGATTATAAAATCATGTTGTAGGTTCTATGGTAATTCATTCATTATTCTAAGCACTTCTTCATACAATGCTTTTGATTTAAAGAAATCATGAAATGAAGACTTGTCATGAATATACTTCTTAAGACCAAAGGTTGCAGCGATATTTTTACCTTCTTTCCTAGGGTCATGTTGTTTAAGAGGAATTGTAGCTAACTTGAGACCTTCAAAAGGAATAAGCTATTTTTCACCATGAGGGTTGTTAATAATAAAGCGTAGGTCCACTCAAATAGGAAATTCATGCCAAACCATTTTGTACACCTTTTTTAATTCATGACTAATTCCCATGCCAATTTTTTGCTGAGTAACCTCCCTACATAGGAGTTTTTCTGGAACATATGTAGGAAGGGCATGGGGAGGAGAAAAGAAGCCCAAAATACTGATATAGGTAAAGTTCTCCTCACGATACTAATATCCAATTTTTTGAAGATAATCAATGTCTAGTTGTTATATCATCGAGTGTTTCTTGTGAAACAAGACTTCATGAATATGAATCAAAACATTGTGAAAAATGACATGAAAGTGTTCATAGTAATTTTCCTCTAAAATATGATTGTGATAGATATCGATAGGGGTAGGTTTGATAGGTATCCATTTCTAACCCATAGCTATAAAGGTTATGGACTCATAGATGGCATCCATGATCATACAATAAAACATATAGAATGGAGGATTAGAAATGGATGTTTTGTCCTCTTAAAGTGTTATTACATGTTTGGAAATGTTATATGACAGTGTTTTGGCCCTATTAAAACTATTACCTCGACATCACTTTCAATAATAACGACCCAATCAATAGGAAAATGATTAACAGTTCTCCAACCAAATAAATGACTTAACATGGCAGCAAGATAACAAAAAGGAGAGATAAAAGAATAAATAGAATAATCATCGGAATTTTATTGGTTATGTTTGTTGGGGAAACTTCTCCAATATTTTATTAAAGCAGGAAGGGTTCTATCAAGTTCTATAAATTATTTTTGCAAAAAACTAGTAATGAAAGACTCATTGAAAGTTAAACCAAGGTTTGGAAGTTTGTACATACCATGAATATCATTTGACATGAAAGTCCCAACCATTTTACCCTTTGGAGTGATATTATAGTGCATTAAAATATTCAAAAAGCTGACAACCCATCAAATTAAGTCTGTATAAGGCATGAGTCTTGGACTAGCAACGATTTTATGTAACCCATACCTTAAGGCACTCACTAATATGTACTCCAATTTAATATTTCTCTTAGGTGCATCGTAAGGAACTATTGCACCAATTTCTTCCTTTGAAGCATATTCCAATTCATCTTGCATTAAATTGTAAATTTCATCCCATGTTGATACTCAAATTTCTTGAGTAATCATTGCATCTAAATATGGGCTAATTTCAAGAAATTTATCATCAAATTATTCTATAGTTGGCCCTCCATGTCTTGAAGGAGGTGAAATTTTCCTTGGTCCGCCCATTATTGATGATTGCATAGAACGAGATGGAGAATCCCTTTTTATAGGATTGATACTACTCATTTTGTATGGGATTCAGGAAACAATTAGGTTTGGAATTAGATTCTAGGCCAGGAACGAATTAATTGACTTTAATATTTTTTTTCTTATGGGATCTTCTTTATAATGTAATGTTTACAATATCTTCCTTTCATAGTTATAAAGGGAGTAGTGAAAGAATATAAAGATGATTTAGTCGTGTAGATAATCTTAGTTATGTCTTTTACTACGATGGTTTTGTCCTTTGATTTTTTAGTAAATAAAAAAAAAAACCTAAGCTAGTTATAAGCATGAAAACATAAAATTGAAGGTTTTAAATATTTTTCTAATGGGGTTCACGTTTTCAAAAATTTAAAGGGTCCCCTTTTTATTGTAACATATATAACAAAATGGGTGGATTTTGTTTGACACAATAGGCACACTTTTATCAATTTTCCCATGGCAGCTTGAATCCTTAGATGCGTTGGGGAGATCCATGATGACAGATGAAAGTGGTACCCCCCATTGTGATTCCAACATGGAGGAGAGGGTGTAGTGATATTGTATTTACACCATCTGATGATTGCAAATTTCAGAAACTATTGATTACTGTATGGAACCTTTAGACACAATAGTGAAAGGGGAAGGTACGCCCCTATGAAATAAGTGTTTAAGGGGGGGGGCGGGGGGGTGGGTCATGATTATTTTGATAATTGTCATTCGATCCCTTTTATCGAATTCCATAAGATGGTTTATACAAATCATGTCAGAGATAACTGGCCTTTTTCATTCTCCTGTGGACAGAATTGACTTAACAGTTGCATACGATGGATCGATATCACTAGAAGTTCAAAGTTGGTCAATCACTAAAGAACAATTGGCCATATTTTTTTCCCTATAAGTTCATATGTTTTTTCTCTATTAAGAAAAACAATTATACTGAAAAAAAATCATGTAAGCAAGTACATGCATAAGAATATTCAGAAATAAATTGTTATTAAGTACCCAATTTCTTTCCCCCGACGGGGGTGTTTTCAATGATCGAAAGATGGAGAGGGAGGTGATGTTAGTGTCCGTATGGCCTCCATGTGCACCCCCTACTGTTGGAAATATTGTCATTGATGGCAAAGGAGAAGAAAAGATCAACACCACAATTATCAATGAGAACAAAGGAGCATACCAGGATCAGCTAGAGTATGAAGGAGCAATAAGGAAAAGAAGGAAAAAGTTAAGTGGAGAAGCATAAAATAGAGGCAGAGAAGCACCATTAGAGGCAAAGGGGAAAGGCAGAGGAGAAACAAAGAGGCATGGATTAACACCAGAATTATCATTAAGGCAAAGGAGGAGAGAGGAGCAACATTAGAATCAAAGGAGCAAAGGCAGAAAAGGCAGTTAAGGAAGAAAAAGAGTTAAGACAACAAAGGAAGCAAGGTGGGTCAAGTCGTGAACGTGGGTAGAGTCGTGAACGAGCGGGTCAAGTCGTGCTATTCAGAAAAGCTCAAGAGTCAGACTTGTTTTGCGTTTAGAATAGTTCATGAGGGCGCGTGCAATTCAATCAATCAAGTCAGAAAATGGAGAAAATAGTGAAAGCACGAGTCAAGTTAGAAAACTGGAGTGAAGCAGAAATGGACAGTCGTGACCAAATCGCAGAAATGGCAGTAAGAGAATGGACGCATTAGATTGCATCACATTGGCTAGAAGATGATTGACGCACATCGCAATCAACAATTCTTATGTTTACATGTTAATTCTTCACACGGTAAGTGATTTAAGTTGCGATGAAATAAAGATGTGAGGTGGCAATGCGATGCGAAGTATATCACACATCACATGTAATAAGGTTTAGCGGCGATCACAAAAATTTAAAATTATTAAAATTGAGAAGTGCGAGAGATGACATGGAAATATGACGTGGTAGTGACGTGGCGATGACATGGAATTGACATGGAGATGTCATGATAGCGACATGGCGATGATGTGGCAATGACGTGGTAGTGACGTGGTGATGACGTGGAATTGACGTGGAGATGTCGTGGCAGCAACATGGTGATGATGTGGCAATGACGTGGCATCCCTATTGCGACCTGAACCCTTATACTACAAATCACAGCTTGCATTTCGCAAGTAGTGATAATGCTTGATTTGAGAAAATTGTGACATGGAAATTGCGACAAGTGGTGGGACCCAATCGTAAATCGAAATCACAAAGTCAGAAGGCTAAGAACGCAAGAGTTAAAATTGATTACATCGAAATGCGAAATGCGACATGAGCCGAACGTGATGCAACACAGAGCTCAATTCTAAAGTATTTCAAGTCTGCGTCTATGTGGATTTCCTTAAGAAATAGCATCGGAAGATCAGCAGGTGCATATAATATGAAACACAAGAGAAATTTCGAAATCCGAAGTGCGAAGTGGAGTGGACGCGATGCATCTCAGAGTTTAACTCTAAAGAATTTAAAGTCTGGGGCTAGGTATATTTGGTTAAGAAATTGCATCGGGAGAATGGTTGAAAAATGTATAAACAAATAACAAAGGAATTTGTCGAAATGTGAAATGGACCTGGACGCGATACTGTTCATAGGTAAATGCTAATATATTTCAAGTCCATTTTTATGTCGCTGCGATGTTGATAAAAGAAAGCCTGAATGCGAGCAGAAGGACTCAGGAAAGTGAACCAAAACTATGTCTAGTCTAGGGTTCTCTATGGATACGCCTGTTTACAAAGAAGTAAAGTTGAATGGAGAGTTGACTCGATTGTACAAAAAGGAAAGTCTAAACGCAAGAAAGGACTCCGGATAAAAAGCCTTGACACTCGTGCAAAGGTGTTATGTGGCTACAACTTTTTATCAAAAAAAAGTCTGAACGCAGAGCCAGACTCGGGTAAGTGACCTGACACAGAGTGAAGAGCAGAGAGAGTTGAATGTTGTGACTATGAGGAGATAGGCACCATGGGTTGAGTTGGGCTCAGCAAAACTACGGGCATAAAATATTGAACGTCGCGATTAATAGATATAATAGGCAGAGTGGGTCGAGTCGGGCAAAGACAGTTATGCTGCACCGTTTTGAAACATAACAACAAGACAGAAAAGACAGTTATGCTGCATAGAATAAAAAGAAAGAAAATACATGGAAAAAAGATTTATTATCAGGGGAATAAGAGATTATGGGAGGAATGAAAGTACTCTCAAATTGACAAGGGAATTTTTGAAAGAGAAACTACATTGGAAAGGGAAATTTTGCTAGGCAGGGAGGGTGGGGAAGATATGTGAAGAGAGGCATTGTCCCATAAAAGTCTCCATGGAAACTGTGCAAGAAAAATACCATCTCTTGAGAAAAAAGAAACTCTTGAAAGGCTCACACTTCTTCCTAGATGAAGATTTAAACAACAAACAACAAGAGGAGAGAAGGGAAGAAGTGAAGAAAATTAGGGCAGCAAGAAATGAAGGGAAAGGGGCATGGTTGTACAATGGTAAAGAAGTTATTGCAGTGTTTGGGACTCAAGAAAAAATAGGGAAGCAAGTTGACATTAAAGAAAAAATAGATAATTCGATAACAGGGAGGAAAACAACAAGAGAAATATGGATGGAAAGTGGTGAAGACTCAAATTTTACTCTTATGTGTCAAACTGCATAGCAGACAACTCCTACGGAGGTCTACATAAGTTTAGTTTGTTGGAATTGTAGAGGCTAACCTTAGAGGAGGGGACCTGGGTTAGGACTTATTGCGGAAGGTAGAGACATAATTTTCCTCACCGAAACTCATGAACATGATGGTTGCAAAACTCATGTGTTTGAAATTTATATGAAGTTAGTAGTTTGGAACGAGGTAGAAAAAAATGGAAAAGGGTATGGGGGAATACTAGTTTTATTGAAAGAAAAGGAAGGTCGTCACATTGAATTGATGAAATAATATGAAAATAAACAATATTTATGGTTCAAAATATCAGAGAATGAGAATCACATAAGAATTGCAGCATGTTGTTTTTCCCCTCAAGTCTCAAAAACTTACAAAAATAAGGGGCTAGACAATAAGGATCCATATGCAACTTTAAAGCAAGATATTGTTGCATACTATCAGCAGAGAGAAGTGATTTTAGTGGGTGTTTTTAATGCTATAACAACAAATCAGCAATCTAGTATTCTCTATTGCAAAGAGGATCAAAATCCTATTTGGCTCATTGAGGTGGAGAATCCGCAATGGGTGATATGTTCGGAATATGAAAAAGTTAGCAATCATTTTGGAGAGGAATTACTTACGCTGTGTGGGACTTTCAACTTAATTATTTTCAATGGTCTAGACAAATGGAAAAGGCCTGTGAACTTCACTTGCAACACATACAATGGGGCAAGTGTCGTTGATTATGTGATTTGTTCACAAAGCTTGAAAAGATAGATGAATTCAAGATTAGAGAGCGTAATTGTGACTTAAAATCAGAGCATAACCCAATTTATATGAAGTTATCATGAGTAGAAGAAATGCAGCATAAGGGAAAAACCCAATGCTCTCAATAATCACTACCAAAGGGAAAAATTCTTCTAAAACAAGAAAATTGTACTTTATTGAAGACAATGTTGGAGAGATTAATTCAGAAAGAGAAAACTAGCTTTGAAAGCTTCAAATTTCATGAGTTATCAAATATAATCCAAAGGGCACTTGATAAATCTGAAAGAGCAAAATATAGGAAATCATAATCAAATTTTTTTCCAGTAAATGCTTGGTTTGATGAGGAATTCAAAATGGCAAGGAGAACCTTGAGAAAGACACAGAAGGAGAAGATGAATCCAAAGTTATATAAGTAGATACTAAAAAGGAAAAAATATGAGTTCATGCAAACAAGGCGAGAAGAGTTAATATATCTAGGAAAGAATAACCCAAAAAATTTCTAGTAGGAACTTCAACCAAGGAAGAAGCAAATCGAAAATAATATTACAGCTAATCAATGGTTTGAATATGCAAGACAATGCTATAAGA
Source organism: Pinus albicaulis (assembly GCA_034641835.2). Taxonomy (NCBI): domain Eukaryota; kingdom Viridiplantae; phylum Streptophyta; class Pinopsida; order Pinales; family Pinaceae; genus Pinus; species Pinus albicaulis. The sequence goes on along the minus strand of CM076581.1, from coordinate 598,164,944 downwards.
AATAATAAAAGGTTGAGCCTCCCCCGAGGCTGAACAAAACTACATAGCTCTTCACATTACATGAGGTGGAGATTGGAATTAAAAAGCTAAAAACAGGAAAGGCAAAAGACTTGGTTGAACTTCAAGAAGAGTATCTAAAATGGGGAAGGAACACTCTTGCACCGCACATCATGGAAATATTCAACAACTTTATCCAACAAGGATCCCTAAGAGACTGGACAACTAGCTTAGCAATGCCCCTTTTAAAAGTGGAGACATTGATAATCCGCCCAATTATAGAACCATGATGATCAATCCTTTATTTGCAAAGATTTTCAGCAGCATGGTAGAAAATATAATCAGTAAGTGGGCAGAAGTAAAAGAAAAGAGGGAAAAAGGACAAGAGGGTTTTAGGCCGAAGCATTCTACAGTGGAACATGGCATCATGTTGAGACACATTATTGAAAAGTTTTGGGGAGATAAAGAAGAAGTATTATGTTGTTTTGTTGACATCAAAAAGGCATTTGAAATAGTCCCTAGAGATAATTTGTGGCATAGAATGGAAGAACTTGAAATTCCTTTCCATTATAGAGCTGATGTCCATAGACTTTATGAAGAGGTGAAAGTCAAAATTAGAACCTTAGCAGGTATTTTAGAAAGCTTTAGAAGTGACATTGGAGTCAAGCAAGGTTGCCCTCTATCCCCTATTCTTTCTGGTTTATATATTGATAAAATCGAAGAGTGACTAAATTTCGAAGGTGGGGATGGTGTTCGGTTGGGGGAGTTTGTGATAAAGCTTCTTTTATATGCTAATGATCTTGTATTTATTTCTAAATTGGCCCATGGATTCTAGATGCACCTATATGCCCTTGAGCATTTTTGTAGAGTAGTGGGGATGCAAGTCAATATTAGCAAGACAAAGATAATGATTTTATCTAATAAAACGAAGTAGAGTCAACATATGTTCTTCTTTGAAGGAAACATTCTTGAAGAAGTAAATGAGTACAAATACCTAGGGATCGATTTCAAAAACAAACTTAATTGGGAGGACTACAGAAAGAAGAGAATCCTAGGAGGGTGGAAAGCATTATATGCTCTTCAAAATAGATGTAGAGAGGCAGAGTTATGGGATTGGAAAATGCTTAAAGCTATTTTTGGACTCCTAGTTTGTCTAGTGATGATATATGGGTGTGAATTGTGGGCTAGCAGCACCCCTATCTCAAAATGGAAGCAAATTGAGAAAATCCAAAAACACTTGACCATGAGCAAGTTCAAAATAAAAAGTTCAGTACCTTATGAAATAATGATGAGTGAAACAGGAGAAACTCCCATCTAAGAAATTTCTATGGTGCGACTCATAATATATGTAAAAATAATTGATCAAATGGGAGTAGGTAGATGGCCTAATGTTATCTTCAAGGAAGGCATGAGTGAAAGAAAGAAAGCATGGATGCAAAAATTGAATATCTACCTCAATTCTTGTCTAGCAAATAGCAAGGAGCTAAATAATTTTACTATGGAGGAGTTTCATAAACAGGTATGGGGAAAATATTTGGGTAGAAAGAAGAAGTACTACATTGAATAATTCAACCGCACGTGTGATCTCCAACAAAAAAAAGTATATTAGAGCTAACTTTCCGTGGAGGGAAAAGGTTCTTATTACTCAATTAAGAACCAACTCGCATCATCTTCGATGTGAAATAGGATGGTGGAAAAGGCCTAAAGAAGTTTGGGAAGAATGAGTGTGTACATTTTTCATGTCTAGGGCAAAGGAATCAGAAAAACATTTCATTTTGGAATGTGATGCGTTGAAAGAGATCAGAGAAAGTTATGGGAATATCTTAGTATCAGTTTCTTCGCATTGTATTTTCAGTAATGAGATTTTTGGAAGGTTGTGAAATCTCATCATCAATTTGAATAAGAAAATAACTCAAATGCAAAATGCAAAAAACATGGAACTCATAGTCCCATAGACTATTTTTAGTCTCGTGGATGTTAAAATTTCATTTCATAAGCGGTCCTTAACAATCGTTGACTTTTCTTTTAGCTCTAATACATCAGAAGGGTACAATGGTAGCGTGTAATGCTCGTCACCACACCTAGCAATATAGAAACCACTCTTAACATGGTTGGTCGCTCACATTTAACGTTATAACACCCTAAGGAGAGTTATAGCTCCAATCAAGAGAAAAAATATTTCTCTTTTTCTTACTCACAGATTGTTGCTGATTCACCCTATTGGAAATAAGTCCCAACCACTGCCATGAATAAGGAGTGGTAGAAGCCCACGCTTCATTGAAATTTTCATGTGCAAAGAAGGACACGCCTCATTTTTCAAATCTAGAGGCGTTCACACAAAAACCAAAACAGAGTACCGAGAGCCATACTTTGTGTTATTTCTTACTTAGCTGTATTCACCTACCTGTTTTCTCGCAGCTTCACACTCGCAACATTTAAGTGCTAACCCTTATGCCTTCCACCATAAGTTATTTCCCCTTCGATGCTATATTTATGGGACCCACCACATATCCTTACTGCATTTTAAACCACGTTGAAAACCTTTACATTTCCCTTATTTATTACCTTTTCCACACTTCATAACTCTTGACGTTTAACTTCCCGCATACCGCAGCCCGTAAGATTTAAGTTTTAACTCTTAGAAATTTTGCCTAAACAAAATTTCCGCCAATGCGACCTGGCAGGACCCACCTCAAACCTTTACCACACTTACCACCTCTTTAGCATCCGCAGCCCCACACTTCAAAAGTTATAAGTTTTAACTTTAAAAGTTGCCTGCAAGTTATTTTGTTTTATTTCCGATGCGATCACAAAAGGGGCACGTGGCAAGTTCAGGAGGATAGCACAGATCGCACATTACAAAGCTCAGGAGATAACAGATAGTGCCTGTGGGTTATTATGTTTTGGATGCGATGTGATATGTCACGTCATATTGCACATCGAAAATTTTAATATTTTCCCATAAGCGCATATGTTAAAAGTTAAAATCACTGATGAGCGAATTGCGATCGAGGCGTCAGACGCGATGTGTTTTCTGTATAGAATTGCATGAATTTTCATATCCGCCATTTTCTGTTTTCTGTATGCATTTTCATGTATTAGCAGCCAAACAGAGCCAAGGACGATTTAGTTGTTGAACGTCCGATTCCGTATAGAATTTCTTTGAATGCTCAGGCTCCACAAATTTTGTATAAACCTATGTAATTTCATTTTTTTTTTAGAGAAGGAATGAATCAAATTTCAGAGAGGAGTTGAATAAATTATAAAGAGTTCCTATCCTGTGTAAATCATTGTTTGCCTGTGTGGTTCATTGTTATTTTCGCATTATTTGTGCATTCTCTGTGTTGTCGGGGGAAATGCATCTCTCTGTGTTTTTTTTTTCAATATTTTCAACATCGTATCGAAGTAGGTATAGGCTCTCAGTGAAAGAAGGAGTCTTTATAGAAGAAGTTGTAAGATTGTTTGTAGAAGAAAAAGTCACCAGCAGCGAGAAATATTTTACAGAAGTGAGAAATTTTGTGTTTACACAGTCAATATGGCAGCAACAAGCACAAGCCTGACTAATCCCCAACAACCACAGTTCAATGGGAAGAATTATGATTATTGGGCTATTCCAATGAAGGCCTTGTTCTCCTCACAAGATATTTGGGAGCTAGTGGAAGATGGTTTCCAAGAACTAGCAGATGCAGCAACATATAATTCTTTGACAAAAGCACAAAGAGATTTGTTGAGAGAAAATAAGAAGAAGGACTGCAAATCCCTCTTCTATATTTTCCAAGTAGTACATGAGAGTATTTTTCCAAGGATTGTAGCAACAACATAGTCCAAGGAGGCATGGGATACCCTCCAGACATCCTACCAAGGTATGGAAAAGGTGAAGACAAAAAAACTTCAAATGCTGAGAAGAGATTTTGAAACTCTTTGTATGAAAGAGTTTGATAATATAAACTCATTCTTCACACATGTGGTTGGGTTGGTTACACAAATCAGGTCTCATGGAGAGACACTTGAAGAGAGGAGAATAGTGGAGAAAGTATTAAGAATTCTACCATCAAGGTTTGATGCCATAGTAGTGTCCATAGAGGAGACAAAGGATCTCTCACAGTTTTAAGTGGATGAGCTTCATGCATCACTAATCTCTCATGAGCACATATTTAACATAGCAATAAACTCCTCATAGGAGCATGTATTCAAGACACAAATGTCTTTTGGTCAAGTTAGAGGTCAAGGAATGTCAAACTACCGAGGAAGAGGAAGAAGTCCACACAGAGGTGGAAGAAGCAGCCCTGAAAACACAACTGGAAGGGGCAACAATCAAAATCCAAGCCAAGGCTCAAGCTAGAATCAAGCATAAGGAAAGAGGTATGATAAATATTGATTCCAATGGCATTATTGCAAAAATTATGGTCATTATGAAAATGAATGTAGAAAGAAGAAAAATGACATGGGTAGTAAACCTAGAGTAAATTTTACAAAAGAAAATTAGAACCAAGGAAGTGTGCTTTTAGCTTGTAATGTAGCACAAGAAAAAAAATATGTATGGTTCTTCGATTCAGGTTGAAGTAACCATATGACTAGAAACATAGCAATGTTTTCCTATCTAGATGAAAGTGTAAAATCTGAAGTGACAACGGGGACTGATAACAAGGTCTCTATCATGGGGAAAGAAAGAGTAAACATAATGACAAAGAATGGATGGAAGAAGTTCATGCCAGATGTGTATTATGTCCATGGCTGAAATGTAACCTTCTAAGCATTGGACAACTCATGAAAAAGAGATACAATGAATTTTTAAGAATGTTGTGTATACATTCATGGATATACCTCCAAGTAGACATATCATTGCAAAAATGCATATGACAAGCAATAGGATGCTTCCTCTCAAGATCAGATCAGACTTGAAGGAAGGAGGTGTTGTAGCAGCTTTCACCCAAGAAATATTTCAAGAAGAAGTGAAAGATGAGAATCGGTTATGGCATTTGAGATTTGGACATCTCAATTTCGGAGGTTTGAATTTGTTGCACATAAAAGCCATATTAAAGGGATTACCACTCATAGAGAAACTAGACATCCTATGTGAAGGCCACATCTTGGCCAAGAAACACAGAGAATCATTTCCAGTAGGAAAGAGTATAAGGGCAAGGGCACATTTGGATATTTTCCACACAGATTTATGTGGACCAATGTGAACACCTTCATTAGCTAGCAGTCACTATATCTTTACATTTATAGATGATTACACAAGGAAGACATGGGTCTATTTTCTAAAAGAAAAAAGTAAATTGTTTGAACAGTTCTACCACTTCAAAGCTCTTGTTGAGAAGAAAACTGGACACTACATAAAAGTGTTGAGAATTGACAAAGGTGGAGAATATATCTCCAAAGACTTCCTACGCTTCTGCAGGGAGCATGGGATTCACAATCAGTTTACCACAAGCTATACGCCTCAGCAAAATGGTGTAGCATAAAGAAAGAATATGACCATCTTGGACATGGTAAGAAGTATGTTGAAGGCAAAGCATTTTCCAAATGAGTATTCGGCAGAAGTTGTGAATTGTGCAACTTACATATTAAATATATGCCCAACCAAGAGTGTTATGAACAGAGTTCCAAAAGAAGCATGTAGTGGAACAAAGAAATTTGTCACTCACATCAGAGTGTTTGGATTTGTGGCATATGCACATGTACAAGATCAATTGAGGAATAAGTTGGACAAAAAAGGGGAGAAATGTATATTTATTTGATACAGTGATGAATCTAAGGCTTACAAGATCTATAATCCATCTACCAAGAAAGTAATAATGAGCAGAGATGTTCAGTTCATAGAAGAAGAAGCTTGGGATGGAAGTTTAGAGAATAATGTCAATGTGAAAACATGTATTTCACATGAAAACAAAGAGGAATTGATTGCAGAAATTAATTCCTCAACGATGGCTCGCCCTCCACCTACACAAGCTCAACAGAGCACACCACAAGCAAGGAATATAACATCATTGAGAAATCAAGGAAGTGCTTCTCCACGCACAACACAGGGATCAACAACTCCCCCGAGTTCAAGTGAAACTCCAAGCACATCTTCAGAAAATACAGGAAGACCAAGATTCATAAATTTAAGTGAAATTTATGAGCAAGAAGAAGCTGATAATAATGTTGGTCTGAATTCTTTATTTGCATTATTTTGTCATGTTCATGACCCAGTTCATTTTGAAGATGCAGTCAAAGAAGAGAAGGGGATTGAAGCAATGGGTGAAGAGATAGGAGAAATAGAAAATAATGATACATGGGAGATAGTGGACCTCCCATAAGGAAAATAAGTTATTGGAGTGAAATGGGTCTATAAGACCAAGAGAAAAATTGAAGGCAAGATAGAAAGGCACATAGCAAGGCTAGTTTTCAAAGGCTACAAGCAACAGCAAGGAAGAGACTATGAGGAAACCGTTGTACCAGTTGCAAGGATGGAGACAGTGCAGACAATGTTGTCTATAGCAGCACAACAAAAATGCAAAGTTTATCAAATGGATGTGAAATCAGCATTCTTGAAGGGAGTGTTGAAAGAAGAAGTGTACGTTGAACAACCTTGTGGATATGAGGTAGAAGGCAAAGAACACAAATTGTGTAAGTTGAAGAAAGATTTTTATGGGCTGAAGCAAGCACCACGGGCATGGTACAACTGGATTGATGCTTACCTGGTGGGAAATGGGTTTGACAGGCGTGATGGTTAACTTAACCCACAGTCTACATCAAAGAAAATGACAGTAAAATTCTTATCTTTGTTTTATACGTAGATGAATTTATTTTCACAGGAAATGATGTTTCTCTCATTGTTTATTTTAAAACAGTCATGAAAAGTGAATTTGCAATGATTGACTTGGGTTTTCTAAGATATTTTTTGGGCATAGAAGTAAAGCAAACAAAAAAGGGGATATTTATCTCCCAAGAAAAATATGTTGAAGAAGTATTAAAGAGGTTAAATATGGATAACAACAAAGAATCAACAACTACAACTGTCATGGGGTTGAAATTAAGGAAGATTGTAGCAAGAATGTCGATCCGACATTATACAAGAGCATCATTGGAAGTCTAATGTATTTCACTAAAACTAGGCCTGATATAATGTATGCAGTAAGTCTGATATCCAGATTCATGGAGATACCCAAGGAGACACATTGGCAAGTAGGAAAGAGAATTTTAAGGTATGTAAATAGAACAAAGGATTATGGTGTTCTATACCCCAAATCTAATCATTTTAAGATGATTGGTTACACTGACATTGATTGGGATCGAAGTGTGGATGACAGAAAGAGCACATCAGGGTATGTGTTTCATTTGGGATCGGGAGTCGTATCATGGGCTTCCAAGAAACAGCCAATAGTCTCATTATCAACAACAGAAACTGAATATATAGCAACAATCGCAGCAGCATGCCAAGCAGTTTGGATGAGAAGGATGCTGAGAGATCTATGTCATGAGCAAGATAAAGGAACCATAATTTTCTTTGATAACAACTCAGCAATTGCATTGTCAAAGAATTATGTTTTCCACAAGAGAACAAAGCATATAGATGCCAAAGACCATTTCATAAGAGAATTAATTAAGAATGGTGAAATTGTTTAGCAGCATTGCAGGTCAGAGGTACAGTTTCCTAATACCCTCACAAAGCCATTGGGACATAAAAGTTTTGTTTTTCTCAAATAGTATTTGGGAATGATCAATGGCAGTAGTTATGATTAAGGGGGAGTGTTGGAAATAACTCCCAACCACCACCACAAATAAGGAGTGGCAGCAGCCCACACTTCATTGAATTTTTCTTGTGTAGGGAAGGACAAGTGTCAATTTTCAAATTTGTAGGCATCCACACAAAAGCCAAAACAGAGTACCGAGAGCCATACTCTGTGTTATTTCCTACGTAGTCATATTCACCTACGTTTTTTCCTGTAGCTTCATGCCTGCAACATTTAAGTGTTAATCCTTAAGCCTTCTACCATAATTTATTTCGCCGCCAATGTGATATCGGCAGGACCTACCACATATCCTTACCACATTGTAAACCGTTCTGTAAACCTTTACATTTCCTTTATTTTTTACCTTTTCCACACTTCGCACCTCCCACCGTTTAACTCCCCCCATACCACAAACTGCAAGATTTAAGTTTTAACTCTTAGAGCTTTTGTCTAAACTAATTTTCTATCGATGCGATCTGGCAGGACCCACCTCAAACCTTTACAACACTTACCACCGCTTTAGCGCCCACAACCCGCACTTCACAAGTTATACGTTTTAACTTTAAAAGCTGCCCGCAATTTATTTTGTTTTGTTTGTAATGCGATCGCAAAAAGGGCACGTGGCAATCTCATGAGGATAGTGCAGATCGTACATCACAAAGCTCAGGGCATAACAGATATCGCCCACAAGTTATTATGTTTGGGATGCCATGCGATGAGCCACGTCACATAGCACATCGAAATTTTTAATGTTTTACCGTAAGCTCATATGTTAAAAGTTAAAATCCCTGAAGAGCGATTTGCGATGGAGGCGCCGGACGCGATGTGTTTTCTGAACCGAATTGCATGAATTTTTAGATCCTCCATTTTGTGTTTTCTGTACGCGTTTTCGTGTATAAGCAACCAAACAGAGCTGAGGGTGATTTAGTTGTTGAATGTCCGATTCCACATAGAATTGCTTGGAATGCTAAGGCTCCGTCAACTTTGTATAAAACTATGTAATAATCATTTTATTTTAGAGAAGGAATGAATCGAATCTCAGAGAAGAGTTGAATAAATTAGAAAGAGTTCCTCTCATGTGTAAATCGTTGTGTGTCTGTGTGTTTGACTGTTACTTTTGCATTATTTGTGCATTCTCTGTGTTGTCAGGGGAAACGCATCTCCCTGTGTTTTTTTTTTCATTATTTTCAACACACCCTCCCTTTCAACTTTTATCTTTATGATTTTAACTTTTCTCTTTATGACCTTATTTCTATCTTAAATTTTTCAATGAGCTCTGATACCAATCTGTTGGAAAGGCAGAGAGGAGAAACACAAAACAATTCACACACAAAGCATATGAGTTGTTGCTCTTCTTTATTGATCTTCAATATTTCTCTACAATAAACCCAACGAAGGGTATTTATCCTAACTAGCTTGACATGCACACACTTAAAAAACTAAACTTGACCATCACTCACTTACCAAATTCATCTATCACACAACTAGACTTGCTTACTTAATTCATTGTCTAACTTTTCTTCATGCCAGAGTAATTAGCTTACTTTAACACATGATTCTTGGTTGCACAATAATCGTGTTGTTTATCATTCTTGGTTGCACAATAATAGTGTTTTTTCACGGTAGTGTCACGGCACTCCCTTAATCTATTTTGAGGGACTGTCCACCTCTAAGGTCCTCTCTAGATTCTCAAAATGAGTGTTAATGATCCACTAACAACGAGAAAACTTAAATTAAGCTTGAACGAATATGATCGAAGGACAACCACAGCCCCAACCAATATGATCCAGTGGGAGTGTGAAAAATTAATTTAAGCTTGCAACGGATACGAAACAACGGAAGCAATAAAATTCAAACTTTGCTGTAATGGAGCCGTGTATGTCATTCTCGCATTACTATCCAACTTACTCCCTCAAAATTTCGTTAACGGACTTCTTTCACCTCATTCTGTCTAAGAAAATCATAATTAATTTGAATTTAAAATTAACTCCTTTTAGTTTTGGTTGTGTTTTTTACATGAAATTGCTAGAGATTTGTAATATTTTGTTATTTAAAATATATATATTTAAATCTGTAAATAAATTCAATAACACCGTAAATTATACAACTCAAAATCTTTTAAAGTAAAATTAATTGAAAAACATTTTTGTTTTATATCCTTGATTCTATCTTGAATAATCAATAAATAACTTTCTTCCACTATCACAAACCTCATGAAAGAAAAATTCTGCCATTTTATATCCTGGATTATATCTTGAATAATGAATGAATAAATTTCTTTCACCAACTCTGACCTCGTGAAAGACAAAGCCTGCCATTGAAGTATAATGAACAAAACATTGGAAAGAGCAGACGCAGTCCAGGTTTCGTGACTCTAAAACAATGAAGGCGTCCTCCCTCTATGGGTTTTGACGATAAAAAAAATAACCCAAAAAACGAAAAACGATACTCCAACATCACATCCCCACTTTTGCGCTTAGCACTGAGATTGGAAAAACAAGTAAGCTCTTTCTGACTCGACTATATTTTTCTCCAAAATCTATTCGGATTCTTCCTTAATTTTATCTTCCCACCTGCTCGATCGAGCACAAATCTCTGTGAGCACACAGCTCTCGTGTACACGCGGCCACAAAGGCACTTTTAGCCACAAAGGCAATCCAACCACAAAGGCTCTATAGATGGTTTCTGGCTCACCACCAACCAGCCACAAAGGCAACCAGCCACAAAGGTTCTACATGTGTGGTTTCTGGCTCACCACCAACCATTACAAAGTGGTTTTAAGATCACCACAAACTTTCAGATGCCTTTACAAGGCTTACATTCCATACTTTAGCATTTTGGAGTTTTTGGGTACACATAATGACCATTACAACAACCATCTAGACTTGCTTATAACATGCTAGGGAGTCTATTCCACAAACCACACTAAACAAACATCTACTTTGTTGTCCACAATAAATGATATTTTTGTTGCTTTACCTCATCTTCTCATAGTTCACATCTTGGGCCTCCTTGTCTTTGTTAAATAAATTCTTGGAACTCCATGCTTAACCTGTCATTTGTTAGAGTCGTGAATTCTAACAAAATAAATTTACCTACATTGAGTTAGCTAGGCTCAATAAGGCTCAATAACTTTAAACATGATTCCAAGAAACTAAATAAAACATGAACTCTTCACATTAATTTCTTTTTCTGCCCAAAGATGATTATTTCCCAAGCATACTAGTAACCATTCCAATGATACCTGTGAGGGGTCCACTGATAAAGAAACCGGAACATAGGCACTCACAGCCACACGAAGAGAACACAATTTTCCCTTCAAAAACTATAATCCAGGACTCCACGGTCCAATCCTCCGTTGCATTTCAGTATCCACTCCCCTGGCAACATAATGCCACTTCCCATGCTCATAGTATCAAGGCTTGGTAACTACTTCCAAGCATGTTGTTTCACCTTAGAGAAGACAAGCACAAAAAATAAAAATTTCTGAACAATGCCGCATTCAAGCATTTTTCACCAAAAGCACATTCTACATTTCCACGAGCTCCATATGCACCATGTAGTAGAGCAGATCAATTAGAATATCCTATTCAAATTTCCTGATCATTGCAAGATCACTCAACATCTTCTCAATTCTTTCATTGTCACATACACATCCCTTTTTCTTAAGGGATGGAACCATAGCTTTAGCCTCTTCTACAGTTTCAGGGCAAAGATTTCCAATCACACAGAACTCGAACTCACCCAATCCACTTCTACTAAGTACATCTCTGACTGAGCTGTTCAAGTCTTCTCTCCAGAACTAGTGCAACCTCAGAATGCATCAAATATTTAGCTTTCAAAAACTCTTCTCCAATCTTAAGCTCCGCAGCATTTTCCTCCTCTTCTGAAGTTGAAGCCATTGTAGTGTATTATTGACAGATGCTGCGGCTATCAACAATTTTATCGAGTGAAATAGGCTCTGTTCTCTGCCTTTTTGCCTCCTCTTTTCCCCATCTCCACACGTTAATTGTCATTGCCTCGCCCAAGCCACTGATTCAAGTCAACGAGCCTCTGTGAAAAATGTGTTGTAACTACATAGTCGTGTGACAAGATTTTCTCATGTAAATAAATCGTACCACAAATCACACAGCGACCATATACTCCAACCACGCTGCAGATTCAACACAGCGATCCATCACTGATCCTGACTCCACACTACATTACCCATTCTGGGCCAAATTCTTCGGCAAGCCGCTTCAAATTATTAGCAGCTGCATCGCAAATTGAGAAAACCTGATCTTCAAGCCACTTCATGCAGAGGTTCCCCAGTCTATCATAAAAAAAACAAGACCCAATTGACTAACCAGCAGAGGAATATACTCAATTATTGCAAGCCAAACTCTCCAATACCGATCTTATGCAAGCTGAACAATAGCTGGTAACAGTGACTGAGATAAGAGATCGATTCCAATTACCTGATTCATTTGATCAAGCTTTCTTATTATATTAAGACGAACATCAAGACATTCATCTTTCAGAACTGCGAGGAACACTGGAAGAAGTTGCTCAACTGTTGCTTCCTCCAGCATGCATATCTCAGGCGGACAACAAACTTCATTGTTTTCCATATACTATAAGGAATGATGAACAGCCTGATGGTTGCATCCATGGCCTCTTCTGACTCCAAGACCAATATCACACATGTTTTCCAAAGCAAAGCAAACGAAAATCTCCTGAACATCCACGGCAGCGCCAATCCACCTTGTGTCATCGACTGGTTCACTCATGCAATTCAGATTGGTTCTACGGACATGATGGGCGGTGATTTAACTGGGATATTCGACCCCTTTTCCCCTTCAAACAATGTCTCTACCTATGCGAATGTACCATGGTATAAAACCTTTGCTACTCGGCTGTCGACTCATGCCTCAGGAACTTCTTCTGAGTAATCACACAACTCTTCGGCTTCCAACCACCGTCCAAAGTTTTTTGCAAACTACCAAATTAAATACAGCAAACACATCACTGGTGCTCAATCACTCATGGTCCGAATTCTGCCTCTCAGCTCTCCTTACGCAGAAATAATAGCGCACACACTTTGTCAGCAGGCTGCCTCAGCTTTCACGCAAGCTCGGCTGCAATCTAACCTCACTCAGCGCTCCTCAGGTAGGCAACGCTCCCACTCAGATGGACAAACAAAAAATTTAATAAAGCTATATAAACGCAGTCATTTATTTCTCTATGCCCAGGAAAGGCCAGAGGACCTTATGGGCTTTGAAGCTCCGATACCAAAATAAAATATCACACTGCAAACTCTAATCAAATTATATATTATGAATCAAGGAAATTACACACATATTTATACAAGCAATAGTCTCAAGATATGAATTCTCTTTTGGACGTACAGTAATGTGGTTGAGAGAATCTCTCAACCACACACTAAACTAGGAGAAACAATATTCTAGCTACTTCCTATTATGTAGGAACAAACTCCTCAAATGGAGAATTACAACCATAGACAAGTAGGAATTAATTATTTCTAACTATAAATTAATTATTCTACCATATTTTAATCAATTTTGGCTTGCAATTTTCTTGTTCGAGTATCTCTGTGTTTTCACGTGTTACTCGATGTGGTATCTAGGTATCTTTTCAACCCAATAAACAATCTCCTCACCTTCATTTGTAACAATTTCACAAATAAGTAACATACATTTCAATCAAACCATCCTACCTGCATTGCCATCCTCAACTAAACCATAAATATGTTATTTATGATTTAATAATTGTGGCAAAACATAAATGTTCTTTGTGTATATTTATTTTAATTTATTTTTACTCAACTAACATATAATTGTATTAATCTTTGTTGCATAGGAACGACTCCCGACATTTCAGAAACTCGTTCCACAGGTTCTTGCGCTCCCTGGAGTTTTGGAGCGGTGCCACAACTTACCATTTTCTGCGGGAGCTGTGTCAGGAGCTGCGGCACGTTCTTGGGACATTGACAACTGTAATGATGAACGTTCCGGAGTTTCCAGCTCAATTTGCCGCCAAAAAAACCTTTCGAGTTGTGTTTTCAATAAGTTTTCATCTAAAAGGAAACTTCCATTCTGCAGTTTCCAGCTCAATTTGCTGTCAAAAAATACTTTCCGGTTGTGTTTTCAGTATGTTTTCATCTAAAAGGAAACTTCCTTTCTGCTTTAAATGTAAATTTGCCCAACAAATTTCCCAGCTAAAAAACTTACATTCTGCCAAAAAAATATATTTTTCCTGCCAAAATCACTCACAATATTGCATAAAAGGTGTTAGTATGCCTCCACTCACTCCATCAAGGTAATTGTTAACTTGTTGAGAACGCATAGTTATTGTCTGTAGCCTGGTATTCATTTGCAAACAAAAAGGAGCGTGGTATTCATCTGCAAACAAGAAGAAGAGGTTCTCTGCCGCCAATAACTTCAGTAAGTTTCTTAATTTGATACTCATACAATGAATTAAAATTTGAAATTGATTTTAATATTTTAATATTTTAATATTTTGATTCAATATTAATTTTGATTATTATATAAATTATGTAATTAAAAAAAAATTAATTAATTTTTAAATTTTTAAATTTTTTTATTATATAATATTACCGCTCTCCATTAGCCATTTTTTATAAATTTTGGGGAAACTTCTAGTCGTTCCGGACACCCGTACCCAAGTTCCCAACGTTCCCACGTTCTAGAAACTCGTGCAACATAGGTATTAATAAACATGCAATACGAAAATGGCACTCAGGATTTAAATAAATGAATATTGTTTCGGTTATCTCAACAATCATAGTAACAACATAAATCTAAAAGAGGTATAATTTGCCGCCCATGACTTGGCGGGTTTCTAAGTTCTTTCTGAACTTACAGCTGGACGAAATTAGATGATCTGTGCATGTTCTAGTAAGCCTGATGAATATTTCCTTGGTCGTTCTCTTTTTGGTATATTTTTGATTGGAGACTGGAATTCTATGTCTATGTATTGCTACTTTTAACAGTACGATCTGAACTATCAGCAACTATTATAATTCCAATCGATCGATCTGTGAACGCGTTAAGGCCCGCTGCATTAATCTCGTTAAATGGACACGAACCTCCCCCGCTGGGAGATCTGTAGTTTTGACAATTAGAAGGGCTTGACGCAGTTACAGGACCCCTAACGGATTCGAACCACTAATTCTTCATCATCTTAATAATATTATTATTTTCTACTTCATCTCCCTGAAATATGAATTTCAAATGCAGTGGCCTACAAGCTGAAGTTCCAGTAGCCATGGTGAGCACTATCAGCATGGCAATCAATGTTACCGAGCTTGCAGAAGATAGCCTCATCTCCATATCGTTCCAACCTATATTACACTTCTTCTATTTACCGCCGCGGATGAAGTACTTGATCACAACAATATGAATATCGGAATCAGAAGATGAATAAGAATAATATGAGTGTGTGTATGTATATACAGCAAGTAATTACGCTATGAAGAGGAGGGCGGAGAACAGAGAAAACACGGAAATGAGGTTTGAAGAGATGACTCTATAATATGTGGTCTGTATGGAATGAACCGACCTCCTAACTGGAATCCTGATCTGTAAAATCCCACATAAGTCTTTCCCAAATCGCTGCTTGTAAAATTCCAGCTGCAGTCAAAGAGTGACTTTGAAATTATGTATTTTAACTTTCGTAATCAAACCTTTGACTCAGATTGGAGACTTGACTTTCGTTGAACATGGCCATCGACTTTTACTCCCTCTCACAAAATCCGATCCACATGTTGAACGATTCAAAAAAGCCATTTAAAACAATAACCACTCTGTGAATTTAAAAATGGGTATCTAATCAAAGAACACGCCTACACGAATTGCCGATGTTGACAAATAACAAGAATCGTCAATTTAAAAGCGCATGGCCTTTTCATAAGGGCAACCCTATGGGCTGTATGTCTACTTGCTCTGTTTGATGTTAAATGCTGGGATTGGTCTGTAATGTTTTTGGTCTTTCTAGAATAGCCTTGCAATATGTTGCAAGATATTTTATGTAATAGTTTTTGGCTTTATCACTATGTTCTTGGTACTTAATATAAATCAGAGTATTTTTTTATGTTGAAAAACTTTATGGGCTGTATATGAGTATCCAGCTGCAAAGCATGGTCTTTTCCCCAACGTTCTTTTGTTATTTGTTTTTCTAATTTTGAGTAGTCGGCCCCCAAAGCATGGTATCCATCTGAGGATTTTTTTTGTTTTCTTTTTTTTATAAATTAATTTTATAAATATAATTTTTTAATTTTAAATTTTTAAAGGTTTATAATTATTAAATAGAGTTATATAATTTAAATGGTTGGTAAATTATAATAAATATTTATTCATAACAATATATATCTAGTACATTTTAAATCATAAAATTAGTTAAATTATAATTTTATTATTATTATTAATTATAAAAGGAATTAAGATATAAATTAAATAAGACCTAAAATTTAAGTCTAATTTATTATAGAATTTTTAATTTGTAAATAGATTTTGTTACAATATTATCAGACAATGTCATTGCATATCAATATTATATAGCTCATTTCATATGAAATATGTTTTAATTAATCAATTTAATTACAATAGCTTATTTCATATGAAATATGTCTTAATTAATCAATTTAATTAAAGAAGGAAAAAAACATGTAAGTACTTTCCAGATAAATCTCAACTTTTGATTTGTGAATACCACTAATTATATTCTAAAATATCCTTGGAATTTCAATCCCTACTATTCACCTATTAATTATTAATAAATAAATTAAAAATATAAAAAAAAAAACCATTCCAAAATTAACTTAATCATTACATTATCTCAATGAATAAAATCAACTACTTCTAAACCATTTTTCCATTCAAAGCTCTACTCTTATTTTTCCTTCGCAAATTATTAAATTTGCAAACGTCACATAAATATTTGGATAACTGTTTACATTTAATATCAAATGAAAAATATTCAAATTACTTTATATTTTCGCATACTTTCCCAATAAAACAAAATAACATTATCTTTATATTAGATGTAAAGAAGGATATTTCTTAGACAAGGCCTTTATGATGCAATAGGGATAATGATATCGTTTTGTTGTTTTGGCGATGCATGGTTAGTTTTTTTTAAATTTCGTAAAACTTTTTAAACATAAAATTTTAATTTCAATAATTTATGCGTCGGTTTTCTAAATAATATTGTAATTTTACAAAAAAAAATTAAATAAATTGGTTAAACAATTATAGAAATTTACAATTTAAAAAAAATTGAATATACTTTTAGCACATATAAATTAAATAATTTTGAATTATATTTTTATTAAAATTTATTAAAACCTTTGAGATATATTTTTTTTGTTTTAATAATTTAAATTATATTTTTACAATAAATAAATTAAATAATTTTGAATTATATTTTTATTAAAATTTAATAAAACCTTTTAAATATAAGTTTTAGTTTTAATAATTTCAATTAATTTAACAGTTCTGAATATATTTTACAATAAATAGATTCTAGTGCATGTCCAGCCCATAAATTTCATAAATTACTTTCATGTCGATGCACTTCTTTCGGCCAAACCCTTGAATGGGCACGGGTTTGTTGTTGTGGCCAAACCTTTTTATAAGGTTTGGTAATTTAAGCTATTATATGACACTACTACATGTGGGGGTGTTTTAAGACAATATTTAAGACAATTTTTCAGTGAATTGTCTTAATTAGAGACAAGAATAAAATTGTGTATTGTCTTAAATATTGTCTTTAAGCGGGTGTCTCAAAATTACTGTCTCAAAATTAGTGTCTCAAACAATCGTCTCAAATTAGTGTCTCAAACAATTGTCTCTATAAAGACAATATAGAACACATATTATTATTGTCTCTATAAAGACACAGGCATTATTGTCTTTTAAGAGACAATTTTATTTGTCTACAATTTGTCTCTGTAGAGACACTTTCATTTTTGTCTTTGTAGAGACAATAACATTTGTATCTTTATGGACAATAGCTGAGATAAAAAACGTATTGTCTCTATAGAGACTATATGTCCATAATTCAAACTATTGTCTCTGTAGAGACGATATGAAATAATATTTTAAAAAAAAATAAACAAATCATTTTAAATGTTATTTTAAGGTGGTTTCAACATTTCAAGTTCTCAAATAGTGATTTTAATTACCTTAAATCTCTTTTTTTTATGGAAAGAAAAAAGAATAAATTTCATTTTTTTAAAGCTAACAGCAGTCATTTTAAATCCAAGAGAAAAAACAATTTTCCAAAACTTAACAATTTCGGAAAGAAACCTTCAAACTAATAAGACATCACACTTATATTCGCATTGCAGGCATTACATTTCATAGACTGCCATCAGAAAGGCCAGAGTCTCCAGAGTGGAAATGAACTGAGACATTATTAAATATTTGACAGCAAAAAAATGAAATATGCAGGTCAATTCGAAATCCACAAAAGCAGCAACCTTAGAATTATTGACTTTAATTCCCCTTTCTGCGGTTCTATTGCTGTGGACATTAGGAAAGGCCTCTGTTCCTTGGACCAAACTTGTACAGGAAATTTTAGAATTGCTGCAGTTGCATCTAATACCATCTACCCAATTGGCTACAACATCTAAAACACTTATGTAAAAAACCAAGTAATACTGAGAAGCTGCCCAAGAAAAGAGGGTTACACTAAATGACATGACCCATCCAAATTTTACGTTATCCCGTGCATCATAGCAGTGTCCCTTCAAATCTACTCGCAAAATCATTGAAACAGAAGATATTAGAGGATAGCACGAGCCATTTAATTGCATCACTTCGGAATAAAGTTAATTATTCTGTTTTGTTCGCATTATGGGCATTACGTTTCATAGACTGCGATCGGAAAGGCCAGAGTTTCCAGAGTGGAAATGAACTGAAGATACCACACTTTTTTTTTATAGCCATGCGCACTTGATCTATTCTTCAATACCAGGCTCACTTGATACATGGTTTTCTAATCTAAGGTCATTACCTTGGTTCTTTGTTAATTGCATCAAAATCGACTCCTAATTCTTCAGAACAGGCCCTTATATTCCACTGTGCAAGTTCCAAAACGTTTCACTTATGCTTTGATTTTTCGGTGCTCTGTTTTTCAGCATTTTGATCCAAAAATTCATTTGCAACTGCTATTCCTTCAAAAACGATCGGCTCTACAGTTCAATGACTTTTGGCTACGAAATAGTGCATTATTATTATATTTTTTTGGGGGTCAAAGTTACCCATGGCCTACAAGTAGCCTCATCCACAAATACAACATGAACGTGGAGGTCACCATTAGCAGCACCAATGCATTAACACTAAACCAATGTTGATTGCGTTAACATGAATTCACAGTTGGGAGAGCGATGAGGGTAAGATTGTTTCCATAGCAGATCAATATTGACCAATACCATATAGGAGCAATGTGATATCAATAAAAATATTATTCTGCTACTACTAATGTGTAATGATGCTGCTACCAAAATTGGAATGAGGTCATTGTCTACAAGAAAATACTCTATCTTAGAACTCGCATAAGTCACTTATCCAAAGTTTATTTCAAAGAATGATGAAAACATAGATCTGCTTCATTACAAAAAAAAATAGGTACCATATGGTCACAAAATTACCAAAAACACGGTGTTGGCCCAACATGTGTGGCTAGGGCTCATGAATGAATTGCGGTAGGTGGTCAATCCTCTATGTGCAAACGACATGTAAAAATTACTTATTTGAAACTACTACAATACAACTGATCGTAGTTAACATTATAACATTAGTAATTTGAGAAGGAAGTAGTAAATGTAATGAAAAATGAGTATTTCTGTTATTAGTATGCTCAGTATCAGTTCGGAATAAAGTTAATTATTCTGTTTTGTTCGCATTGTGGGCATTACGTTTCATATACTACCATCAGAAAGGACAGAGTCTCGAGAGTGGAAATGAACTAAGACACTATTAAATATTTGACAGCAAAAAAAGGAAATATGCAGGTCAATTCGATATCCACAAAAGCAGCAATCTTAGACTTACAGACTTCAATTCCCCTCTTTGCGGTTCCATTGTTGTGCACATTAGAAAAGGCCTCTGTTCCTTGGACCAAACTTGTACATGCAATTTTGGAATTGGTGCAGTTGCATCTAATCCCATCTACCCAATTGGCTACAACATCTAAAACACTTATGTAAAACACCAAGTAAAACTGAGAAGCTGCCCAAGAAAGGAGGGTTACACTAAATGACATGGCCCAGCCAAATTTTACGTTATCTCCTGCATCATAGCAGTGTCCCTTCAAATCTACCCTCAAAATCATTGAAACGGAAGACAATAGAGGAGAGCACGAGCCATTTAATTGCATCAGTTAGAAATAAAGTTAATTATTTTGTTTTGTTCGCATTGTGGGTAGTGCATTTCATAGACTGCCATTGGAAAGGCTAGAGTCTTCAGAGTGGAAATGAACTGAGACACTATTAAATATTTGACAACAAAAAAAGGAAATATGCAGGTCAATTCGATATCCACAAAAGTAGCAATCTTAGACTTACCGACTTCAATTCCCCTTTCTGCTGTTCCATTGTTGTGCGCATTAGGAAAGGCCTCTGTTCCTTGGACCAAACCTGTACACGCAATTTTAGAATTGGTGCAGTTGCATCTAATACCATCTACCCAATTGGCTACAACATCTAAAACACTTATGTAAAACACCAAGTAAAACTGAGAATTTGCCCAAGAAAGGAGGGTTACACTAAATTACATGGCCCATCCAAATTTGACGTTATCTTCTGCATCATAGCAATTTCCTTCAAATCTACCCGCAAAATCATTGAAACGAAAAACATTAGAGGAGAGCAAGAGCCATTTAATTGCATCAGTTCGGAACAAAGTTAATTATTATGTTTTGTTCGCATTGTGGGCATTACGTTTCATAGATTGCCATCAGAAAGGCCAGAGTCTCCCCTCTAATTCACTCGTTGATTCAAAGGAAGCTTTCAGAGCGTTTTCCTTCGAAAAAAAGAATGGGACTTGGCTAGTGAGTCGTGGTAGATATTTCTTGGACAGTGTAATTATTAGAATCGGCAAAGCTTAATATAATTAAGGTTACAGACACAAACGACACAAAAGCCAAAGAAAGACCAGATAGTAAGACTATTTGCTTGTTTGCAACACTTCTCTACTCCAAGCTATATGTAGGAATTTATGTGTGAAAATATGTAAATAGGATGGAAAATGGGTTCTAATCAAAGGGACTCACTGGTAGTAAAACATGTCATGGGATTCCCTCTAGGTGAGTAAGCAAAAACCCCAAAAGAAAAGTTTTCGGGAATTGCATAAAATTTGGGAATTGCATAAAATATATAGATAACGATATAATCAAATACCTTATAGATCAAACTCCAGAAAATTTTGAAGTGTATTATAACCTACTACGAATGTTTAACAAACCAAACATCTTGCAGCAACCAGTAATCCGACAAAATTTTAAATGCATGCTCACTATTGCCAAATTTATAATTTAACAAAGTTTCACAAGTAGTTGTTGTAGTAACCAGAAAATCCAACTAAAAACATTCTTTTAACAAAATCTAAAAGCTTCACATAGAAGAAGAGAAGGTGCAGATAACTGTTCTTGGCCACTAATACTGCTAGGCCTCATTCCTCATCCTCTTCCTCACCATCTCCACCAGCAGCCTTCTCTGACACTGCCTTCAAGTTCTTTCGTTTCACACGACCAAGACATCCCCCACCAAGAGGACTTGTAAGTGAGAAATCAATGTGATTTTGTGAATCAACTCTTACCATGAAAGAATAAATATTCACAACTTTCCTACCAACCCTGATGTGGCGTTGCCGGATGAGAACACGAGCATGATGGATGGACTTGGCCATCCCTGATTTGAAGACGAGAGTCTACAGGTGGCGCTCGAAGACCTTCTCAACGGTTAGAGCGAGAATGTCATTGAGCTTGCTCTGAGTCTCGTCCAGGAGACCATACCTGTTCATATTCCACAACAGGGCTTCTCCTTTGAATATCTGGCGAGGGTTTTTCTCGTCCAGCGTTAGAAGCATACGCGCTGGATTTCGTATGCGGCTCAGCGTGTATTGAACCCTCCAGAGTTCTCTCTTGTTTGGCAGCCTGTATTCTCCCACCAATTTCAGCTCTGCGTCCAGCCGCTCCTTCTCGTAGGGACGCCAAGGCTTCTTGAATGTCTTCCCATAGTTACGGTAAAAAACGACGTGCACCATCTTCCCTCCTCTGCTGCTCCTCTTCCTCCTCGCCCGGCCTCTCACACAAACGAAACAAAATCTCCCGTTGATGAATTGTATCCAATATGAAAACCCTCTTTTCAAGAGGGCAACCTCTACACCCAATGTAAAACACCAAGTGTTTCTCCATTGCAACGGGCCCCTTTGGCCATATTTTGCCATTGTTTTTTAAAACAACGCTTCCATTGACACTCCTTATCACTCCATTTCTAGGAAGCCCCTTGAAATCTGGCCCTCTTTCACCATAATGGAGTCCCATGACCAAAATGTTCTTTGGGCGATCTGTAGATGGTGAATAGTTGATCTCTTTTTTGTAGGCTTTGCTAAAGTCTACACCTTTTACAATATCAGCAACAACCATTTCACCGCCATTGCACCAGCCAGTCAGCAAGATTGTATCATGCCAGACACATTTTTCAGAACAAAAATCAATTGCGAATTGCTCTGATCCGAATCCCCAACTTTACCCCATTCATAGACACTTCATCTATGCTCCTTTTGCACATGGCAACCCTGTCATGTACAATTTTTTCTGCTTTCCCTTGACCATAGGCCGCAGGGGCCAAACCCTGACCCCATTGTCCTGCCCCTGAAGCGAAAGCCGAATTGAGTAAACGGGGCCATTGCAATCAACGAAACAACACTTAATCAAATTAATACATACCATATTCGTAGGTTCAAAACCCTCACCCTTCAATTTCTAAGTCCCTTGCTCGTCCGGCCATTGTAGTCGATGACACAACACTTAATCAAACTAATAGATACTAGATTCGTAGGTTCAAAACCCTCGCTCTTCAATTTGAAAGTCTCTTGTTCGTCCTTGAGCTTGGTAGCCTTGACCCATATTTTCCCTTCAGAAGCCGAGCACAGAGACAACACATTCACCGACTCAAAGCCTTTCGAATCCCTCACCTGGATACCCACACAGTTAAAACCCCAACTCAAACTCGGATTTGAAGTCGAGCTCTGTCGCACCAGCCAGGCCCTCATAACCGTGCAGGATCCAGCGGATTTTTTTGACCTGTTGGCCGGTCGGGGCTTTATCTGGTGCATAAAACACGCCTCTGGCCGGTCGGGGCTTTATCTGGCGCAGAAAACAAGCCTTTGATGTGGGATCCAGGGTTTGGGTTGCTGTAGAAAACATCCCTGCAATCTATTCACCTTTCTCCTGTTCTTGCAAGAGGACCATCAGTTAGAGGCTTCTTAGAGATTTTTTTCTTCATCCTGCCCGATTTCTGAAATATGTCTTCGCGCTAATTTTTTTGGTATTTTTACTCTTCTTTCTTCTTTCATTGGAATACATACTTGAAATACAGACAGGATGAAGAGTTCAAATTTTAATTTTTATAACCTATCAAATAAATCAAATTATAAATTATTTTAATTTTATTAGAAAAATTAAAAAAACAAAATTATTAAAATGAATTATTTATTTTTTGTTTTTAATTTTATATTTTAAAATTGATATCGATAATAAATTTTATATTCAATATTTCAAAATAAATTACAATATATGTTTATATGATATTTTTCAAAAATGAAATTTCTCTTAGTTTATCTCAACAAACATTACAAGTGGCCTTAATTTTAACTATACTTTTCCCTATGTTATCTAAGAATTTCATATTAAAATTGACAAATGTATCATTGCATGGATTCGCTAGTCCACAAACAAAGACGACTAAACTTTCAACTATTTTTTCCCAAAATAGATTGCATATTGTTTTAAAATTTATAAACATGCTATATAGTGTGATTAGTTGGAAGTTTTATCCCTGGCGAGGATGAAGCTATTGTTCTCTACTCCATAATTTTTTGTAAATTAAAATACTTCATATTCATATCGAAATAAGAGATTTACAATAGGATATTTACATTGATAGATTAAACATCAAATTTGTATACTTCTAAAAGCATTAGCTTCTCCAACGATTGCAAGATCCCAGAACCACAAAAACACTATTACAATAATAAAAAATTCCCATTTCAACAACAACTAAATATTTGCATCAAGAGTTTAGGCCCCTCACAAAATGAGACAATTCTAGAGAAATAGTGCACATAAACTGAAAATGAATGTGCTTCAGTGATAGTTGCCTTGAAAACGAGAAGAAAATAGAGCTCTAAACCTAGAAAAGAGCGTCTTTGATAGAGTGAAACATCAGTAAATCATAGTCTTCCTGAGTGTCCTCTACACAAAACCACATCTTCCATCTAGCATGAAAAGAGTAACCACTTTCTTAGAGGTGAACATACTCATCCATCCCAAAACAAGCCAAGCTGAAAGCATATGTTGAAACAAGCTTCAATTGCCAAAATTCAAGTTGCAGGTGCCCATAAAGTGAGAGGAAACATAGTATACTTTGATGCTAGCACCAAAACCCAAGGATCATGAAAACATAAACATAAACCACCAACAAAAGACCAGGTAAGCATAATATTGACAAAAACAATGGGAATCCTCCACTTCCGTAGCATGTACAGCGAGACCAAATGAAAAGCCACTCTAGATACTCTCTCCACCATCAACAAGACCATAAATATTCATAAAATCTCATACAGGTGAAAATAAAACATAATTTCCATGCTTGAGGTCTACAAAACATGTCGATAAAAGTAGACTATCATACTATATGTAGCCATGAGCCATTTAAACTTAAAATAACAACAAAAACTCTAAATTATACCATCCCTAAACCTGATTATAGGAAATTATAATAAGAGTTTGTATATGATCAACTGGAGGATCAGTAAGGTCCTTGGAGGCAGAGTCACTAACCAGAAAACCTTCAACGTGAGCCAATTAGGGGTCCACAATATTGAAACAGTACCGTAGGCTGCTAAGCATTCTTTTGACATCTTCAAGCGGAGAAAATAGATTATAGGTCTCAACTTGTTTATCTTGAAGTACTATGTGAAACAAAGTAGCCATTTGTTGGTGTAAGGCTAGCGAGTTGTGATAGAAAAGTTGTTTATTCCGAGGTTTTCCAGTGTCTCAATTCATTTCAAATCCTCACCCATCACCTCGAAATTTGAGTGATAAGGGAGACCCTCAACCTATTTACTTTCCAACAATAAAATATCTTTTCAAACTTCCAAAGGAACGACATCGAAGAAGGTGACCATTAAGTCAAGAACAATCTAGAAGAGAAATAGAGATCGATATTGGTTAGAAGTGATTCCATTGAATGATAACTACAAACCCTTATCCATTAAATCAATGTGTATAGTATAGTGGTGGCTAGGGGATAATTTCAGCTATATATCTCTACAAATGTATTACGACACAATTTTTTCTATGGATCAAAATCTTGAGCATTGATTCTTCAAGAAGGGTTGGGTTGTCGAAAGAAAACGAAAGATTAGAGACCCCGAGGATGTATACCCTAATATAAAACATTCTTTTAAGATCAATGCTTCAAAACATGAGACTTTAACTAAGGATTGATAGGGATTTTAACAGCCTTTAGAAAATTTTCAAACAAAATAGGTAGATATGAATGCCATACCTCTTGCAATCAAGTGGCGTCTAGGATGTTGAAGATCCTTACAAGATTCTCCTTTGTACTAGCAGTCGTAAGGAGGCTGCCATCAAGGTTAGAAAATAAGGTTTTATCAAACATGTCCATAAGGTTTTATCTTGGTGAAAAACCCAACTAACGATATGGTTATAGTAGTTCCAAGAACTTTATGAAAGGTGGTGGTGATGAAAAACCGCATTGATTCTTATGTGGATTCGTTTGGAGGGTGAAAAGGATTGTAGTGCTAGTTTATAAGTTGATAAAGTTCCTAACCACATTGTGGGGGAAGATTATCTAATGGTGCGTGAAGTTCATATAGATCTATCCCTAGGGTGTAGCTAAGGCCTTGAACGATTAAAGGTGATATTTATATCTAAGTTCTAGAGGCTAAACATTGAACAAAAAAAAATCACTAAGCTAAAGGAAATTAAGAAAATGGTTGGAGAAAGGTCTCAAGAGTATGATGAAAAATTACAAAACTTGATCAACAAACTCTCTTATATTATCCATGAAACTCAATGCAAATAATGATCCATTCAAAGTTTGTTGCTCTTTAATAGTGTACCATTAATGCAATAGTCATGGGTGACATAGAGGGATGCCTTATCTTAGGCCATGAGGATAGAATCTTGTAGGGTGAACATCCATTTTACTAAAAAAATTCATGCTTGGTAGGATCTAAGAGAGAATTATGTAAGGAGTTCCTTCTAGGTAAATGAAATTGGTATTACTATTGTTAAAGGGGGTCCCCTATAAGGATACATTGGTAGGTATTGATGCAAAAACATAATTTCAACAATTTATTTCAAAGTGTGTACTTGTCCTCAAGAAGGTCTTAAATATTTCTAGAAGAGGAAGTTGGTTTCCTTGTTGCCCTATAATTCTGTAGAATTTCTAATTACATCTTTAGGATAGGAAATTTTAGTAATTTTTGGTAGAAGTTAAGATGTTGTTTGATTTTCAAGGCCTCCTAGCCATTAGGGAAGTTGAGTCTTAGGATTAGGATTACTTTTGGCATCCTATGTGTTTTTCAAATTCCAATACATCAAGGCAAATATGTGGAGGATATTTGGGGGAAATGTGATTGTCTATAAAATTTAGATCGGATTTGGGGATCTTGTAGCTCTTTTCCATGGACCCTACTAGTGCTTAGAGGTTGTATTTGGAGCAGTTAGCAGGAAAAAGCATTATATGCTCAAGAAGATTAGTGTTGGAGCACATATGGTTTGGGAGAAAGGATAAGGGGTTCTAGGAGTTAAGGGGTTTAAGGTTTTAGGATTAAGTGGCTAAGGGTAAAGGGTAAAGGGTTAGGGTTTA
Source organism: Pinus albicaulis (assembly GCA_034641835.2). Classification (NCBI taxonomy): domain Eukaryota; kingdom Viridiplantae; phylum Streptophyta; class Pinopsida; order Pinales; family Pinaceae; genus Pinus; species Pinus albicaulis. Next base: position 598,138,079 of record CM076581.1, on the reverse strand, counting down.
GGGGGTTGAGGTCTACGGGGTTTAAGGGTTAGAGGTTAATGTCTTAGTGGTTAAGGGCTTTAGGGGTTAACAATTACCCATCAAGGGCTTACATATCAAGGGATTTAGGGGTTAAGTGCCTAAGGGTTATGGTATTTAGGTGTCAACGGGTTAAGGGGTTAGGGGTTAGGGGTTAAGGGTCAAGTTTTAAGAGGATATGGGATTAGGGTTTATGGGGTTCAAGGATTCCAAGTTAGCGGTTAGGGGTTAGTGGCTTGGGGTTTAAGGGATCAAGGGGTTAATTATTTCCTCCTTCAAACTCCTCAATGTGTCTACTAAGTCAGAAGAGTTCCCAACACCATGCTACTCATGTGATTCATAGGGAGAATCTTTATAGTCTACCATCTTGTTAGTCATATTTGATCTCTTATTCCTGTAAGGTGTATTATGTCAGCTAAACCAAATCATAAGAAAACTAGTGTACCTTAGTATAGCTTGAAGAGGATATATCATTTGCAAGACCGACCATATTAGCGCAATACACACACACACACACACACACATACTCTATCACTAACTAGTTCAATTTCAAATTCCCAATTTCTTGCCAAAATAACAAGTGGTTGACTACCAATCACCACGAGATAATACCAATGACTAACAAAGGCCGAATGAAGAGCACCAGAGAGAAATAAAGATAACAAATTCTCCTTTGAAAGCCAAGGAAACCAATGTAGACCAATAACCATTTCGAACAACAAGTTATTGATCTGCACCTTGCTCACATAATCACATCCTTAGTTAATTGCCTCCATAATGTTTCAAAGCTTGTGCAAAAACAAATGATTCTTCCCTGGCATGTCTCGACCTTGATGGAAGAGCTCGGTTGCAAGAGAGAATTTCAAGGAATTGACCTCGGACAAGTCAGACCACTACAAAAATATCTCATCCAAAGCCCCCAAGCTCAATGGAACCTCTCAATCACTGAAGAGGTAGAGCAATCTGGAGACCTAGAAGGAGCCTTTACTAGTACTAATAATTTTAATTAAAAATAAATTCATTTATTTTTTATAAATTTTTTATTTTATCACTATAAAACATATAATAAAATAAAACCTATAATAAAATAAATAAAAAATTTGAGTGCTTTAATACTTATTATAAATTAATAGCTTTAAGTTATATAGATATATCACATTTATCCACATCACCTCATAATTCCTCATAACCTTTTTCTTTGCAGGATGCTTAAAAAATAAAGGAAAAGAACAACTACCATATATTCGAGCAACCAATGCGCTCTTAGAGTATTTATTATGCAGCATTCCTTAGCCTCATCCCAAAAGTTCTAATCAATCCATATTTTTATTTGAAGTTTTATAAAATGTTTCATATTGTTTTTCACCTATATTTTTATACATCTTAAAATCAGTTGACTGGTAAATCATCCAAAATATGTCACCCGATATGGCTGCGTGAGTTCATTGATTGTCTAGGTTCGGGACCGTGCAAAATTTTGGTGACGTGAAGGGATGGAAACACCATATATCATGAGTGGGGATGTGAGTGGAGTTAGATAAGAGGCTGTAGGATTATTTTATGTCGAAGTGGCCAGCCGCACTAGAGCCCCATCTTAGCTTTCCTGGCTGATCTTCCCTTTGAATCTTCCTTTTCCTTAGCTCATCAGCTAGGTTAGTCCAATCCTGAGAGTGATTTTGTTGGACCCATTCCGGGGCCTCGAGTCATTCCCTCCATTCAGTGTCTTCTTTGTTTTTCGAGGAAAGGGCTTCTTTGACTAAGGGAGAGCCCATAAGAAGAGTGTCATCCACATATTGTTGGTGGGTTGAAGGGGGGTTAGAGGGGTAGAGGTTAAGGGGTTAGAGGTTTAGGGGGTTAAATGGGTTAGGTGTTTAGAGGTTTAGGGGGTTAGGGGATTTAACAGTTAAGGATTTTAGAGGTTAGGGTTTTGGGGGTTAAATGGGTTAGGGGTTTAGGGGGTTAAATGGGTTAGGGGTCAGGAATTAGGGTAATTGTGAGGACAGGATAACTAAGAAGTGTTGATGCATGCAAAGGATTGAAAAGGAATTCTAACACATGCCAGAAAGTGTTGGGCACAACATTTGGGTTGGGCACAACATTGATTTTCCAATGACTTGGTTGGGTTCCCAAGTCGCAAAAAAAGTAAGGCTATATATGACGGCATGAAAGCTAAGGAATACTAAGGTGTGGCAGGGAATGCCTAGAAGTACTAACACATGCTAGGCAGTTCCAAGGCATGATAGGCATTCCAATATGTGCCAGGTGCCAGGGTGTGGCATGAACACATCCTAGGGAGTGTGAGGGCCAAGTGTCAGGGAAACACAAGGGAGCACTAGTTTCAAATGCATGGAAATGAAGTATCAACTAGCTCCAGGTGTGCTAAGAAGGGAGTGACACTGTATTATAGGAAGTGCGAAGGCATGTTAGAGTGCCAGGGAAGCACACAAAGATGTTCCAAGTGCCAAGGTGTGCCAATGTGTGCTAAAGAGTGTTAGGGAGTGCCAGGAAAACATAACAGAGCACTCGGCCAAAATGCATAAATGAATGAATAAGAGTGTGTGACAGGGAGAGTTAGCGAGTTTTAGGTATCTCGAGGAGGGAGTAACATGGTATGATAGGGACGCCGATAATTTTTTTCCATGGAGAATTATTTATGTTGTATCAATGCTTTTTTGTATGTGTTTATAAATTGGAAGAGACCTTAAAATCCACCTCACCAATCTGACCACAATTGGTGAGTGCAAGCATTTGTGAAATGGCATCATGAGTGGAGCCTTTTCCAAAAGAGATTATTCATTTACATTAAAATATATACAACATGTAGTTACCATTCCATCCATGTTAGCGCACACACCTGATGGTATAAGTCCTTAAACTGGTACAAAAAAAATGAGTTTATATATTCACACACGGGAAAGTCACAAGATGTAAACAAAATCACATATTTATCGATATCCTCAACGAGGAATATGCTAAATTTCTTCAAAATGTGCTTGCAACTAGAAAGACAATCATTGCAATGGGTTAAGGGGATCTAAGAGAGAATTATGTAAGGAGCTTCTTCTAGGTAAAGGACATTGGTATTAATATTGTTAAATTGGGTGGCCTACAAGGATACATCTGTAGCGATTGATGCAAGAGCATAATTTCAACAATTTATTTCAAAATTTGTATTTGTTCCCCAGAAGGTCTTAGAGATTTATAGGAGAAAGTTGGTTTCCTTGTTGCCCTATAATTTTGTAGAATTTCTAATTTCATATTTGGGATAGGAAATTTTAGTAATTTTAGGCATAAGTTAAGATGTTGTTTGATTCTTAAGGCCTCCTAGTCATTAGGAAAGTTGAGTCTTATGATTAGGATTACTTGTGGCATCTTATGTATTTTTCAAACTCCAATACACCAAGGAAAATATGTGGAGGACATTTGGGGGAAGTGTGATTGTCCATAAAACGTAGACCAGATTTGGGGAACTTGTAGCTCTTTTCCTTGGACCCTACTAGTTCTTAGAGGTTGTATTTGGAGCGGTTAGCAGGAAAAAACATAATATTCCCAAGAATATTAGTGTTGGAGCACCTGTGGTTTGGGAGAAAGGATAAGGGGTTCTAGGAGTTAAGGGATTTAAGGGTTTAGGAGAAAGGGGTTAAGGGTAAAGGGTAAAGGGTTAGGGCTTATGGGATTTAGAGGTTAGGGGGTTGAGGTATAGGGGGTTTATGGGTTAGAGGTTAATGACTTAGTGGTTAAGGGATTCATGGGTTAAAGATTAACCGTCAAGGGCTTACATGTCAGGGGATTTAGGGGTTAAGTGCCTAAGGGTTATGGTATTTAGGTGTCAGCGAGTTAAGGGTTTAAGGGTTAATGAGTTTAGGGGTTAGGGGTTAGGGGTTAAGGGTCAAGGTTTAAGAGGATATGGAATTAGGTTTTGTGGGGTTCAAGGATTCTAAGTTATGGGTTAGGGGTTAAGGGGTTAGTGGCTTTGGGTTTAAGGGATCAAGGGGTTAATTTGTTATGAGTTATGGGTGTAGGGGTTAAGGGATTGTGGCTTTGGGGTTAAAGGGATAGGTATTTTAGTGGTTATGGGTTAAGTGTGTATGGGTTGTGATAATGTGGCCCCTAATCCCCTTGTCAAAACTATTGGGGTTTCCCCTATAAATTTCTCTTATTTCCTTACCTATAGGTCCCCTACCCCCTATGTCATAAGGCCCTAAGGCTCCTTCTCATTCTCTAATGTTAGGATTATAGATCTTAGTAAACCATGCTCGAACCTCTCACTTCTACCCATCCATGCTACCCTTATGTCCCCTTGCCCCGTTCAATACAACAAAAGATCCCCCTCCCCCAAAATTCATGATAATTGAACATTTGGAGGTGATAATTTAACAATAGCTTCACAACTAGTCCATTTATAATGGTGTCTTGGAGCTATTAGATGTCAATTCATTGAGCTACAGTGATATGTGAGAGCTATGCATAGCTCACTAAAGGTGTATCAAGAGGCTATTAGTCTATTGGCTATATAATTTGACTCTTTTTATTTGTAACTTAGCGAAATGGAAAAGATGTGGAGACAATCTCCATTCTTGTTCTTTCACCGGGCCATGTAAAACAAATGAAACAAATAGTCTCAACCCCTTGGAGAAGGAAAGTTGAGAGCAATAATTAGCATGAACAAACAAAGAATCCAATGAGTTAATTTTAGATGTGTCTCCCTTTGTAAACAAGCATCCATAAGCTTGTTAGTGTTAGTATGAATCTTTACTAAAGGTTGAGCAGTCTTCACATCACCAACCACATCCAATTGAAAGGTACCAACCCCTACAATAAAAATGATGTCTCCAACTAAGGTGTAGTTAATACCAATAATATCACCTTATGAATCTATTACAATGTGCTTTGGAAAGTACGTTTCCATACATGTGTGAAAGAAACAATCCATTTGGTTAGCAAAAGGAAGTTTTTTTTAAGACCTCCAGAAACCCCCTTGAAGGAGACAAGAAGGGTTTGAAACCATATAATACAAGTCGATCTATGAACCCTATTTCTGATGTGTTCTATGCATGTGTTTTTTCACTCGGTTTGACATGTGATAAACAATATATGAAGCCTTTTTTCCACATATCATCTTCATTAGATATCATGTTGCTAAGAATGAAGTGTCTGGATTAGAGTTAAAGTTCCTATTTTAGTTTGTTGTCTTTTTTTTCTTTTAGAGTACAAATCTTTCTGGTATACTGTGCTAAGGTAGTTTGGATTTCAAATATTCAAGGAATATGTGAGCTAATATAATACCATATTGTAATATTTGAAATAACATGATGACCTATTTAGCACAATTTATGGTGTTGGATTGATTGAGATGTTTATTTTTGGATGGATGGAAGTACATCTCTTTAGCCAATAGACAAAACTGTTGAATATTGCAACAAGAAATAGTGAAGGAGGCATCCTAAAACATCATCTTTGATCCTAGTTGGAAAATAATCACCTAAACTAGGTGGGGCCCACACAGGCTATTTTTAGGTGTATATCTGTTTTTAGACATGGTGAGCGTATTCTATATGTAGCAGGAGGCTATTTGTAGACGGTTGGTCAAATGTGAAAAATAGATGCAATTCTATTTTTATAATATTGGGCGAAGTCTATTTATAGTTCTTCGATCTAAAAATAGATGCATGTCGATTATTATTAGCTCTTAATAATAATCAGACTCTAAACAACAACTTATTCTCTTGGAGCACTTCAATTAAGTGCACAGATGTGGCACAGGAGCTGACAGAAGGAATTACACTATTCCTGAGGGTTAAGTGGAGCTATTGCATGGAGAATTCAGTTAGAAATCATGTGACAGAGTTTGGTGGAGTTGTAGAAGTAGTTGGTGGAGTTGTGTTCAGTTTAATTCAGTTAGACACAGTTGAGATAGTTGTATCTAGTCTAACTGATTGATACACTAGTGAGAGTAGAGTGAATTAATTAGTTAATTAATTCATAAATAATAACTCATTAATCAACTGAACAATACATCAGTTAACTACAGTGCATGGAAGTTTCAGTGGAGACCAGTGGCGAGATAGGTGAAAGGGCAAGATAGATTATCTGTTTTGACTACTGGTGATGCATGGATTGCATATACATATACATTTGAGTTTCCAATGATAATCATGCAGTCAATGAGAGTGGGATTACATTGAATTGGTCTTTGTAATCAGCTTGGATTGTGTAGTGGAGGCAGGCTAGTAGGTGGCAAAGATCGGTGCATGGATTTGCAAGATTGGGCCTGATTAGTGTATGATGATTGTACTGTACTAAGAGCTTGTGATAAGCTTTGTATGCTTTGTATGATATTGTCATATGATCTCCATGTTACATAATATGATAGTTGGGGTTTTTAGCTTCAGGATTTCCCGGTAAACAACTGTGTTATGTGTGTTTTTATTGCTTCATGTGTTTTGCAATTTTTGATTAAATTTCTGCAAGAATTATAGTGGAAGGATTCCATATTTAGCAAGAAGATAAATATTGTTAGATCAGGAGAGTCTGGATATATACATGCATATTGTATATAATTTTTACAAAAACTCATTAAGCATTGTTGCAAGTATGTTAATGACATGTTGAAGTGCCATTGAGACTTAGAGGTAGAAGATTTAGACTTGTATGTTTTCACCTATTCGAGTGTGATGATACCTTGTGGAGGTAGGCAAAATTTTCATTTTTTTAACTCTTGGATACATTCTATACGTTCTTGAGAGAATTTCAACCTTTTAAATAAAATTACAAACAAATGTACATTCATGCAATAATTACTAATTGATTTGGGGGTGACTTAACAAATTGTAGCATGTTGGCTTGTTGAATTTGTTAGTAAGTTAATTAGGGCTTGATAAATTTGTAAGCTTCAGTGGGATTTATTGCAGTTGTATGTGCTTTAGAGAAGCGAGTTTGGAGTGGTGGTTGTGCTTCCTTTATTGAATTTGATTTATTTGGTTCTTCTTCTTGTGCATGCCCACTGTGGTATATTCTCATTACTGGTTAAGGGGTTAGGGATTGGGGGCTTAAGTGTTAGGGGCATAATGAATTAGTATTTAAGGGATTAGGGATTGGGGTTAGGGGAATAATGAGTTAGTGGTTAAGGGGTTATGGATTGGGGGGTTAGGGGTTAGGGGATTTATGTGCATTTAGGGGTTAGAGGAATAATGAGTTATTGGTTAAGGGATTAGGTATTGGGGGCTTAGGTGTTAGGGGATTTAGGCGCAGTTAGGGGTTAGGTGAATAATGAGCTAGTGGTTAAGGGATTAGGGATTAGGGGCTTAGGGCTTAGTGGATTTAGTAATTAAGGATTTTAGGGGTTAGGGTTGAGGGGTTAATGGGTTAATGGTTAAGCGTTAACGGTTTAGGGGTTTAAGGGTTAAGGGATTAGGGGTTTAGGTGTTAGTGGTTTAGGGGTTTAAGGGTTTAGAGGTTTAGGGTTTAGGGGTTAAATGGGTTATGGTTTTAGGGGTTTAGGGGGATAAATGGGTTAGGGGTTGGGAATTAGGGCTTAAGGGGTTAGGGGTTAAGGGTTAGACGTTTAGCGTTTACAGGGTTAACTGGGTTTAGGGGTTTAGAGGTTTAGGGGGTTAGGGGATTTAGTAGTTAAGGATTTTAGGGGTTAGGGGCTTAGAGGTTTAGGGGGTTAGGGGATTTAGCAGTTAAGTATTTTAGTGGTTAGGGGTTAGGGGTTAGGGTTTGGGGGTTAAATGGGTCAGGGTTTTAGGGGTTTAGGGGGTTAAGTGGGGGGTCGGGAATTATGGTTTAAGGGGTTAGGGGTTAAGGTTTTAGGGGGTTGAATGGGTTAGGGGTTTAGCATTTAGGGGGTTAAATGGGTGAGGGTTTATAGTCATTTCTTAGGTGAATAAGGCACAATCTAGTTGTAGTAACCATAACTTGGTCAAGTTGTTATATTCAAGGCAAGACTTGGTTGGGTTCCCAAGTTCCAAAAAAGTAAGGGTAATTGTGAGGGCATGATAACTAAGGAGTGTCAATGCGTGCCAAGGAATGAAAAGGCATGCTAACACATGCCAAAAAGTGTCAATGGATGTTGAGGACTGTTAGGGAGTGCCAGGACATTGCAAGGGAGAATTAGGTCAAAATGCATGGAAATGAACGAATAAGAGTGTGTGCCAAGTAGTGTCAACGAATTCCAAGTGTCTCAAGGATAAAGTGTGTTAGGGGAAGGTCAGAATAAGACTTGTAGGAGGTAAGCCTATGGTTACATAAAGGGTTGGACAAAGTAGTTTCAGACAAAGGGAAACTTTGGGTTGGGCACAACATCGATTTTCCAATGACTTGGTTGGGTTCCCAAGTCACAAAAAAAGCAAGGTTATTTATGACGACATGAAAGCTAAGGAATACCAAGGTGTGTCAGGGAGTTCCTAAAAGTACTAAGACATGTTAGGCAGTTCCAAGGCATGATAGGCATGCCAAGATGTGACAGGTGCCAGGGTGTGGCATGAACACATGCTAGGGAGTGTGAGGGCCAAGTGTCAGGGAAACACAAGGGGGCACTAGTTTCAAATGCATGGAAATGAAGTATAAGCCAGTTCCATGTGTGCTAAGAAGGGAGTGACACAGTATTCTAGGAAGTGCCAAGGCATGTTAGAGTGCTAGGGAAGCATACAAAGTTGTTCCAAGTGCCAAGGTGTGCCAATGTGTGCTAAGGAGTGTTAGGGAGTGCTAGGAAAACATAACAGAGATGCACTAGGTCAAAATTCATAAATGAATGAATAAGAGTGTGTGACAGGGAGTGTTAGCGAGTTCTAGGTGTCTCAAGGAGCGAGTGACATGGTATGATAGGCAGTATTAAGTCATGTTATAGTGTCAGGGAGACATGCATCCAAGATTTTATATATTCACATACGGGACAGACACAAAATGTCAACAAAATCACATAGTTATCGAAATCCTCAACCAGCAATATGCTACATTGCTTCTTAATGTGATTGCAACTAGGTAGGCATCAAAGACAATCATTGCAATGGGTTAAGGGGATCTAAGAGAGAATTATGTAAGGATTTCCTTCTAGATGGTAAAGGACATCGGTATTACTATTGTTAAAGGGGGTGGCCTACAAGGATACATTGGTAGCTATTGATGCAAGAGCATAATTTCAACAATTTATTTCAAAATTTGTATTTGTACTCCATAAGGTCTTAGAGATTTTTAGAAGAGGAAGTTGGTTTCCTTGTTGCCCTATAATTTTGTAGAATTTCTAATTTCATATTTGGGATAGGAAATTTTAGTAATTTTAGGCATAAGTTAAGATGTTTTTTTATTATTATTTTTAAGGCCTCCTAGTCATTAAGAAAGTTGAGTCTTATGATTAGGATTACTTGTGGCATCCTATGTATTTTTCAAACTCCAATACACCAAGGCAAATATGTACTGGAGGACATTAGGGGGAAATGTGTTTGTCCATGAAATGTAGATCGGATTTGGGGAACTTGTAGCTCTTTTCCTCGGACCCTACTAGTTCTTAGAGGTTGTATTTGGAGTGGTTCGCAGGAAAAAACATAATATGCCCAAGAATATTAGTGTTGGAGCACCTATGGTTAAAACACGAGTTTCAAAGTTCAAATCCCCTTGAGTTTCCAACCAAAAAATAATATTTTTTTATCTATATATTTATTAAATTTTTAGAATGTGGTTTAATTAAAAAAGAAAAATATAATATAAAAGAAATAAATATGACATGACTAAATTTCATGTGGTTTGAATATCTATTTTCAAAAATAAAAAAATATAATTTTATCCACTATCCACTCATGGATATTCCAATGCAAACTTCCTAATGCTAATGATTTTGTCTTAATTGCTAACTATCTTAAATGGGTTTCGTCTTAATTGTCATTGTCTTAAGTCGCCATTGTCTTAAATATAAAGTTTTGTCTTAAATATTTTTGTCTCAAAGTGCTTTTGTCTTAAATCTAAAATTTTGTCTTCAAATATTTTTGACTCAAATTGCTTTTGTCTTCAAATATATTTGTCTCAAATTGCTTTTGTCTTAAATATAAAGTTTTGTCTTAAAATATTTTTGTCTCAAACTCGTTTTGTCTTAAATATAAAATTTTGTCTTAAAATACTTTTGTCTTAAATTTTTTTGTCTCAAATTGTTTTTTTCTTAAATATAAAGTTTTGTATCAAATTATTTTTGTCTCACACTATTTTTTTATTAAATTTTATATTTAAGATAATTCAATTGATATTAATTTTTAATATAAAATAACTAAAATAAAAAGTGACTTTTTAAGACAAAAGATTTATTTTGTCTTAAACAAATGTCTTAAAATGCCCTTGGTGTAGTGTGATATGCATTTCTGTGACGATTTTTTTTATACAGATATTATAGAGTTTCACTCATTATTAGGTAATCGATTTTTCAGTCCTCGCATTCGTTTGTGCAAAAATAAAATCTCTTATGCAAAGTTAAATTTCAAAAATTATTTTTAGTAAAACTTATTATACATTTACAACCATTTTGATGTTTTGGCTTCTTCTTGAGGCATTCGGCTATAATTTTCACTTCACCAGTTATATTTTTTAAAGCTTCACTATTAATTTTTCCTTCACTTTTTAAAACTATTAATGAAACTCGTAATAATGCTAACATTAGTTTTCTCAAACATTTAAAAAAAAACATATATTTATCATTTCTCGTAACTAGTAACCCAATCACCAACATGTTGTTGTAACGCAATCACGATTTTGTTGTGGCCATGTTAGCCATCTGTCACAGCTAATAGATGGGAGCTAACGTCTTTTCTGCAAGTTGGCTTCACATTATCAGACTTATTTCAGTGGGCTTCACATTATCATAACTGTTCATCAGCCCTGTCTCTGTTGGCTTCACAATATCATCACAGTATCCGAACTGTTCATGAGCTTCACAGTATTAGAACTATTCATCAGAACTATTCACAGTATCAGAACTATTCATCAGCCTGTGTCCGCTGGCTTCACATTTCTGCTGAGGCGTTTGAATCCCACATAGCATTCCATGGCAGGTTGTGGCAGGAGATTAACCCATGGCATTCTGCCTCATAATCTAAGGTGTTAAGGTGTTTAAGTGCCTCATAATCTAAGGCATTTGAGTGCCATGTCGCTCCGTGGAAGAAGATTAACTCACGACGGATTAACCTATGGCAGATTGTGGGTTCGCTCTGATTCTCTAGAGGTCTGCTTTTTGTCAACCTTCTCCCTTTGAAATCAACGATTTTTCTTTCTTGCACAATCATCCATTTTCATTTATGATTTTTTCCTGCAGAATCATCAATTTACGTTTATGATTTTAGAACAATGATAATTGATAATTATAATTCCATAACAGTAAATCAAAATTTCAAAGCAGTAAACATATATATATAGAGGGTTATTAATACCTACTGAACTCCAATGCTTCATCAACATAGGGTTATTATTGATAAGCTTGTATTATATATTCAATTTTGAACTACCAAACACATGTCCTTGCTTTCTCTTTGAATGAAACTCTCGAACCCAATCAAACAAGATTCTTTGTGACACATCTCTGGCTCAATAGGTCTTCTTCCACAAGCTACTTCCAGCAATAAAACCCCAAACTTCAAGCTTCTTTGTACCAAACTGTAGTACCAAATATGGCGACAAAAAGTGAAGTTGTGCGTTGCTAATGTAAAATTACGCCCAGTACTTTGATCGAAGTAGCCCAAATCGAGAGATTGGTATATGTATCAGGGAAGATACGAGAATTAGAGGCGGGTGACCAGAATGAAGAGTAGTTACTATAAATACTGCATTTTATCCCCTAGTAATGGTCGTGGACAATGTCAGGGTGTTAGTGATGTTATTACTCAATAAAGAGGGCTTCAATATTCTATATTCGTGTTTGTCTATTGTAAGCAAAATATGACCGCTCTCGTCATCTGGACCACACTTGAGCTGAAATTTAGGGTCACCGCAACCTCTATTATTCATGCCAAAAGGATAGATGAACTAAAAGTCACCACATGTATTCTCCGAAAGGCAAAGCTCGTACTGAGTGCCCAGACATGATGTGGTGAAATAGTGGAGGAGGAGTAGAGAAACAAGATGAATGGTGAAAGGCATTGAATTCGGAAGAAGAAGGACAACCATTTTCATGTTCTAGTCGTCTCGTTGCAATCAAGAGCTGCTTCATGTTTCAGATTCACACTCATATACACATGAACGTTTAGTGTGAAGATCCGACATGTAGTTTACATGCCAGCCCCAAGATGGCACATTTTACTTTTTATAATAGTTAGTAATTGTTATGTTAGTTTAAATATATTTATTTTAAAAAAATTATAGTAAGATATTGTGTGTTTAGATATTGCTCACAGGATGCCTTGTTATTTAATATAGAGACTTTTTACCACACAATAATGTTCTTGAAGCGTGTTGTTTCAACCCATTGCCAAGCGCAATAGAGCATAAGTACTCACTCGAGGGCCTGCTTGACAGAAAGAAGTGCCCTTTAGGAAAGGAAGGACGAGTTCTTTCCCGTTTTCCTGTTGCATCAAAGTTGTCTTTATTCATGCATTACATATTCACATTAAGCAATAGGCATATGCATGATGATTTCATTAGTACTAGACCTGTCTTAATGTTTTATATAATCACTTTCACCTATACGAATATGAATTATGAATTACTATCAAACTTATCTTCATGATTAATATAAATCCATTAAAAATATGTTATTATATACGAATATGAATTATGAATTACTATCACACTTATCTTCATGATTAATATAAATCCATTAAAAATATATTATTATATATTAATATAAACTGAATATAAAATAATTTATATAAATCCATTAAAAAATATCATTATGAATCAATACAAACTAGACATGAAATAGAACTTTTATGTCAATGTTATAATGACCATAACTCAATGGATGTGTTAGAAACAACAATTAACACTTGAGTGGCAGGGACTTGCTGCCCCCGCCACCTTCTGGCTTGTTTATGCAATTCGATCCATTTACACAACCACTTTTATTTTTTATATCCAAATTGGTCCATTTATATACCCACTTGTAGAGTTTATGTTGAGACAAAGGTTGGGTACCCTAACTAATATCAATTTAATTAAGTTAAATGGTTATTTTATTTTATTTTATTTTATAAGTCGTTTTTTTATTTTGCATTAGTTTGCTGAGAATCCCTTGATGAATTTTTTTAATGTACATAATCAGTTTTAGAGTTTGTTTTTATTTAATTTTTTTTTAAATTATTGAAATATTTTTATAATTTTTAAGAAAATGATTTTTCAATTTTAGAATTTGTTTTTATTTAATTTTTTTTTTTTAATTATTGAAATATTTTTATAATTTTTAAGAAAATGATTTTTCAATTTTAGATTGGTTTAGAAAAATTTGATGAAACATAATAGTCTTTCTAGAGATTTTTTTTGGGGAACAATGGGAATATTGGCACTATTTTGATAAATTCTTTGATAAAGTTTTGTTAAATATTTTGAAAATTTAATTTACATTTGTCAAAGTTTTAAATTTTTGGGTATCTACAAGATTTTTGATATTTTTTAATTCATTTCTAATATTAAAAACATGATTTAACCACTTTTTCTATTAAATTAAATAATAATAACGATAACCATATTTAATTGGATAAATTCCTCTTTAATCATTTAAAAAATCAAAGAATAATGATGATTTGGTGCATCGTTTTCAAAAATAGGTGAATTTACATAAATAGATCTCTGCAAATGAAAATTTTAATCGAAACGACCATTATGGTCATAGTGGCAATAATGATGATGTTGGTGGTGGTAAGCATTTCTACAAGACTGGATTCATCGATATTGCTTAAGCAAGGGAACCGACGAGGAAAATTCCATTGGTGTGGTCAGTGGACTTGGAGGCAGGGAAGAGACACCCATCCACAAGGAAACGATGGGGAATTTTCATTCATTTATTCATGAAAGAAATAGTGAGAAGAATACCTTTGCCCTTGGTGTTGGAAAATGCTCCGGAGGAAAAAAAAACGTTTAATAAATTTGAAAATTGAGCGTGCAAGCAAATATATTTTGATTATATATTCATGAAAGAAAAATATGTTAAAATATAAAAGGGGACTTAAAATGTTAAAATATATTTTCAACTCCTTGCATCAAAGCGAAAACAAGATTTTTTTACACAGGTTTATTGACAATCTATTTTTATAGGCAGTATAAACTGGTTTTTGTGCACCCCCCTATTTTCACTTCAAACACTTGAACTTTTAGGATGCAAAATAAAATCATATGTCATATGTAATTAGTTATCTAAAACATACATGCATTCATCTATTAACTAAGGTGAAAATTCAACTCTTTAAAACTATATATTAAAACAAATTCATAGTACATATATTTACTATGCATGAGTCAACTCCTTAAAACTATATATTAAAACAAATTCATAGTACATATATTTACTATGCATGTCCTCTTTCTTGGCAGTGCAATCAAACATTTACCTTTTTATTCATGAATGAAATGTAGGGATATGGGAGCTTGTACACTAATCATAATTTCATTTACTTCACATGTCCTCATCCAGAAACCAAAATTTGCAATTCAATTTTTCAGTTCTAGAGCTAGCGATGCATTTAGTTTGGTAGTTTTGATTATTTCCAATGCTCCCCATTAATCACAACAACTAATGTTGACATTTCCCACACAGTCTCATAGATGGAAAAAACTTTCCCTGCAAACTTTTGTTGTGACCTACAGTGTTACTAAACAATTTCTCCATTGTCGATAAGCTCTATGATGAAATGATAATTTGTGTCAACGTGTTTTCTTCTTTTGTGAAAAATTGAATTCTTAGACAACATAATTGTTGAATTGTTTTCATAATATTTTTTTTTTTTCTTACTTGTTCATGCCCTAAATCATTCAGCATTCTTCTCAACCAAATTTCTTAACATGTTGTCTCTATTCTTGTGACATAATCAACTTCAGTTGTGCACATTGAAACTATTGGTTGTTTCTTGGAAGCCCATGAAATGACTCTTGAACCTAAATGGAAAACATAACTTGATGTGTTCTTTCTATCATTGACACTTATTTCCCAATCACTCTTAGTATCTCCAATGAACCTAAAATCATTTGTTATAGCATAAAAAATGGCACATCCTTTAGTTCCATTAAAATACCTTAATATTCTTTTAGATGCCTTCCAATGTGTGTCATTTGGTGTCTCCATGAACCTTGAAACAAAACTCACTGCATACACTAAATGAAGCCTAGTTGTAGTCAAATACATCAAAGTTCCAACGATACTTGTGTATATTGTCAAAATTACAATGTTGCTACATTATTCCTTAATTTCAAACCCCTCATTGTTGGAGTTTGCACATGCTTGTTGTTTTGCATTTTGAACCTCTTCAAGATGTTTGTTACATACTTTGTTCGAGAAATAGAAAGGTCATTTTCCATTTGCTTGACTTTTATGCCTAGAAAATACTTTAACAATCCCAAATCTATCATTTCAAACTCACTCTTCATGACTTCTTTGAAATCAACAATGAGGAGTTCATCACTACCGGTTAAAATTAAATCATCTAGATATAAAACCACAATAAAAACCTTACCATGCAACTTTTTTTAAGAGAAAGGAAAGAAAAATTGTTCAGCCTTAGATACTGATCCACCCCCCCCCCCCTCCTCAGTATTTTTCCCAACAATTGGTATCAGAGCAGGTCCTTGTGAAAAAGCTTAGTCGCTAGAAGGAAGATCAAGTAAGATGAGCAATCAAGATGGAATAGCATCTATCAGGCCTCCGCTTTTTAATGGAAACAATTTAATTTTCTGGAAAACAAGGATGAGATCCTATCTTCAGTCTCTGGGAGCAGAGGTATGGGCGATTGTTGAACAAGGATATCAATATCCAGCTGCAGTACCAACAGATCCAATGGAAAGAAAGAATTATGAAACAAATGCAAAGGCAGTCAATGCTCTATTAGGAAGTCTAACTGAATCAGAATTTGTCAAAGTCATGCAGCTGAATACAGCAAAGGAAATATGGGACAAAATCATTCTAAGCTATGAAGGTGATGCAA
The DNA here is from genome assembly GCA_034641835.2 of Pinus albicaulis. Classification (NCBI taxonomy): domain Eukaryota; kingdom Viridiplantae; phylum Streptophyta; class Pinopsida; order Pinales; family Pinaceae; genus Pinus; species Pinus albicaulis. The sequence goes on along the minus strand of CM076581.1, from coordinate 598,121,955 downwards.
AGGTAAAAAGTGCTAAACTTCAAACTCTTAGAATCCAATATGAGAATCTTAAAATGCTTAATGAAGAAATCATTGCAAATTTCTTTCTACGTCTTGATGATATTTTAAATTGCATGAGAAATCTGGGAGAAACAATTACCGAATCCACTTTGGTTGAGAAAATTTTAAGATCTCTAACAACAAAATTTGAGTCAAAAGTTTCAGCTCTTGAAGAAAAGCAAGATCTTCAAAATCTTACTGTGGTACAACTTCATGGCATACTAACTGCATATGAAATGAGAAGAGGAGGACCATCTGAAGTCAAAGAAGCAATCTTTAGAACTTCTACAAAAGGAAAGGAAGTACAAATAACAGAAGGATCAGGATATATCTCAGAAGAAGATGAGATAAACTTTGTAAAGAAACTTCAACTTGGCACAGCACGATTCAGAGGTAAGCTTCCTTTCAAATGTTTTGATTATGGAAGAGTTGGTCATTATGCTGCTAAGTGTCCTTATAAAGAAACACATAAAAAGGGGAAGGAAGTAGAAAGAAGTAATAAGAATCATTTTAGCTCTAAAAGGAGTTACTATATTCATGAAGATAGTGATGGGTTATCTGATAGTGAGGAAGAATGTGAACAAGATCTGAGACTTCTCATGGCATTTGAAAAGGAATCTAGAGAAGAAGAGGATACTTTTGTGGACACTCTAGAAGACAGTGATTTTCTTAATGAAAACAATAAACTCAAAATTTGCTCAGAAGAGAGCAAAATAATCATAGAAACTCTGAAAAATCAGCTTGAAGATAAAGAGAAACACAATGAGAAATTAGAATGTGAAGTAGTAGATCTAAGAAAAGAACTTGGGAAAGTAAAGACTCTGAATCTTAGATTTGCTAAAGGGTCTGAAACCTTAGATGAGATTATCAAGGTACAACGTTCTCCTCTTATAAATACAGGTCTTGGATATATTGGAGAATCTTCTCAGGCATCAGCACCAAATTATCTAAAAGCAGTTACAGCTGGTTTACAACATGCTGCCACTCAGCAAGGGAATAAAGGATATCTACAAGTAAAGCATGATCATTTCAATTTAAGAAACACTAACAGAAATGTCCTTCAAAGAAACACCAATCAACAGATAAATTCATATAGAAGATCTTATGATCGCAGAAATTTCTTCTTCAATGGACAATGTTTCTCATGTCACAATTTTGGTCATAAAGCTATTCAATGTGTAGCATATAAAACTATTATGACAAGAGAAGCAAGAAAGAAAAGGACTAATATTGAAGCAAAGAAGAATACTTATAACAACTTTTCGCCTCTTCAAAATGAAGTTGAATGCACTTATTGCAATAACTTTGGCCATGAAGAATCTGAATGCAGGAGCAAAGTTCAACCAAAAGAACTTGTTCCTTCAAGATCCAAAGTATGGAAAAAGAAGGAGTTACAGGTTGAAAATTGTGGCATAGCGTTATTTGCAGAAGATGAAGAGAACCAATGGTACATTGATAGTGGATGCTCAAGACACATGACAGGTGATAAAGACAAACTTCTTGCATATAGTGCTCTAAAAAAGGAGAAGAATGTTACATTTGGAAATGATACTCTTGCGGTAATTAAAGGTAAAGGGTCTGTCTTCATAAAGGATAAGGTGAAAGCTAATGAAGTCATGTATGTGGATGGATTAAAGCATAAATTGTTAAGTGTAAGTCAAATGTGTGATCAAGGAACTGAAGTTGTCTTTAGTTCAAAAGAATGTGTGGTACGTGATCTTGATACAGGTAAAGCAATTATAAAAGGAAAAAGAACTCCAAACAACCTGTATATATTGAAGAACCCCCAAGAACAATGTTATTTGAGTAAATCTTCAGAAAATTGGCTATGGCATAGAAGGTTGGGGCATCTGAGCTTCTCTCAAATCAACAAATCAAGTAGACTTAAAGTTGTTCGTGATCTTCCCAATATTACTCTACCTGAAAATATCATATGCAAATCTTGCCAATTCGGTAAGCAAACCAGGGTACAATTTAATGCCAAGGAAGGATCATCAAGTAAGCCTCTTGAACTCATTCATACTAACATATGTGGACCTATGAGGAAAAATTCACCCCGTGGTGAAGAATACTATATCTTATTCATTGATGATTTCTGTAGAATGTGTTGGATTGGGCTGCTTAAACACAAAGATGAAGCATTTGAGAAATTTCAGATTTTCAAAGCACTAGTGGAGAATGAATTAGAATTAAAAATCAAGTGTCTTAGATCCGATCGAGGAGGAGAATATACATCCAAAGAATTTCTTGAATTCTGTGAACAAAACGGCATAAAAAGACAGTTCTCTGTAGCTGGCACTCCACAACAGAATGGTGTTGCAGAGAGAATGAACAGAACAATTCAACAAATGGCTAGAGCTATGCTTGATGATTCCGGAACACCTGACACATTTTGGGGAGAAGCAGCACATACAGCAGCAAACATTCTCAACAAATCACATGTTCATGTGAATAGTGATAAAACTCCATATGAACTCTAGTATGGTAATCCTCCCACTATAAAGCATTTTAGAATTTTTGGGAGCAAATGCTTTATCAAAAATAATGATGAAAAATTTGGCAAGTTTGAACCCAGAGCTGATGAGGGAATATTTCTTGGTTACTCCTCTGGGAGTAAGGCATAAAAATGTTACAATAAAAGACTTCGAAAGATTGTTGAATGTATTGATGTTGTTATTGATGAGTCTACTGCAGCCCCAAAAGAAGAAAAGCAAACAACAGATGAAGATGATGAGGACACATATCCTCCTACATCAAACAGTAATGATACAAATAGTACACCCAGTGAATAACCTGAAGAAGAGCTGTCTGAAAAGGCTCCATCTAGATATGTTCAAAAGAATCATCCAGAATCTCAAATTTTGGGAGAAAAGGAATTAGGTGTACAAATAAGAAGGACTCTTGTGGGATCTTCTAGCAACCCGACATTTTTGTCCACGGTTGAACCTCACAGTGTCAGTCAAGCTAGCAAAGATGAATGTTGGATTCAAGCCATGAATGAAGAGCTTGATCAAATTGAAAAGAATCAAACTTGGGAGTTAGTACCGAGGCCTCATGACAAAAATGTCATTGGAACTAAATGGATATTCAAAAACAAGTTAAATGAGAATGGGGGTGTTATAAGAAATAAAGCTAGACTTGTGCGCAAAGGGTATGCTCAACAAGAAGGTATAGACTTTGAAGAAACATTTGCTCCTGTAGCGAGACTTGAAGCCATAAGAATGTTTCTTGCGTTTTCAAGCTTCCAACAAATCAAAGTTTATCAAATGGATGTTAAATCTGCTTTTCTCAATGGTGATCTAGAAGAAGAAGTTTATATAGAACAACCAGAAGGATTCATTTTGGGAAATGATGAAAAACTTGTTTGTAGACTTAAAGAGGCTCTATATGGTCTCAAACAAGCTCCAAGGGCATGGTACTATCGTCTTGACAAATATCTTCATCAACAAGGATTTTCAAAGGGGTCTGCTGATAGCAACTTGTACACAAAAACTGAAAATGACAAATTGTTGATTGTGGTTGTATATGTCGATGATATCATTTTTGGAAGTAATAAAGAGTCTATGAGTCAGAAATTTGCTTCTGATATGCAGCAAGAATTTGAAATGTCTTTACTCGGGGCACTAACATTTTTTCTTGGCCTGCAAGTGCAAGAAGCAACGGATGGTATATTCTTATCACAAGCAAAGTATCTCAAGAAAATCCCGAAGAAGTATGGCATGGAAGATTGCAAACCTGTAAGTACACCAATGATAACCGGATGAAATCTCAGTTCTAATGATGATTCCCCCACCGTAAGTCAACCAGAATACATATCTATGATAGGAAGTCTACTTTATCTCACTGGGAAAAGACCAGACATCATGCATGCAGTTGGGATTGTTGGATGATTTCAAGCCAATCCAAAAGAGTCTCATCTTCAGGCTGTGAAAATAATATTCAAATATCTACAGGGAACTCAAGACTTTGGACTATGGTATCCAAAGAATGCTGATCTTACTCTTCATGCATACACTGATGCAGATTGGGCTGGAAGTGTTGATGATCGAAAAAGCACTAGTGGTGGTGCATTCTTTATGGGGCCTCGGTTAGTATCTTGGTTCAGCAAGAAGCAAAGCTCCATTGCCTTATCTACAGCAGAAGTGGAATATGTGGTTGCAGCATCATGTTGCACTCAACTTCTTTGGATGATGCAAACCCTACAAGATTTTCAAATCAAATGTTCACCTCCTATCTCCATTATGTGTGATAATACAAGTGCCATCAGTATCTCAAAGAATCCTGTTATGCATTCCAAGACCAAGCACATTCCCATCAAATATCACTTCTTACGAGAACAAGTGCTTGAGCAAAAGGTGAAATTAGAATATGTTTCCTCCAATGAACAAGTTCCTGATATATTTACCAAACCTCTACCCAGGGAAGCATTCGAATATCTCAGACAGAAACTGGGAGTAGTCTCTGCCATGCAGAGGATCAGGTCTACTTAATTACAGAAGACTCAATTGGTTGTGAGGTGCTGTCTGAAGGCACAAGCTCAGGGGGAGCATTGGTCATGTGAAAAGGATGAATTTTTGGTCATATTATGTTTGAAGATGCAACATGATCTTAGTGGGAGCATGGGACTGTCGGTTCAACGGCTCTTGATCAAACTCTTTTCCATTGATGTCAAAGGGGGAGGAAACGCAACAAAGGGTGTCTATCAGGTCATCAAAGGAAGAGTATTGCCATCAATGCCAAAGGGGGAGATTGTTGGAATATTTTCATTGATGGAAAAGGATATGGCAAAGGAAATTGCAAAGGCATGGGCAACGAACAAGAACAGAGGAAGAATAGAAGAAGCAGAGACAGAATGGGAGAAAAGAGATCAAAGGCGCAGCAGATTTTTGGTGAACAACAACACGCATTCAAGAAGGATGGGAAAAATACTTTTTGCAGAGGAGAGTTGATTATGGTGTTGGGCAGAGCCGTCTTTACAGTGGAATGAAGTTATTCCCGTAAATCTAATTTACGGAGGAGCAGAGTTATTCAAGACAGTCATTTCGAGAATTTAAGCCCTCAACAACCAAGTATGAAGAAATTTATGAAAGTATGTTTAAACAGTGGAAAGACTTTAAATATTTGAATGTGGCAGGACAAGTGGTCCATACCACTTGAGCGCAAATCGCAAAGTGCCATTTTTAAGTTTCAAGTGTCTTGTTGATATGGATTATTTGCGATATGCGATCATCGCGCCATCGCAATATCGCAATATCGCAATATCGCAACATCGCAATATCGCAATATCGCATGATCACAATATCGCAATTACAAAGTGTTCCGCCATATGTTTGATCACCAATTTGCGATGTGATCCCATCGCAAATCGCAAATGTTAACTTTGCGCACTTTTTGATCGCGCCATCGCAAATAGCCATCTGTGATGTGGGCTTGGGGTCAAAGAATGAAATTTGAATAAAAAGAAATGTTACGAGGACAGTGCAAAGTTTTAAAATAACCATTGGGGTTATAGTTATAATATTATATGGTGGAGATAAAAGATTGAATATTATTGAAGGGCCCGAATGGGACTATTCGTGTATGGAAGAACGAAGGTTGGGGTTTTCAATTTAAATTGGCTCAATTTTTAATACGCTGGATTATCTATTGTGACCCCGTCCAGGAATACCATTAGCGGTTCGTGGTTTTGACTCATGGTTTTACTAAAGGTGACATCTATATAAAGTGATGAGAATTATGAAGAAGGTGTGCGTGAAAAAAAGGGGTTGAGAAGAAAACAAATCTCCTTTGGAGATATTTGTACGAATAAACCCTTGATATATCTGAATTGATGGTGCACCTGTAAATATGATGATCAGATCGACTAACGCAATAATGAAGAACATGTGCATGCATAAGGGTGATGAATGAATGAAGCTCTTAAAGGAATGTCTGGATGGGCAAACTCTGTTCTTAACAGAAAAAATCTGAATGAACCTCTGGTCTTGAAAGACAGACGAAAAAATGATGAAGAGCTAGCGCATGACTGTTGAAAAAAAAAAACATATGAATCCGGTGAGTCTAAGGGTTGAAGCCTTCATTTTGGAAGTAGAAGTTTTCTGCCAGTAGAAACTGGTGTTATGTTCAGGGGGTTGAAGTTCCCTTCCAGGAAAGGTTGGTAAACGAGAGAAGGTTGTAGCCTTCTGCAGGTGGGTGCCTGCGTGCTGGTATGAGTCTGCACTAGGATATATTGTAAAAGGTTTTCTCTATAATAAAATATTGAAGACTGAGATCACAGCAGCGGTGGTTTTCTCCCGAATTGGGTTTCCACCTTAAATCCTGGTGTCCATATGTGTTGTTCATGGTTAATGGTTTGTTCTGTTATTTCATTTCATGCTTGATGCTTATCTGATGCAATTCTCTAAGTAAAGACATAATAAGATTTCGGGACATACATGTTGAATGCAGTACTGTAACATATGTTTTTTTTTTTGAGAGAAAGGAAAGAAAAATTGTTCAACCTTAAATACTGATTCAGCCCCACCCCCCCCCCCCCCTCTCGGTATTTTTCCCAACACCTAGTGAAACTGAGTGCTGGAGTCTCCTAAAGCCACCCTGAGAGGAAATAAAATTCCAACTTTGCGATACTATGAGGGTTTTAAAAAGTTTCTCGTAGATTACCTAGCTCTTTCTTACATCCGTTTTCATTTCCAAAAAATTTATCACACATAAAACCTCCCTCACTTGTTAAGTCAGCAAAAATATATTGATCTTGGAGTGTTTATTTCGCTTATTTTTTATGATATAAATAAAATTTTAAAGACTCACAATTAATCCCTTATTAAGACTCGATGGACCGAATTGGTCTTACTCGACATTAATCATCATCATCATAATCATCATATTCTTTTAATTATATATTTTATTATTATTTATTTTCATATTTTATTATTCTTTTATTATTCCTTTTTGTTTAATCTTCCCCATCACTGTTTATTACCTTTGACGATTACTATATTTAATTAAAACATACTTATATATATATTTATTTATATACTATATTTTATTAAGATTTATTTAATTTTTAATTTTTATGTTAGAATATATTGTTATTGACCCTAGTTTTTTTTCTTATCCTTTATTATTTGTTTTCAATACGTTTTAGAGAACTTCCTTATTACCTAATTATTTTAAATTCTATAAATTATTAGTAAAAATATATTAGTTCTTTTTTTTTGTTTCCTTGTTAATTATATATAGAGAGGGTGGAGATTTACACAATTATTCATACTGTTTGAATTTTTCATAGATGAAATGTGTAGGAGTTTTTCCTATTCGACGTTTCGGGTGGATACTCCACCCATCTTCAAGGACTAAAATTTTGATAGATAGTAAGAGAGAATGCCGACAAAATCTATAAATAATGAGAGTTTGGATAATTGAAAACGATTACAAATAATAATAAAATAATGTGATTAAAGGTCAAATGATATGAGATGTATCAATATAGGAGGTGAAAATACATTAAAAAAAAAACACTAAGCAGCTTAGAAAAAAACCTTAGAAATTGAAAAACACCCTAATAATTTCGATTAGAAAGATGAATATAAGCTTAGAAACTCCTCAAAACTTATTATCCATCTACTTTCTCCCTAATCCTCCCCATCCCTCCTTACTCCCCCCGCATGCCTCCTTACTCCCGTTTTCTCGATCTCTTTTTCCCCTTAAAATTTGTTCCTCCTTTTTTAAGTTTTCCTTTCTTCTAAACTTAACCTCTTCTCCCTCCTCTCTTTCTTATTATATTTACCTTTTATCCTATTATGAATTTTCTTCCTTATATACATTCTTTAACATATTGTTATTATTCGATATATTATTTATTTATAACATTATATAGATCATTTTTTATATATATAATACAATATACACCATTTGTAACTTATATATACAACTTATTTAAACCTCCTATATGACAATATAATATACTTAAATAATAAACAAATAAGTAAATTTATTAACAAATTTTGTTTTCACTAAATAAAATTACTTATCCATATATTTTTAAACCTTTTAAATTATAAATATTTTATACTATTATATAAGTAACTATATATCGACATATACAATAGATTTTTTACCATTCATGTATTTTAAATCTTTTAAAAGTATAAATATTTTATACTTCTACAATCATATATATATAACTAACTTATTCCTTACATAAATATTTTATATTAAAATATTATAGATCTAAATAATAAATAAACAATTTAATTAATTAACAATAAAAACACTAATAAAGTTTTGAGTATATATAGACAGTTTCTTAATAATATACATATATATATATATATATATATATTATTAGATAAAATCTCAATATGAACACTAAATTATACTAATCAAAATGATTGCATATATATACATGAAGTATAGTCTCAAGATAGGAAAACTATCTTGGATGCACAGTAAGGTGGTTGACAGAATATCTCAACCACACACGAAACTAGGAATATATAGATTTAGCTACCTCCTATGATATAGGAACAAACTCCTTACATAGAGAGTCAACACTGCAGATAAGTAGGAACTATATATTCCAACACACCCCCTTAATGACTACTTGTCTTGACAGTGATTCACAAAATCTAGTTGTGGTCAATGATAATAAAATATGTGTTTGCGACTCAAATCCACCACAAATGGGGAAATCCCATGTGCAAACCAACAAAAGGATATGTCTATGTCCATATAAACGAGCAACTATCCATCGAAATGCATGGGTACCAACAGTTGCAACTGCTAGTCTCGTAGGATGTCCTTCTCATACATGGTTATATCAACCATTATCATTGCATAAATGTACATGTATCTACAAATCCCCCCCAAATATGTGTCGACTGCTTTTTACTCAGTAAACTGATATGTGTGAGAAACTAAGTTTCTCCTATGAGTAAGGTGTTTCTGCAGACCACTTACTTTGTTGTGAGCACGAAGGCTTCTCTGTGAGCATGAAGGCTCCTGAGTACACCTGGGGCATCGTAGCTATTAAGGCTCTATAGCCATGCAGGTCTTGTAGCCACTAGGGCTCGCATGTGGTTTCTGGTTCACCACAAACCATCACTTCGAAGTGACAAAAAATGGTTTTCGGCTGACCACAAACTTGTAAATACAAAGTGGTTTTTAGATAACCATGAACTTCACGGGGATACAAATGCCTTTACAAGGCTTACATTACACACTCCAATTCTCGGAGTTACCAGGTACGTACAAATAACACTACAAAACCATCCTATACTTGCTTACCATTCAACTATGTGACTCATCATCAAGATTATATTCTAAGAAACTCACAGAAAACTCACAAAGAAAAACATTCAACTTAGTTGTCCATCATAATCGATGTTGCTCATCCTTCACCTCATCTTTTCATTGTTCATATCTTGGGAATCTTTGTCTTTTTCAAATAAATTATTGGAACTCCATGTTGAATCTATCATTTGTTAAAGTCGCAAATTCTAACAAATTAATTTTACCTACATTGAGTTAGATAGGGTCAATAAGGGTTAATAATTTTAAACATGATTCCAAGAAACAAAATAAACATTTTAGATTAACAAGAACATCAAATTTCTCTATCCCTGCCCAGAGATGACTATTTCTCGAACACCACACCAACCATTCTTCTCCAGAAATACCTCAAAGGGGTACACTGATAAAGAAATGGATCGACGACTTTTCAACTGGGTTCAATGAAGTGTACTCCAGCATAGATGATCCAAATGTAGGTAATCACAAGCATACGAAGAGAAACAATAACAAATTGTCCCTCTCAAAATGAGAATCCAGGACTACATGATCCAATCTTGTGTCACCCACAAATCCACTGTCGACATGAATAAAATTCAACGATTTTACACACAAAGTTCTTGTTTCAACATCCAATTCCCTAGCATCACAGCGTAATGCCACTTTCCCTGTTCACAATATCAAGCCTAGGTAACTGCTTCCAAGCATGCCTCCTCATGCTTTCTAACAAGCTACAACAGTGAAGACCCATTGTCGAGCTAATATCCTCACAATTGAACATGCAGATCTGTAATCACTTAACAAATCTAAAAAAAAATCCCAAATTTCTATCTGCTTGCTACACAAGCAAAGAAACTTTAGGAACTTTGTTTTAACTTGTCTGTTTCCACTACAATCTACTCCTCTGATCACACTGGGCACACACAAACTAGATCATCCTCCAAGCTCCGATGTAGCTCCAACCACTATCCTTTGATGTTATTATCACTATCATGTCTTCATCATATCTTGTAGTAAATAATTCCTACAAATAAATTTGTCTATTTTTTGAATGCCCAATTCTAGCATAGACTCAAACTCGTGACAATAGTTGGCCAAAATATATGTCACAATAAATAAATCTATTCTTTCAACCAGATTTACATTACTCACATGAGAAATTTTAAAGAAATATTAAAAAATGGCAACATGACATCATGTAGGGGAGCACTGAGATCCATTAACTAATAAAAATGCATAAATATGCTTCCATTCTTCTCTCTTCCATATGCTTAGTTAGGCATTAGTATGAACAAAATAATGGAAATCCCCATATTTGCATTTTCTGCAAATTTCTCTGGCAGAATACCCCTAGTTATGGCAACAACAAATCAAACCATTGACCACAAATTACTTGACGTGATCAGAGTTCAAAATCTATGAGAAGTTGGCCTCCTCGATATTCGAGTATCGATCACCACCAGAGGTAATCTCCAACCAAGCCATGCAAAAATCATGCAACTCCTTGGTCAATCAGATAAATTATGCATCGGCATAATATGACCTTTTCCTATCAAACCAAATTTCCTAATTTCTGCACACATTTTCTCTTTCTTAAATCCCATGGAATTGTATAGATCCCAACAGATCCCAAAAGATAGGCTCTGAGATGGCTCTCAGATCAACACTTCACCATGTCGTTGCTTTGCACACATTCAGTGCCATTTCCCAACATTCCTAACGAGCTCAACAGTGATATGATCCTCCAATAGGCCACATCAATCAATGACCCAACATCCATATTTGGCTAAACCACATGTATGCATGTTGGCAGACTTTCTCAATAGCAAATGAATTTAGTGTTTAAATCTGCATCCGCTAGAACAACACAATTATGCAGGCAGCAAAAACGGATCATTTCTCTCCAAAAGCTCCTTCCACGACCTCGGAAAATGATGTAGTAAATCAGCAAATCACCTACAAACAAATTTCCTGCAAACAAGATCTCTGACCTTAGTGAGATCGCTCTAGGTGATGCAACAAAGGTTGTTCTATAATTTGAATTGCAGGGAAGTCTATGGAATTTGCAAAGGGATGGCATAGATTAATCCCTGAGAAAATTTAAACCTTGAAATTTGTTATGTCGAATTCATCTGCACAATAAAGAAAGGATACAAGAGAAAGAATTTCTTATGCTGAATAAAAAAAAGAAAAAAATAATCACTTAGCAAATTGCAGTTGCTCCCTTCTTCCATATGTTGGAAAACTCATCAAGATTCAGGCTGATGCTCTGATGCTCCGATGAAAAGTCTCTGTTGAAGGTATACCTTCTCCACCACCAGCACGAAATCCACTCAGCAGGAAATCCATATCCCTCTACACGCTTGTTCACTACAAGAAAAAGAGACATTGGTGAGGGTCAAAAAATGTCACCATAAGCTCATTGGTGACGGTCAAAAGAGCCTTCGTCACCAAAAACTGAACGTCACCAAAGGTGGCATCACTAAAAGTATAGGTGTTGTGGTGGCATTCAAGGTCTGTCACTAATAATGATTTATAATCACGGATAGTGATCATCACTATTTCATATGGGTAATGGTGACAGACAGTAGCCTTCATCACCAAAAACTGAATGTCCCTAAAGGTGGCGTCACCGAATGTATGTGTTGTGGTGACATTCAAGGTCTGTCATGAATATTGATTATAATGACGGATAGTGACCATCCCCATTTCATATGAACAACAACGATTTTTTGTGATGGAACTTTCATGGTCGTCACTATTGGTGCATATATATGGTGACATTCATGGACCATCACCATTTCATATTTGGTGAGGGTCAAAAGTGTCATGATAAGCTCATTGGTGACATCAAGGTCCGTCACAAATAATGACTATAATGACAAACAATGACCCTTACCATTTCATATCAACAACACTGATTTATGGTGAGGGACCCTTCATGGTCATCACTATTGATACGTATATATGGAGGCGTTCATTGGCCATTACTATTTCATATTTTGGTGAGGGTGAAAAATTGTCACCATAAGCTCATTGCTGATGGTCAAAAGAGCCTCCTTCACCAAAAAATGATCACCGCCATTCCATATGAGTATCATGGCATGATGAAATCGAACCACCAACCTCCTTCTTAGTAAAGCAGGTGCTCTTCCATTGAGCTAGCACCCTTTAAATTAGACATTTAAAAATTATATCTTGAAACCTTTATAGATTGTAAATTCTACAACTTTCAATAAATTTAATTAAAGCCCCAAATTCAATGTTAATTCAGCCTCTTGTCATGAGCTAGCAATTAGAAAAATGTCTAAATGCAATAGGGTTTGGTTGGAGGTTGACCAGTTCCTAACCACTAATCTGTTGGCAATCCATGGAGAGCTAATTTACAACAGTGACTTGGGGCTCACCCTCGTAAGATACATCCTGGAAGGAAATTTTCCACAAGTGAGCCCAGAAATGTAATTCCCCTGTGCTTGATAATTATTGGTGCAAATATAGTCTCTAGTTTGTAGATTGGTATGACTCAATTGTGCAAGAATTTTTCAAATAAGTGCAACACCAGAAGTCAATCTAGAGGGATTCTATGTCTCTAGATTGAGCATCACTGAGATTTTCACTCTGGTTTGGGGAGCAAGTAATTTTATCCATTGGTTGCGGAGTAAACAAACGGTAAGTGATATGGTGCGGCACAACGATGAAAAAGGTGAATAATGTGGGGTGGCCAAGCTGGAACAAAAAGCACCAATAGTTGTGCATGGCACTTTAATTGCAGTTGCAATGAGAAGGTAAATCTGGTAATGAAGAAATTGGATGTACTCGAAGTATACTTTATAGTAAATAATTTTAAGCTAAAAGAGAAAATGATGAGAAGTGTACAAGAATTGGAGGCGGTTCAGGCTTTGAAGATCAATTTAGCCATGCAATAAAACGAATCTAAGTCTCTTTGCAGTTAGTTAGTGGGGCTGCAGGAGTAGGTCCAACTTCTGAACACCAAAATCAGTGACTATAGTAATGAGAATTGGAGACAAAATGGGAAGTGTTTGGATCGGATCTCAATTAGCCACCAACAGAGCAGGAAGATAAGTGTAGTTGAAGCATGTGCTCATGCAAATTTTGTTTTTTACTTGGAAATTTCTGTAGAGTTTAAACCTACAAAAATGTACTAAACTATGACATCATATGTAGCCCCACTTTAAGAGTGATAGTAAACAATACCAGTTTATAGGCATATGCAAGAAGGAGATCACAATGTAAAAAAATTATGAGTATTTTCCTTGTCCAGGAATGGACTTAATGTTATACTTATAAGATTACAAACAAAATATTCGGTGAAAATAACATAAGCCCTGGCACATAAATTCAAAACATAGAGCCTTATGATTACATCACAGCTTAAAAAATCTACCTTAGCACCATAAAATCTTTAACTCCAACTCCATATATATCCCCAATTATATTTCTAATGTCCAGAGATGCATAAGCACTAGAAATGGGTAATTTCACAAAACCATGGATGCATAAAGGTTGATGATTACATCACAACTTAATAAATCTATCTTGGCACCATAAAAACTTTAAATCCAGCTCCATATATGTCTACAACTATATTTTTAAGGTCTAGAGATGCATAAGCGTTAGAAATGGGGAATTTCACAAAACCATGGATTCCCTTGCTCAAACGAATTAGACAAATATTAAAAGAAATCACTCCTATTGTGAAACAAGAGCAACAAATTTACAAAGATAAAGAAGAATAAAAACACTTTTACAAAAAGAAAATTTAGTTATCATTTCCAATTTAAATCGTATAGTTTAACAACCATTATAACTGAAAACCTTCACTAAATCTCAGTCTTCTATTAATATATGCATATTCTAAAATAATCGATGAGACAAGAAAATGTTCCTATTGTGAATCCATATAGAAGAAATTGAAAGATTACTGGGAGGTAGAAAAATCCAAAACTACCTATTTACACAAATAGCAGAATACTGCGACTTCAATTTCTGCAGATGAAAGACGGAAACTTCATGGAAGCAAAAAATTCTAGATATAAAAACCCATGCCATGAACTAATGTAAATACAAAAGCAAATATTTCCACCATCGAAACAAGAAATACATATTTACAAACATAAGAAGATGGATTACTAGGAATGCATAACTAAGATTTTTTTGCATGGAGGTAACAAATTCTAGAGCAGCTTATTTCAGTAAATGGCATATTGACATCCCAAAAACAAAAATACTACCCACTAGAAGCTAGAAAATAATAAACCAAACCCTTTATCAACATTATAGTGATAGAACAAACCTCTAGTAATGTTGGCTTCTCTAGCGGTGATTATTCTACCAGAATTTTTTATGGGGATTAAGGTGTCCGACATCACTATCGCTCATTACTCTTCACACTAGAGTCCTTACAAACAAATTTTCTAGCCATCCTGATTAACCTCCCCAACAAAACCAATTGAAAATAAAATTAACATATCCAATTGACCAAGAATTTAAGATCATCTAATGGCTCAACAAGGTGAGCTAGCACTAATATGCATTCAAAATCCCATTCTTATTTGGAATGAATGAATAAATGGTGTCTGAGCAAACATCACCGTGTGACAAGAACCAATTAAATAAAACAATCAAGTATAATATTCATACTCTAAGCTATGATGCATTCGAAATCCTGTTCCTAGTTTTTGGAATGAATGAATACGTTGTGTCTAAGAAAAAACCACTATGAGACAACCATAAAATTAACTAAACCCATAATCATAATTTCTATCGTAATTTGCAACACCTTAATAATAGGGCATAAGGCACCCATTAAAGCCAGAAATCCTTACAATTAAGGGTGTTTTAAGTTCAAAGTTGTGCCTTCAAACTTAATACCTTTTTACCAGCAAGAAAAAGATATCCTATGGTTGATGCCTAACAAATGTTTACAAGAAAGATAGGGAAGTGTATTATCAGTTCCAATTTCCATATCAGTGCATGATTGGTTTACAAAAAACAATTTCTCAAAAGGGGCATGTTAAAGGGAGTTTTCATATCTATTAAGTACAACACTTAAAAGCTAACATTAGATCAAACTACAAAGAGAAGAAAATGGACAAGAAAAAATTTGTATAGACAAAACCGTGAATGAAAAAATTGCCCTTCCAACCTTCTAGTAGTGTACGGTGACATCCAACATGTAGCCCATGTAGAGAAGACTATCATCTTATATGTTTTTCAAATTGATAAAGTTGAAATATTATGTTTCAAGTCTTAGTAGATGGTTATAAATATTATAAATTGATAAAGTTCAACTTCTAGGTTTCTAGGTGCAATGTAAGATGCATACTCAGGTTGTTAGTGTCCACTAGCATACAATGCCAGCTACAAGGTTCCAATTTTTCCATCACCTAGATCCGTATCATATTCTCTATGGCAATCTCATCCATAACATGCATGAGCAAGGCATACTAATTATGATTTTCAGAATCACATTTGTACTCAATAATATCAAAAAATAATCCACGACCACTATCAAAAGAAATGTGTCTGCTCTCCAAAAGATAGAATTGACAAGTAGATTGTTTTCTCTAAATTTTTTAAGCCTCGGGTAGAGTAAAAAACATAATAAAGAGGCCAATATTCTTGTGATTTTAGGTTTCATTTTTATGTTTTTTTGTGCATGGAGATTTGGAGGAGAAGAGGATGAATTCATGTTAAGTCTAAGGTAATTTTTTGTGTTTTTCTGAGGCTTGCATTTGTGTCACTTAAGCAACCTCAGAGGCTAAATTTTGACCCTTTCTCAGGCTAATCTGAGGTTGATTACACACTGTTCCAATGTCTACTACATGCACATTTGAGGACTAATGACTATGTATTCTTTTGGACATTCTCTAGTACTACTCACTTAAGCATTGTGGCTATTTGAGTCTCGACCCTAATGGCTATTCTTTGGCTTATTTGAGACACAATACCAACCTTTGTTTTATATTATTTCAGCCCTAGAATAGGAGGGTATTCAGATCACCTGAGGGATAAAACTCAATGGTTTTGTGGCTGAACTCATCTACATTATTCGCTAGACTATTTTCCTCTATCTGAATGGCTAATTATTGACCTCTATGGAATTTTTATAAGGTTGCTTGCACTTCACAGGATGCACGATATGAAACCATCATTATGAATTCAAACCCTGAGACTATCTCTACATATTATGATAGTAGTGATAGATTGTACTTTGAGCCTCTTACAGTAGAGGATGTTTTGAATGTCATTGACAAAGAGAGGCTCGATGGTATAGTTGTACATTTTGGAGGGAAAATACCTTCGAATCTAGATCTACCCATATAACAATACCTCGATGATTTTAATCCTGTGTGCAAGTGGGGAAGGTCTTTTATGAATTTGGGGGACTTCTCCCGCTTCAATAAATGCTGCTGAAGATAGGGATAATTTCAATGTAATTTTGGATGAGCTAAAAGTCAAGCAACCTCAAGGTGGTATTGCTAAGATTGATGAGGATGCATTCGCCATAGCAAGAAAGGTTGGCTATCCTATTCTTGTCAGGTCCTCTAACATTTTAGGTGGTCATGCAATGGAAATTGTATACAGTGATGAAAAATTGAAGCATTACTTAGAAACTACACTAGAAGTGGACCTAGAAATGCCAGTACTCATTGATAAGTACCTATCCGATGCTTGTGAGATTGATGTACTTTATTTGGAAGATTCTAAAGGTAGTGTGGTCATTGGTGGTATCATGGAGGACATTGAGCAAGCAAGTGTGCATTCTGGTGATTCAACTTGTCTATTCTTATAGAAATAGTGTCACCTGTCTGCTTGCCAATCATTAGATTATGGACATCTAAATTTGCAAAGCAGCTTGGCATCTGTGGATTGATGAATTTCCAATATGCAATCACACCTGTTGGTGAATTTTACCTTGTTGAAGCAAATCCTAGAGCATCACGAACAATGCCTGTTGTCTCAAAGGCAATTATCCACCCCTTAGAAAAGTATGTCGTGCTTATTATGTCAAGAAAATCTCTTTGATACTTTGGTTTTATACAATACGTTATTCCAAGTCACGTATTTGTCAAGGAAGAAATCCTTCCATTTGAAAATTTTCAAGGTTATGATGTGGTTCTTGGTCCTGAAATGCGAAGCACTGGAGAAGTGATGGGCATAGACTTTAAATTTCCTATGGCATATTCCGAGTCATAAATTACAGAAAATCAAAAATTGCCTCTTGTAAGCACGATGCTTTTCAGTTTAAGTGATTTAACCAAAACAAGCCTCCCAAAAATTGCAAACGGACTCATTGAACTTGGTTTTACAACTGTTGCAACATCTAGCATAACCAGTTTGTTGAAAATGGAAGGAATTCTAGTGGAAAGAGTTTTGAAACTCCATGAAGAGCACCCAAATGTAGATGTCATGATTGCAAATGGTCAGATTCAGTTACTGGTGATTGCAAATTCAGGAGATGCATTAGATCAAATAGAGGGGTGGAAGTTGAGATGAATGGCATTAGCATATTAAATTCTTATCATAACCATAGTTTTTAGAGCTTTAGCTTCTGTTCAGGTTATTAAGAGCACGAAGAAGGATTCGTTGAAGATGATTCCATTACAAGATTTCTTCAATACTCAGGAATTAGAGGGAACAAGTCAGAAACTACAAGAAACTTCTATATGTTGATGTTCCATAGTTCACGTTTATTTATGTTGTTGTAATAATAGTTCCTTATGAACTCTGTTGGTGTTCTATTAGAAGATTTTATGAAAATGATATAATAGAATTTAATTTAATTTTCATCCAAAGTTGTCAATGAAAATTGTCTCTATCTAATGTTTGTGTAAGACTACTTCGTTAGAACTCTATTGTGGTGTTCTTCTGAGGCAAGATGAAAAGATTATAAGAGGTTACATAAATAAATGAGATTTCCATCCAAAATATGTCTTCACAAATTGGATGGGATAGCAAAATAACTATATCTAACTTCTTCTATTGGTAGATGTGGTTTTCATGTGGTATATGCATGTTTCTCTTTTGGTTGTGGATTGTAGTTATTTGCAATTTATAATCCACTATTTAGTTCTTACTGGAATTTTTTAGAAGACACCATGGTCTCAAAACTAAATCCTTCATAATTCATTCCATGGCCCTTAAAAATGAAAAATATGCCACTATCACCAAACCCACATATATGTTATGTTAGTTACAAATCAGCCTTGATGCGGGTCTAATACATTTGTGCTCAGATCCATGCTACATATGGTGTAAGGCAAGGGCTTCCCTCTTTCATTTAAGTGAAGATTTTCCATATCCAAGTAGTTCTTTTGGTTCATGAATATGCTTTTCCTATAACTATGTTGCTTTTTTCAGCTTTTTACCCATGACACTCCCTAGGGCTAGACTTTTTCAAGTCTTTTTTGCCTTAAAATTTTCCCATTTGCATATAGATGCTATAATGTAGCGTCTATGCCACATGCATCAATTTATATGATACACATTGGAAGTGTAACAACAAACAAGTTAACTACTTAGGGAGTGGATAGATGCACTGAGATGAAAGCTAATAAAATGAGTAGGAGCATGAATACAAAGCGAAGGGTAGCTTTAAGAGCCAAAAATAGATATTTAATCTTAGTCATACCTTGTTCCCATGGCACCAGTCAAACAAAATACATAGGGAAATTTTATAGGGGAGAACGTTAGCGGCAATGAAATGGAGTGCACTTCAGTTTTAAGTTTCTTTAATCACCCCAAGTCATGTTATCAAGATTGTAATTAATGACTTAGGTTTTACTAAAACCATTTTTCATGTTCACAGCAATGTTGTTATCTTCTATTTATTCATTTTCTAGTTTTTTTGTCATATTAAGAAACCCAGTACAATTTTGTGTACTGTAGTCACCACTGGATATAAATCATACTCATATGGAGTAGCAAGGTTAACCTACACTTTTCCTTTATGGTCAGTAATCTTCATCGTTAGTTAAATATAGTGTACCTTCTCAGGAGATGTATAATATTTTATTGATGAAATTTATAGTTTAGATTATATATGAATGAAGCAACACCACCTATGGGTCCATTCAATCCTATAGTGTTAATGAGAACGGCTTCTGTATTTCAATCGATGATGTATATATAAAAACTGTTAGTGGGATCACTAGGGAGGGTGTTGCTTCCACACCCAGTCTGCACTGGAATTGTTGATTTGCTGAAGAGTTTTGGAATTGTTGGTTCTGCGATTTTTCTTTGAAACCATTTCAAAGAAAAGGAAATAGATCGTTGCTTATTAAAAATTTTCCAGGAAATAGATCCTCACTTATTAAAAAATTTCCAAAAAAATACAAAAGGTTGTGCAGATATAGGAAGGGTAGTTGGTGAGAAAGGGGATGGCAGAGGGTTCCATAGCCAATGGAAGAATAATAAACCCTAGAAAACCTAATTCAAGACCCAATAAAACATTTTGACAATTTTTTTTGCAAAGCCGTCAGAGGTTGAGAGCATTAACAGTAACATGCATCTGGAGAGAAATAGGACAGTCAAAGTGTGTCAAGAGCAGTAGCATAGTCTCAGCATAACAACAGGAATTTGGTGCAATAGGGAAATGATGGTAATGTTTCAAGAGAAACAACAGAGTCAGAGTGTAGCATCATGGATTTGAAGAGTGTATTTGGCATGGAAGCACTTCATTTGGCTAGTTTGGAGTGCAAGATTTGTCGAAATCTTCCTCTTTTGGCAAAAAAATTCCTTTCTTCTTCATATATTTCCTATTCTTCTTTATTTTCTTATTTTTTTTGCAATGGCCTCATGTTTAGTAGCTAGTTGTGGTGTTCATGGTGGAAGAATTGTTGGAAGGAAAAGGGATTGTGAAGGAAATCAACAGAAATCTCATGTTGATTTCCCTCTATAGAAGTATGTGAAAAATATGGGGAAGAAGGAAAAGAAGCCATTTGTGGAATATGCTTGCATAATTGCAGCAAATAATTTGGCTTATAGTGTGTCCTACACTAGAGTTAAAATCTATTTTCTTTAAACTCCCTTTGAATGAGTTTAGTTTTGTAAAGTTGCCTCCTAAAAAGAAATTAGTTTCAAAGGGAACATGATGAAGCCTAGTTTTCCAAGTTACCCAAGCAAGGAAGCAATCCAAAAATAGGGATAACAAGTTCCCTTAACTATTGAAGAGCCCTGCAAGTGACTTAATAGTGGACCCTTGGCCAAAAATGTTATATTGGTGAAAGGATGAGATGGAAAATAGATTTTCCAGGGCTATATTTGCATCTGGAACACCTTTAAATGTAATGGGGTCAAAACATTGGCAAGACATGCTAAAGGTGGTTAAGAAAACAGGGGTTACAAGGGGCCAAAATTTGAGAAATTATTCACTACTATTTTATGAAAGGAGAGATTCACTGTAGAGATCATTCTAAGACCAATTCATGCATGTTGGAGTTGTAATGGATTTGAATTTTCATGTGGGATACCCTTTAATATAGTGTGGTCACTGTATTTTCAAGACATGCTTAAGGTGGTCAATGAAGCACCTAGAAGGTACATGGGACCAAACTTCAAGAAACTACAGACTACTCTTTCTAAATTAGAGATTGACTACAGAGTATTATAGAACTAATTGGTACTTGTTGGAGTTGTAATGGCTTTTCCATTATATTTCTAATGGTTAGACCAATATGACCAATAAGCCCTTGGTAAACACTTTATATCCTGTAGGTCCATACTTCTTGAGGTCTATAGCAGCTTCGGGGGAAGAGAAGGAAATTGATTGGGTTGCTAAAAAAATCATAAGCAATTAAGATCATTCGTCCTTCAAATGTCATGCAAGTGATCAAAGAAAATGCTCACGCAAAGTAACAAACCATATTTGTTTGACCCTATTTGCTTAATAGGTTAAATTTTCCTGTGAAATATATTGTTGTTGAAGTTCAAGGGATGAAAATTGTATGTGAAAATGGAATAAAAATTCAAATTTTTATTGCGAACAACTAACATGCTGAAGCAGTATACCCACAATTTGCTTATCTTCAACTCTAAAGGTTGGAGAGACCAGATTTGAATTTGACTATATCATGTTTAAACATTTAGTAGAAATGAGGACAACATTATCTTCCATGGTTCAGCCTTTAGTGGAAAACTTCAAAAGACAATTTGGATTAGAATTACCATTCTTGATGAGGCTTTATGTGATAAAGTCGAGATTTTCTCTCGATAATGGAGCCAATTGTTGACTTTGTATTACTTTGGGATATTGATGTGACATTTTGGAGGGTGTCAACATTTTGTTGGAAAGAATTCAACATTTTCCTAAGGAATGGGGCCCTCTTTTGTCTGCCACACTAAGGTTCGTTATCATAAAAATATGGAAGTTGGAACAAATGAAACTCATCTGTATTCTTTATCCTACACCTTGAACCTATAGTATTGTCATGTTTAGTAGCCAGTTGTGGTGTTCATGGTGGTAAAAGTGTTGGAAGGAGAAGGGATTGTGAAGGAAATCAACAGAAATCTCATGTTGATTTTCCTGTATAGAATTATGTGACAAAGATAGGGAAGAAGGAAAAGAAGCCTTTGGTGGAATATGCTGTCAGAATTGCAACAAATAAGTTGGCTTATAGTGTGTCCTACATTAGAGTTAAAATCCATTTTCTTTAAATTCCCTTTTAACGAGTTTAGTTTTGTGAAGTTGTCTCCTAAAAATAAATTAGTTTCAAAGGGAACCTGATGAAGCCTAGTTTTCCAAGTTCCCCAATCAATAAAGCAATCCCAAAATAGGGATAAAAGTTCCCTTAATTGTTGAAGAGCCCTGCAAGTGACTTAATAGTGGACCCTCGGCAAAAAATGTTATATTGGTGAAAGGATGAGACTTACAACAGAATTTCCAGGACCATATTTGCATATGGAACACCTTTCAATGTAATGTGGTCAAAATTATGGAATACATGTAGAAGGTGGTTAAGAAAATAAGGGTTACAAGGGGCCAAACTTTGAGAAAGTATTCACTACTATTTTATGAAAGAAGAGATTCACTGTAGAGATAATTCTAAGACAAGTTCATGCTTGTTGGAGTTGTAATGGCTTTGAATTTTCATGTGGGATATCCTTTAATCTAGTGTGGTCACTTTATTTTCAAGACATGCTTAAGGTGGTGAATGAAGCACTTAGGAGGTACAAGGGACCAAAATTTTAGAAACTACACACTACTCTTTCTAAATTAGAGATTGACTACAGAGAATTTTAGAACTAATTAGTACTTGCTAGAGTTGTAATGGCTTGTCCCTTATATTTCTAATGGTTAAAACAATATGACCAATAAGCCCTTGGTAAACACTTTATTTTCTGCAGGTCCATACTTCTTGAGGGCTATAGAAGCTTCGGGGGAGGATAATGCAATTGATTGGGTTAATAAAAAAACAGAAGCAATTAAGATCATTGGTCCTTCAAATGTCATGCAGGTGATCAAAGAAAATTCTCACGCAAAGTAACAGACCATATTTTTTTGACCGTGTTTGTTTCATAGGTTAAATTTTCCTATGAAATATGTTGCTATTAAAGTTCAATGGATGAAAATTTTATGTGAAAATGGAATAAAAAATCAAATTTTCTATTGCTACCCACCAACATGCTGAAACAATATACCCACAAAATGCTAATCTTAAACTCTAAAGGTTGGAGAAACCAGATTTGAATCTGACTATATCATGTTTAAAAAATTAGTAGAAACAAGAACAATGTTATCTTCCATGGTTCAGTCTTTAGTGGAAAACTTCAAAAGACAATTTGGATTAGAATTACCATTCTTGATGAGGCTTGATGTGATCAAATCAAGATTTTCTCTCCATAGTGGAGCCACTCATTGATTTTTTATTACTTCGAAATATTGATGTCACATTTTGGAGGGTGTTAACATTTTGTTGGAAAGAATTCAACACTTTCTTAAGGAGTGGGGCCCTATTTTGTTTGGCACCTTAAGGGACGTAATCATAAAAATGTAGAACAAATGCCACTCGTTTGTATTCTTTATCCTACACCTTGAACCTAGAGTACTATCATGTTTAGCAACTAGTTGTGGTGTTCATGGTGGGAGAAGTGTTGGAAGGAGAAGGGACTGTGAAGGAAATCAACAGAAATCTCATGTTTATTTTCCTTTATAGAAGTATGTGACAAATATAGGGAAGAAGGAAAAGAAGCCTCTGGTGGAAGATGCTTGCAGAATTACAACAAATATGTTGGCTTATAGTGTGTCCTACACTAGAGTTAAAATCAATTTTATTTAAACTCCCTTTGAACGAGTTTAGTTTTGTGAAGATGTCCCCTAAAAAGAAATTATTTTCAAAGGGAAGATGATGAAGCCTAGTTGTCCATGTTCCCCAAGAAAGAAATTAATCCCAAAACAGGAATAACAAGTTCCCTTAACTGTTGAAGAGCTCTGCAAGTAACTTAGTAGTGGACCCTCAGCAAAATTTTTTATATTGGTGAAAGGATGAGACAGAAAATAGAGTCTCTAGGTCCATATTTGCATCTGGAACGCCTTTCAATGTAATGTGGTAAAAATACTGGAAAGACATGTTGAAGGTGGTTAAGAAAATAGGGGTTACAAGGGGCCAAACTTTGAGAAAGTATTCACTACTATTTTATGAAAGGATAGATTTAATACACAGATAATTCTAATACCATTTCATGCTTGTTGGAGTTGTAATGGATTTGAATTTCCATGTGGGACACCCTTCAATATATTGTGGTCACTCTATTTTCAAGACATGCTTTAGGTGGTCAATGAAGCACCTAGGAGGTACAAGGGACCAAACTTCGAGAAACTACACACTAATATTTCTAAAGTAGAGATTGAATACAAATAATTCTATAAATGATTGGTACTTTTTGGAGTTATAATGGCTTTTCCATTGTATTTCTGATGGTTAGATCAATATGAAAAATAAGCCCTTGCTAAATACTCTATCTTCTTCATGTCCATACTTCTTGAGGGCTATAACAACTTCGAGGGAGGAGAAGGAAATTGATTGGGTTGCTAAAAAAATTAGAAGCAATTAAGATAATTGGTCCTTCAAATGTGATGCAGGTGATCAAAGAAAATGCTCATGCAAAGTAACATACAATATTTTTTTGACCATGTTTGCTTCGTAGGTTAAATTTTCGTATAAAATATATTGTTGTTGAAGTTCAATGGATGAAAATTTTATGTTAAAATGGAATAAAAATTCAAATTTTTATTGCTACCCACCAAAATGCTGAAGCAGTATACCCACAATTTGTTGATCTTCAACTCTAAATGTTGGAGAAACAAGATTTGAATCTGACTATATCATGTTTAAAAAATTAGTATAAACGAGGACAACTTTATCTTCCATGGTTCATTATTTAGTGGCAAACTTCAAAAGACAATTTAGATTAGAATTACCATTCTTGATGAGGCTTGATGTGATCAAGTCAATATTTTCTCTCCATAATGGAGCCACTTGTTGATTTTTTATTACTTCGGGATATCGATGTGACATTTTGGAGGGTGTCAAAATTTTGTCGGAAAAAATTCAACATTTTCTTAAGGAGTGGGGCCCTCTTTTGTCTGGCACCCTAAGGGACGTAATCATAAAAATATGGAAAAAATTCCACTCTTCTATATTCTTTATCATACACCTTCAACCTCGAGTATTGTGATGTACTTTGGGCTAAAAGGAGTGACCCACACAAGGAAAAGAGAAGTGACTGACCACAAAAAGACAAGAGAAGAAACTAATTGTCTCCGGGCAAAATTTTGTGAGAGACGTCATAATCCAATGGAATTCTCATAGCTAAAGAGCATGTTTGTTGAAACCTTCCAATAACCCCAGACTTCTACTTGGGATAGGAAGTTTTCAGAAGGTTTCAACAGTGGAATGCCCTGGATTCATGCTTGAGAAAATCATTATTGACCTATGATAGTTTTTCTTTAGGTACTTTATCTATTATTTCTAACGGTTTAATCCAAGAGTAATATTTTGACTACATTCAATCTAAGATACAAAGACATATTATAATGTCCTTCCAATTTCATAACATGAAAGTGAAAATATAGATGTTGTTGGAGGAGAATGATCTTTGGCATTTGTAAAGACCAAATTTGAACGACCTACCAATCTATAAAGCTTACAAATAAATAAAAATAACATAGCCAAAACAAGGCAAGTCACCCTGGACTCCATGAAGGATCCCACACATTATTAGTAAAATCATCAGTAACGGGATGTTTGATGTTATCTTCACTTTATATCTGGGTGACAACATCAATAGAAATATGCTTCTAAGGATCAAGATTATAGCCACACAAACGAACAAAATATATACGGTAGCCACTTCTTTTATAAAAAATAATAAACTCTATGATCAATGTGCAACAACTTGAAAAGATCTCAAGCATGAATATTCGGTACACAACCTTGAATGGGCTTTCATATTAATGGAAACCTTTTGTCTAAGGTGCATATGCCTGAGAAAGCTTTCCACTTTTGACTCTTGAGAAGTTATGGAATGATTTTATTCAAGAAGATACAAACTAGAGCGACTTGAAGGTATAGAGACGAAAGAGAAAAACTCTAACCCTCACTATAAATATATTGAATGCTAGAAAAAATAGGGGGCTTAGTATAGGTCAGTAGGAGAGAAAGAGAATTTAGGTTCCTCTAATCAAGGGTAAGAAATTCTTGGGCCATATCAAGTGTTTCATGTGTCAAGAGTTTGACAACTATGCTTATCAGTGTCCTCAAAAGAAGCGGAAGGGCAAGCAATAACAACATAAACAATATTTGTTAGAGTGGATGAGATTTCATTCAAGCTTGTGACATACTTCTCCATGATCTCATCTCTTTCATCTAACACAATGTATGGTGTTAGATGGTACATGGATAGTGGAGCATCCCAACATATGGCCTTTGGAAAACTTCAAGAGTATGAGGCAACCATACAAGTGTATGTTTGATGATGATTTCAAATATGCAATAGCAAGATTGGGATCTATCTCACTCCAAATGCCATTGGGTGATATATTTGAGCTCAATGGTGTTTTACATGTACCTAGATTAACTACAAATTTCCTTTCAGTTTCAGTAATGACAAACCTATGATATGTTTTTGAGTTTTATGAAGTCCCATAAAAAAGATATGCCCATATCCTAGTTGGGGTTTTAGCTAGAGGATTCGAGAGTGTGGTCGATACAGGTTGCAAGAAGACCATGTAAGAACCCTAATGCATGATAGAGATAGTTTGCACAAAATTTGGCACACGATCAAAATAGCACAAAAATTGTGTAACCCTGTAAACTAAGAGTGTTGCTAATCATTTTTCTATATATACAGAAATATATAACACAAGAAGATGATGCATTTTCTTAATAAAACAAAAATCAATTAATAGCATGGTGAAAAAATCTTAAACCTCAAATTATTCTAATAAGCATATCCTAATCATTTCATACACACAAATTAAAACCCTACCAAAAAAATAGAGTTGTTTATAAGATAGACCCTAAAACTCTACCTTTGTTAGACCCAGATTCACTCAGAGGGATTGGCTTCTTAGAAGCGATGACTTTTTTGGCACCTCTTTTTTAACTTCCTAGTTTTTTTTGCTTTTCATTTCTTTACTGGAACCTCGACAACTTTGATGTCCTCCATAGGAGTCGGTTTTTTAGTTTCTCGACATTTTCAACAACTTTAGGCTCAGGCTTCATCAACAAGGCCTTCTTGACACTTTAAGGATCTTGTTTCGGGTTTTCACTGCTTCCATTTTGAGGGTTGATGTTCATGCATGCTTCTTCACTGCTCGGGAAGCCATGTCTACTAAAAAATTGTCAATAGTCTTCAAAGATAGAAGAAATGAAACAAAATATTCACATAAATATTCAAGGACTAGCTATATACTTGTGCCGCGTACTCCTCTTATTGAGTTTGGAACGATATAGTTGTGCATCATACTCATCTTGTTCAAACGTAAGGAAACAAGTTAATGGCCCATAACCTAGAGGCATCTCGCAAGAGTAAAAGTTTGTCCCATTATGGACCACTAGTGGGTAATTACAGGTGGCATTTTTTTTTTTGTATAATAGTGATGAGTCAAACTGCGTTAGCAGATAATAGCTAGTGATGGTTGTCCATGTTTTTGGTTTGGCCATTGAGTTGTGATAAGTTTTCCCACCATTTAAAAAAAATGGTGAGGTGTTTTATACCTAGTATGGAGAAGAAATTATCACAAAATAGCAAACATAATGTAGTAGAAGGGGTTATCTTATGTATGTATGGGGAATAGAATTGTCTTATGTATGGGGAATAGGATCAATCTCAAGAAATCAAGTGGAAGCATATGCATTAATTCAAGGAATAATGTTGACAAAAGAACATCGTTTTTCTTCTTTGATTGCTTTCGGTGGTTTTAAACTCCGTATTCATCATATAGTAGTTGATTCTATTCCATTTATGTATATCATGTGCTCGGGGAAAAAAAAATAATCATATGCAATGGAAAATGAAGGAGTGAATTAGAATTTGGGTGAATTGAGGTTCAATGAAGGATTAATGCTGACAAAAGAACATCATTTTTCTTCCTTGATTGTTGTTGGTGATTTTAAACTCCTTATTCATCATATAATAGTTGATTCTCTTCCAGTTATGTATATCATGTGCTCGGGGCAAACAACCAAGAATCAAATGCAATGGAACATGAAGGAGTGAATTTGTATTTAGGTGAATTAGGGTTCAATGGGAAAACCTAATCGCACCCTCTCCCTTGAAATATTCTTCATGCAATTAAAAAGGTAAAGATCTCCTCACCATCGGTACCATTTGTTTAACAAAAAAATACGCAACATGGAATTGAATCAAATGAAGCTCCATGCAATGGCACTTCAATTCCTTTTGACTAATCATCCCCCATACCAACCAATGCGATAAATACTATAGGATGGGGAGGCCAGTTCAAGCGAAAATAATGTCGTTACAGCCCCAAGTATTGGTCAAACTATTCGAAAGGTTGGCCCTTGATTCTATAAACCTGATCATGCCAATGTCCTGAAAGAAGAAATATATTCTAGTTTTCATTGACGATGTTACGAAATGGGTCGAGGCGAAGGTGCTGGCTCCAAAAAATGAATAGGAAATTGTTAATTTTCTTTATGAGGATATTTCTACCAGGCTCGGTGTGCCAAGAGATATCATTACTGACCATGAAACACAATTGACATCCAAACTAATCAAATTTATCGTGGAGTATTATCATATTAGGCACTGGACTTCTACTCATACAACTTATGAGAATTTAACATTTGGAGGCGATCACTTAACAACCAAATCTAAAAGTTTAATTCTAATTAATTTTTGGGGGGTTGTCTAAAACTACTTCCAAAAGTTACATTATCATGACTTTCAAGGGTGGTTAAGGGATTCTAAGTTAGCAGTTAGGGGTTAAGGGTTTAGTGACTTAGGGCTTAAGGGATCAATGGTTTAATGGGTTATGAGTTACAAGTGTAGGGGTTAAAGGATTATGGTTTGGTGGTTACGGGGATAAGGAATGTAGTGGTTATGGGTTAAGGGCTTATGGGTTGTGATAATAGGGCCCCTAATCCCCTTATCACAACTATTGGGGGTTCCCCTATCAATTGCTCTTATTTCCTTCTCTCTAGGCCCACTAGCCCCTTTGCCCTCAGGTCCTAAGGCCCCATCTCATTTCCTAATGTTAGGATTATAGATTTTAGTAACTCTCACTTCTACCCATCCATGATACCCTTATGTCCCCTTTCCCCGTTAAATACACCAAAAAAATCCTCCTTCCCCAAAATTAATGAGAAATAAACAATTGGAGGTGGTAATTAGATAGGAGGTGTAAAATAATATTAGGTAGGAGCTGTAAAACTAATTGCAGTTGAAGCAACTAAAAATATTGAATTTCTAGCTTGTCAGGCTGGAAAACAAATTAACATGCTCAAATAAGAAAGAGAAAATACCAAAAATCAAAATTCGCATGGAGTTATTATTGTAGTCCACAACATAATAGAAGGTATTGAAAACTGCATGGCAATTGAAATTCAAAGTGCATATGGGATAATGCATGTTTTATGAATCATTTCTTAGCTTAGTTATTTATGCTCGTGATCATTGGTCGAAACCAGGTGGATAAATCCTTACAAACATAGATAAGATGTATGTGGCTGGTGTTGGAAAAGGTGGAACTAGTCTATCATTTTGGGAAATGTATATGGCTTCAACATGTCTTGTATTGGTAAGGAAGTGGTTGAACATGCTGCTCAATAGAAAATATTTGATGTTTTGGATAGCAAGGATATAGTGACAGATACTTTTTTCAAACATACATTTGATATTATGAAAATAAAATTAATCCCACTGATTCCTTGTATGCAAGAATATATTGAAAGAATATTATGATTTTCTAACTCTAGAATATTACAGTGATGTTTTTGGTGTAAATTCGAAATAAAATATGCAATAATATGACAAGTGGATTTTTAAAGCCTCCTTACTAATTGGTTTTATGGAATAGGTGCTACTCTGAAACATGTTCGAATCAGGGCTTCCTAGAACTACGTCATTCAACATTGAGATGAAAACACTGCTAAATCATTAAAATATTGAGTAACTGAAGAGAAAATATATGAAACCCTGAGAAAGCCCTAAAAACACTTGGATAAAATTAAGGGTAACTAATCCTGACCTTTTTTTAGCAAATTTCTACAACTTGGGAATCTATTCATGCAATCTGACCTTGGTATGTTGAATTTCAGCATTCAGGGTCATGACCACTGCCCTGTTCTTCTACTTCACTACATCTTCAGCTTTTTGGTACCAAAAAAGCCACATAATTTAGCAGTTTTTCCAAACATTTAAAAAATAGAGCCAGGGGAAATGTAGGGCTTACTAACCTACTTTTCAGCGTCAATTTCGAACTTGAAAACAATATTGAATCCCGACGAAGGCATCGTTTCCGGAGATCTGATACTCCCTATGTTTGTCAATATCGTACTTTCATACTTTTGCAGATGTCATCTACCCGCCTGAGAATGCTAATGATAATCATCTTTACAGTGATAAGACATGATGTGCTGCTCCATGCTTGTTATTTTTTATTTGCGTTTTCCCTCAGAATTATTTCCAGGTACGAAATTTCAAATCTCTTGCAATCGATCATTATCGAATGCCGATGATGCTCATCTTCACAGTGATAAAACATGATGTTCTACTCCATGCCTGTTATTTTGGATTTGGGTTTTCCCTCAGAATGATTTCCAGATAGGAAATTTCAAATCTCTTGCAATCGATCTTAAATTAAGGATTGATAAAACAAATTTTGTTAAAATGTTGACTAAACAACTAGATGTAATTTGCTAGACTGTCACCCTTCAAAAATTTGTGAGTGGCCCAACTTTGAAGTGAAATTGAGTTGGTTGAAGTTTCAACTAGTATGGAATTCCAAGTGGTTTATAGGAATTTGGCATTATTGGTTGAATAAAGTTGTGGTAGTCCAAAGAATTTTTGTGTTCATTTATTTATTCACAAAATTTGCATAGTTTATGTCATTTCTAAAAATGATGTAATGTTATTTTTGTATGGTTTTTAGTAAAATGATGTAATGCCATTTTAGTATGGTTTCTAGTGTTGTTAAAAATGATGAGAAATTCATGTAATATTTTAATGTAATGTTATCTTAATATGGTTTCTAATGTTGTTAGAAAAGAAGAGAAATTAATGGTGTGTAAATTTAACGTGTCATTATATTATATTATGATGGGATTAGTGTTGGGTTAATTCATATTTTATTTATAATTTTTTTCTTATTACTTTTTCACTATTTTGGTTGATGTGTGTAACTATAGGCTCATTATTTTATTTTCAAATGTGAGTGGACAAGGTTATTGTAACATTTGATGAATGAATGGATTGAATTTTTGACTTATATTTCCTTATGTGGGAGTATTATAAAATACAACATGTTTAGTGTTCCCCTTGCATGGCAATCCATTATCCTTTGTGTGGTGGTTAGGTTATTCATTTTCCCAAGTTTCACAAACTACGCTTGAGGAGCTCCAACTGAACACCTCAAATGTTTTCTTCAAGGTCCAACATAGGAAATCAAGAAATTGGAATTGTACTCAACATTCCCTTTCCTTTGTAGAGTTGGAAGTCATTTACTATTGCTTTACTTGTCCCTAAACTCTTCACTAATTATTATGCTCGATGTTAGGTGTAGGGCTTTGCCTTGATCTTCACTCAGAATAATGCTTCATCTTTTCATTAAGCACATTCACGAAGAAAAGCATCACAATGCTTCATATTATCATTAAGCATATTCACCATGTAAAGTCGCTTTGATCACTAGGTCTACATTTGGGAAAAATTATTCCCTTTAATTCCATTTCTTGGTAATGGACCTTTCTTCTCTTACTAATGTCACGTTTAACTATAATTATCATGTCATTATGTAATGAAATCCACAATAGGATCCCACTAAGAAAAGAGTTCATTGCTCGTGGTTATTTCTTACGAATAGGTAGGTGGCTAAGGTAGGCCAGGGTGTGCAGGGTGCCAGGGTGTACCAACATGTGTGAAGGAGTGTCAAGGAAACAAAAGGAGAACGAAGCTAACATGCAAGGAAATGAACACATGAGAGGGTTAATAAGTTAGGACTTTACCTTTTTCAAAAGGGGAAACCTAGGTACACTAACAAAAGGTTCCAATATATTCCAAGTGCCAATATGTGCCAAGTGCTAATGTATGTAAATGCGTGCCAATGTGTGAGGGCCAGGTGCTAGGGTCACATAAGCGAGAACTAGTTTCAAATGCATGGAAATGAAGTGTGAGAGAGTTATAGGTGTGCTAAGGAGGGATTGACAAGGTATGTTAGGTAGTTCCAAGGAATACTAGAGTTATAGGGAAGCATACCAAGATGTGCCAAGTGCCAAGGTGTTTCAGTGAATGCTAAGGAGTTTCAGGGAAACACAAGGGAGAAATAGGTAAAAATTCATGGAAATGAATGAATAAGAGTGTATGAGAGGGTGGGTCAACAAGTTGTGGATGTACTAAGGAAGGAGTGACATGGTATGCTAGGTAGCAC
This sequence comes from Pinus albicaulis, assembly GCA_034641835.2. NCBI lineage: Eukaryota > Viridiplantae > Streptophyta > Pinopsida > Pinales > Pinaceae > Pinus > Pinus albicaulis. The sequence continues at coordinate 598,089,494 of CM076581.1, read as the reverse complement.
TAAGTCATGCGAGAGTTACAAGGAGAAATGTGTCCAAGATGTTGTAGGTGCCAAGGCATGCCAACATGTGTTATGAATGTTCGCAAGTGTCAGGGAAACACAAGGGAGTACTAGGTTAAAATGCATGGAAATGAATGTATAAGAGTGTGTGACAGGTGGTGTCATCAAGTTCCAGGTTTGCTAAGGAGGGAGTGAGATGGTATGTTAGGAAACGATAAGTCATGCTAGAGTACCAAGGTGACATGTTAACAAGATGTGTCAAGTGCCTAGGTGTGCCAACATGTGCCAGCAATTTTTAGGACATGTCAAGGAAAAACAAGGGAGAACTAGGTCAAATTAATGCATGAATATGAATGACTAAGAAATTGTGACAAGAAGTGTGCTAATGAGGGAGTGATAAGGTATACTAGGTATGCGAAGATGTGCTAGGTGCTAGGGTGTGCCAATGCATGCGAAGGAGCGTTATGAAGTGCCATGGAAATGTAACAGAGTGCTAGTTTCAAATGTGTGGAAATGAATGAAAAAGAGTGTGTGACATGGATTTTTAGTGAGTTGTAGGTGTGCTAAGGAGGGATTGACATGGTATGTTAGGTAGTGCCAAGGAATGTTAGAGTGGTTGGCATTCCAAGATGTGTCAGTTGCTAGGGTGTCCCAATGTGTGTCAGGGAGTGTTGGGGATTTGCATGGAAACACAAGGGAAAACTAGTTCAAAATGCATCGAAATGAATGGACAAGAATGTGTGATAGGGAGTGTTAGAGAGTTCCAAGTTTTTTAAGGAGGGAGTGACAAGGTTATATGCTAGGCAGGGCCAAGGCATGCTAGAGTTCGAGGGAATGTCAGGTAGTACTAGGGTGTGCTAGGGAGTGACAAAGCATGGAAAGAAATGTAGGGGATGCTAACACATGTCATGTAGTGCCAAGGAATTTTTAGACATGTTAGGTGTTATGCCATGTCAATATGTAAAATATGTTTCTTAGTTTCTTTATGGCCAGGGTTGGACATGATCCTTGACTTGATAACTTGTTAAGTGGGATGAGTTGAGATGAATGAATAAGAGTGTGTGACAATGAGTGTCATTGAGTTCTAGGTGTGCTACTAGGCAATGCTATGTCATTCTAGAGTGTTAGGGTGGTATTGGACCAAGATTTTTCAGTTTCTAGGGTGTGCCAAAATGTGTTAGGAAGTGTTAGGGAGTTTCAGGGAAACACAAGGGACCACTAGGTAAAATTAAGGCATGGAAATGAAGAAATAATAGTTTGTGACAGGAAGTGTTAGCGAGTTCCAAGTGTGCTAAGGAGGGAGTGACAAGGTATTTTAGAGGTCAGGGAAACATGCGAATATCTTCTAGGTTCTAAGGTGTACCAATGCATGTCAGGGAGTGTTATGGAGTGCCAAGGAAAGTCAATGGAGCACTAGTTTAAAATGCATGGAAATGAATAAGAGTGTGTGACATTGAGTGTCAGTGAGTTCTAGGTGTGCTAAGGAGGGAGTGGCAAGTTATTCTAGGTAGTTCCAAGGAATGCTAGTGTGTTAGGGCGATGTGCCAAGATGTGACAGGTGTCAGGGTGTGTCAATGTGTGTCAAGGAGTGTTAGGGAGTTCCACAGAAACACAAGGAAGAACTAGTTAAAAATTCATGGAAATGAATGGATAAGAGTGTGTGATAGGGAGTGTGAAAGAGTTCCAAGTATTCTAAGGAGGGAGTGACAGCGTTATATGTTAGGCAGTGTCAAGGCATGCTAGAGTGTTAGGGAATGTAAAGGAGTGATTGGGTGTGTTAGGGAGTGAAAAAAATTCCAATAAATGTATGGGATGCTAACACATGATACACGGTGCTAAGGGATTGTTAAATGTGCTATGTGTTATGGCATGTCAATATGTAAACTATGTTGCTTAGTTGTTTTATGGCCACGGTTGGATGTGAGATTTGACTTGGTAACTTGTTAAGTGGGATGAGTTGAGATTGGAAATTAGTCGCCTAGGATGAGTTATAGGAAGGTCTTAGGTGAACAAGGCATAGTATATTTTTAAATTGTAACTTGGTGAAGCTATTATAGTTAAGGAAGGACTTGTTTGGGTTCCCATGTCTAAAAAAACGTAAGGGTAGTTGTGAGGGCATGATAGCTAAGGAATGATAAGGAATGAAAAGGTGTGAAAAAACATGGAGGACAATGTCAATGCATGTTAAGGAGTGTTAGGGACTTCAAGGGGAACAAAATGGAGAATTAGATCAAAATTATTGATAATGAACGAATACTGAGTGTGTTCCAAGGAGTGCGAGTGAATTCTAGGTGTCCCAACGATGAAGTGTTTTAGGAGAAGTTTAGAATAAGTCTTGCAAGAGGGAAGCCTATGGTTGTGATAAGGCATGGAAAAAGTAATTTCAAATAAAGGGAGACTTTGGGTTGGGTACAACATTTTTTTTCTAATGACTTGTTTGGGTTCCCAAGTTGCAAAAAAAGTAAGGCTATATATGAGGGTATGATAACTAGGGAGTGCGAAGGTGTTCTAGGGAATGTAAGGTTCCCAGGTAAGGCTAGTTGTGAGGGCATGAGTGCCAAGGCATGCTTGGGAATGATAATATGTTATAGATAGTGTGAAGGAATGTCAAACATGCTAAGATGTTCCAAGTGTTAAGGCATGCCAAGATGTGCAAGGGTGTGATAATGTGTGTCAGGGATGGTCAAGGAAAAAAATGGAGAAAAAAGTTAAAATACAAGGAGATGAACACATAAGAGGGTTCATAAGTCATCAATTTACCTTTTTTGTGAGGGGCATGCTATGGACACCAACAGTAGGTGCGAATAGGTGCCAAGTGCCAAGTGCTAGTGCATTCTACATGCCAAAAATTTCTCTATTGCTTCTCATCTACTTTCCAACAATTGATCTCAAATAAATTTAATATTTAACCATGCCAAAGCATACCAACTCATTTCAATGCATTTCAAAAATGCTAAGACTTTCCAAATGCTAACATGTGCCAAGTGCCAATGTGTGTCAGGGAGTGTTATGTATGCTATGAAGTGGAAGGGCATGTCAAAAAGAGCTAAGTAGAGAGTTTCAATGCATGTTGAGGAGTGTTAGGTAGTACTAGGAATCACAAGGGATAAATAGGTGAAAATAATGCATGAAAATTAACAATTAAGAGATTGTGACCAGATGTGTCAGTAAGTTCCAGGTGTGCTAAGGAGGGAGTGACAAGGTGTGTTAGAGGTTAGGGAAATATTGAAATATGTGACAGGTGCCAGGGTGTGTGAATGCATGGCATAGAGTGTTATGGAGTGCCAGGGAAAAATAACGGAGAAATAGTTTCAAATGCATGGAAATGAATGATTAAGAGTGCGTGACAAGGATTGTTAGCAAATTCTAGGTGTGATAAGGAGGGGGTCACAATGTATGTTAGGTAGTTCCAAGGAATGCTAGAGTGCCAGTGTGAAATGCGAAGATGTGTCAAGTGTCAAGGTGTGCCAACGTGTTTCAAGGAGTGTTATGGAGTGCCATGGAAACATAAGGGAGAACGCATTCAAAATGCATGGAAATGAATGAATATATAGTGTGTGATAGGGAGTGCCAGTGAGTTCCAACTTTGCTAAGGAGGGAATGAAAATGTTATATGCTAGGAATTTCCAAGGCATGCTAGAGTTCCAGGGTATGTCAGGGAATGGTAGGGTGTGTTAGGGAGTTCCAAATCATGTCAAGGAATGCAGGGGATCCTAACACGTTCCACATAGTGCTGAGGGATTGTTAGACGTTCCATGTATTATGGCATGTCAAGATGTAAACTATGTTACTCAGTTGTTTTATGGCCACGATTGGACGTGAGCCTTGAATTGGTAATATTTTCCACGAGTAGCCTAAGATTATTTATAAGACATTCTTAGGCGAACAAGGCATAGTCTAGTTGTAGTAAATGAAACTTGGCCAAGTTGTTGTTGTCGAGGAAGGACTTGGTTGGGTTTCTAAGTAAAAATAAATAAAGGTAGTTATGAGGACATGATAGTTAAGGAGTGCTAGGGTATACCAATTAAGTAAAAGGTTCACTAACACATGCTAGTTAGTGTTAATGCATGACAATGAGTGCTTAGGAGTGTTAGGGAATCACAAGGGAGAACTAGTTCAAAGTGCATGGAAAGAAATGAATAAGAGTGTTTGTTACGAAGTGTCAGTGAATTCCAGGTGTCCCAGAGAAGAAGTGTTTTAGGAGAATCTCATAATATGACTTGCAAGAGGAAAGCCTATTATTGCGATAAGGGGATGTACGAAGCAGTTTCAGACAAAGGGATATTTTGTGCTAGACACAACACTATTTTTTCAATGACTTGGCTGGGTTCCCAAGTCGCAAAAAAAGTAAGATTATCTGTGAGGGCATGCCAACTAGGGAGTGCCAAGGTGTAAAGGGAATCCTAGGAAGTTCTAACACATGCTAGAAATTTCCAAGGTATGTTAGGCATTCCAATATGTGTTAGGTGCTACTTTTTGGCGCCAACGCATGCTAGGGAGTGCTTGGGAAACATAATGGAGGACTAGTTACAATTGCATGGAAATGAATGAACAAGAGTGTGTGATAGGGAGTGTTAGCAAGTTCTAGGTGTGCTAAGGAGGGAGTGACAAGGTATTCTAGGAAATTTCAGGGCATGATAGAGTGCTAGGAAAGCATGCGAAGATGTGCCAAGTTCCAAGGTGTGCCAATGCTTGCTGAGGAGTGTTAGGGAGTGCTAGTCAAACACGAGGGAGCACTATGTCATAATGCATGGAAATGAATGAACAAGAGTGTGTGAAGGATTTTCAATGAGTTCCAAGTGTGCTAAGGAGGAGTGATAAGGCATTCTTGGTAGTGCTAAGGAATGCTAGAGTTCTAGGTCGGCATGTGGCCAAAATGTTCCAACGCGTGCAAGGAAGTGTTAACTAGGAGTGCCAAGGAAACATAAGGGAGAACTACGTCAAAATGCATGGAAATGAAAAAATAAGAGTTTGTGATTGGAAGTGGCAGTGAGTTAAAGGTGTGCTAAGGAGGGAGTGACAAGTTATGCTAAGCAAAGTTAAGGCATGTTAGAGGCCAAGGAAACATGCCAAGATGTCCTAGGTGCCAGGGCGTACCAACACATGCCAAGGAGTGTTAAGGAATTCTATGGAAAGACAAGGGAACACTAGGTAAAAATTCATGGAAATGAATGAATAAGAGTTTTTGACTAGGAGTTTCAATGAGCTCTAGTTGTTCTAAGGACAGAATGAAAAGATATTCTAGGTAGTGCCAAGGAATTCTAGAGTGCTAGGGCGGCATGCTAAGATGTGCCAAGTGTTAGGGTGTGCCAATGTGTGGTACGGAGGGTTAGGGAGAATTAGGTAAACACAAGGAAGAACTAGATCAAAATGCATGGAAATGAACGAATAAGAGTGTGTGACAGGAAGTGTCAATGATTTCTAGGTGTGTTAAGGAGGGAGTGACAAGGTTATATGCTAGGTAATGCCAAGGTATGTTAAACTAACAAGGCATGTCAGGAAGTGATAGGGTGTGTTAGGGAGTGTAAAATCATGTCAAGGAATTTAGGGGATTCTAACACATTCCACATAATTGTAATGCATTTAAGACATGTCAAGTGCAATGACATGTCAAGATGTAAACCGTGTTGCTTAGTTTTTTTACGACCACAGTTGGATGTGATAAGCCTTGTCTTGGTAACCTGTTAAGTGGGATCAGATGAGATTGGACATGAGTAGTCTAAGATGAGTTACATGTAGTTCTTATGAACAAGTCATATGTTAAATTTCCACAACACATGAGAATATAGGTTTGGTCTTAGAATCTTTGACTACTTCTATTTTGGCCCTAAATTCTAGTGCATACCCTCCTCCATTTGTGTTCGTATTTGTCACACACCTTGCAACCTAGTAACCACCACAAGGTAGGGTCTCAAACCTCTCCACTATTTCAAAATTTGATGCGGACTTCACACATAAACACCAATGAAATCACATGCCCAATTTCTCATGAGTCACCTCTCTTGAGCTTTATCTACCCTAAGAGAACCAGAAATATGACATCCTACTTCCTATCTCGAACCCATTAAGGTATGTGACATTATTGTGAACCCTCACATGATGATCTTACTCTTGGTGGATGATCATGGCCTCCCTTTAGCAACAGTTACTCAACCCTCTAACTCGACCTACTTTAGGACTACATCTCTCCTAGCCTCGTTGATAAAATGCACTCCTTCTCAATTGATGTTCTTGCATTCATACTAAGGCCTCCTTAAATAGCTTTTCCTAGCTAGGCCTCTTAAGAACGCTCTAGAACTTACGAACTTTATCTACTTAGACCTTAGGAAATATTATTTTTTTGTTTAATTTTATTTTAGATTTTAAACCTCATCTCGGGTCCAAAGCCCCTTCGCTTGGGTTATTTTCCCACAAAACCTTTTTTGGTCAAAATCAGACGTACCCATCTCGCTAGGCTTGTGGAGTACCTCCCATGCTACACAATTAAACAACATAGTCTAGTTGTAGTAATCGTAACTTGGTCAAGCTCCTATAGTCAAGCGAGGACTTGGTTGGGTTCCTAAGTTGAAAATTAAGTAAGGGTAGTTTTGAGGGCATGATAACTAGGAAGGTTTAGGGCATGCCAAGGAATGAAAAGGCGTGCTAACACATGTGGGAAAATTTCAATGCATGTTGAGGAGTGTTAAGGAGTGTCGAGGCATCACAAGGGAGAACTAGGTCAAAATGCATGGAAATGAACAAATAAGAGTGTGTTCCAGGGAGTGTCAGTGAATTCAAGTGTGCCAAGGATGAAGTGTGTTAGAAAAAGTTCATAATAGGATTTGTAAGAGGCTAGCCTACGATTGAGATAAGGGGCTCGACAAAGTAGTTTTAAAGAAAGGGAGACTTTGTGTTGGGAACAACACTATTTTTCCTTTATCTATTATTTTTATATGACATGTGGCACACTTTGGCCAAATTCTCATGTTTTAAACTATTTTAGACAATTCCACATTGTACATTGTTGTGTATAAGTTTTGGGGAACTCAGTTTGTGCCGACTTATATCTTGTGTGTCTTGTGTATCTTGTGGTTCTTGCAAAATCTCAGTTAATGCTCTATTGTTTATATGAACTAGGCATACATGTGAGATATTTCCTATGTAAGTTATGTTTCTTAGTTATTTTATGGCCATGGCTAGATGTGATCCTTGTCTTGGTAAGTTCTTAAGTGGGAAAAGTTCAGCTTGGACATGAATAGCCTAAGATGAGGTATATGAAGTTCTTAGGTGAATAAGGCACAATTTACTTGTAGTAGGTGCAATTGATCAAGTTGTTATGGCTGAAGCAGACTAATGTCACATGAACTGGAGTAGCTAAGGACTTGATTCGGTTTCCAAGTCGTGGAAAAATGTAAGGATATTTGTGAGGGCATGAGTGCAAAGACATGCTAGGGAATGCTAACATGTGTTAGATAGTTCAAAGGCATGTCAAATATGATAATACGTGTTAAGTGCTAAGGCATGCCAAGATCTTCAATGGTGTGACAATACGTGTCAGGGACTATCAAGGCAACAAAAAGGAGAAACAAGTTAAAATACAAGGAAATGAACACATCATAGGGTTAATAAGTCATCAATTTACATTTTCCAAGAGGAGCATTCTATGCACACTAACACTAGGTGGAAATGAGTGTCAAGTGCCAAGTGTTAGTGCATTCTAAGTGCCAAATCATCCTCTGTTACTTCTCTTCTACTTTCCAATAACTGATCTCAAATAACTTTAATATTAAACCATGCCAAAGCATACTGAGGAAGCTTAATTAATGCTAGACATGATAATGATCATGGCCTCTTTAGGACTACATATCTCTTAGCCCCCTTGATCAAATGGGCTCCTTCTCACTTGATGTTATTTCCTTCTTTCGAAATACTCCTTAAATATTTTTTCCTAGACCTCTTAGGAACCCTCTAGAACTTATGGGTTTTATCCACTTAGACCTTAGGAGATATAAATTTTCTTTTTTAATTTTCTTTTAGATTTTAAACCCCGTCTTGCGTCCAAAATACCTTTTCTTGGCTTCTATTCCCACAAATCCTTTTGTGACCAAACTCATGCAAATCCATCTCACTAGGCTTGTGCAGTACCTCCGAAGCTACACAATTCAAAAACATAATCTATTTGTAGTAACTATAACTTGGTCAAGCTCTTGTATTCAAGCAAGGGCTTGGTTGGGTTCCTAAGTTGAAAATTAAGTAAGGGTAGTTTTGAGGGCATCATAGCTAGGAGGGTCAGGGCAGGCAAAGGAATTAAAAGGCATGGTATCACATGTCGGAAAATGTCAATGCATGATGAACTATAGTGTTAGGGAGTTTCCGAGCATATCAAGGGATAAATAGGTCAAAATGCATGGAAAGGAACAAATAAGAATGCATTCTAGGGAGTGTTAGTGAATTCAAGTGTGCTAAGGATGAAGTGTGTTAGGAGAAGTTTAGAATAGCATTTATAGGAGGCAAGCCTATGATTATTATAAGGGGCTCAACATAGCAGTTTTAGACAAAGGGAGATCACTTTGTGCTAGGCACAACATTGTTTTTCCTTTAGTTAATTTTTTTTATATGAGATGTGGCACACTTTTCCTACATGCTCATGTTTTAAACTATTCTAGATGATTTCATATGGTACATTGTTGTGTATAAGTTTTGGGGCACTCAACTTGTGTCAGCTTATATCTTGTGTGCCTTGTGAATATTGTGGTTCTTGAAAACTCTTAGTTAATGTTCTATTGTTTTTATGAATTGAACATACATGTGAAATATTCATTTTGTAAGCTATTTTTCTTAGTTTTTTTATGGCCATGGCTAGATCATGTGATCCTTGTCTTGGTAAATAGTTAAGTGGGACAAGTTGATCTTGTACATGAGTGGCATAAGATGAGTTATAGGATGTTCTTAGGTCAACCAGGCACAATCTACTTGTAGCAGGTGCAATTGGTCAAGTTGTTGCAGTTGAAGAAAACCAATGTTTTCACAGGAACTGCAGTAGCCAAGGACTTACTTGGGTTCCCAAGTCATGAAAAATGAAAATTCCAGTTATGAGTACATGAGTGCCAAGGGGTGCTAGGGAATGATAATATGTGCAAGATAGTGTGAAGGCATGTCAAACATGATAATATGTGCCAAGTGATAAGGCATGCCAAGTTGTGCAAGGGTGTTTCAATGTGTGCCAGGGACTGTCAAGGCAAAAAAGGGGAGAAAAAAGTTAAACTACAAGGAAATGAACACATAATATGGTTAATAAGTCATCGATTTACTTTCTCTAAGAGGGTCATGCTAGGCACACCAACACTAGGCACCAATAGGTGCCAAGTGAAAAGTCTTAGTTCATTCTAAATGCCAAGTCTTCCTTTGTTGCTTCTCATCTACTTTCCAAAAATTAATCTCAAATAAATTTAATATTAAACCATGCCAAACCATACCAAGGAATCTCGACTTCTTCCATACATGCTAAGACTTTCCAAGCGCCAACACGTGCCAAGCACCAATATGTGTCAGGGAGTATTATGCATGCTATGAAGTGGAATGGCATGTTGAAGAGTGCTAAGGTGTGCTAGAGAGTGCTAATGCATGTTGAGGAGTGTTAAGGAGTACTAGGACAAAAAATTAATGGAACACTATGTCAAAATTCATGGAAGTTAATTAATATGAGGAATGTGTGCTGGGGACTAGTGTTCATAAGTGCTAGTTTTCATGCCAAGGAGGGAGTGACAAGGTATTCTAAGCATTGATAAGGCATGCTAGGGAATATCAAGGCATGTAAATAAGTGCCAAAGTGTGCTAGGGAGTTCCAGGGTGTGCTAACTATATGTGCCAAATAGTGCCAAGATATGCCAATAAAGGTTAGGTGCTAAGGATGTGCATGGTGCTAGGGTATGTCAATATGTGTCAAGAAGTGTCAAGGCAACAAAAGGAAGAACCAAGCTAAAATGTAAGGAAATTAGCACATAAGAGGGTTAATAAGTCATGAATTTATCTTTTTCAAAATGGGCATGCTAGTCACACTAATAATAGGTCCCAACACATGCCAAGTGGCATTGTGTGCTAAGTGGCATTGTGTGCCAAGTGCTAATGTATGTCAATGCATTCAACCAAGGTGTTCTAGGGCATGCTAGCGACTACATGCATGCCAACACAAGCTAGGAGATTTCCATGTTGTGCTAGTGCATGCCACCATGTGCTTTGGTGTCATTTTCATGACAAGATGTTCTATGTCCAAAGATGTTCCAAGACATGTGAGGTGCCAAGAAATTTTAGTGTGTGAAAAAGCATTAATTTAAGGTGTGCCCGGATTGTTGAGGAGTGTTAGGTCTTTCTCATTAAGAGAATTTTTATAGCTTGATTATGTATTAAATAATATATTTCCTACACACACTAGTGGAACTTTATCTAAAGGGAATTTGATAGATAATAAACTTAAGAGATATGAATCATGTGTTGACTCATAGGAAAACTCTATTCGACTAGTGATTACTTGAGGGAAATGATACACACTAATTACTTCTTAAAAAATTGACAGATTCTAACCACTATGGATTTGGAAATATCATAGAAAAATACTCCACAATAATGGCCTTAAATCATTATATTTTGAAAAAATTATATATTAATGGGCATATAGTGTCATCAAAAAATCATTGCAATGATCAATGGTGACGAACATTTTTTTCCCGTCACCAAAAGTAACAAAAAGAGCATTGGTGAGGATCATTAAAAGTTCTTCACTAGAAGTGTCACCAAAGAGATAATTAGTGATGGGCCTTTAATGACCCTCACCAAAAGTGTCATGAAAATGGCTTTGGTGACGAAACTTAAAGGACCATCACTATATACACTTACAGTGACGTTTTTTAAGGGATAGTCACCATATGTGCCATTGGTGATGAACCTTAATGGTCCATAACAAGCATGACCCTCACCAATGTCCTTTTTTCTTGTAGTGGTTCCTCCTCATGCAGCTCCTCCACACACTCGAATCTCCAACTCAAATACACTATCAGCCACCATGCTTCACCAAAGAGTTAGCAAAAATAAAAGGCCGCCATGTCCAGATCATCGCAGCTTCGCAGCAAATTTTCATGCACCAAACAACAACCATCGCCGCCAAGATTCTAGCTCAAATCTAGAAGAAAAGTAGTGATGCCCACCATGCTTCCACTGCAGTCAAACCTTCCACAACACTATTGCTGCTGACAATAATGATTCTCCATTCACGGAATCTGCCACCCTATGACATGACCGAATGGAGGTCGATCTTTGTTGACGTGCGTCCTCACAACACACAGGTTCCACTCAGTAATCAACTCTCCAAATCACGTGCTCCAGGTATGCCTCTCTCACCCCACCAATCTCACTTACCACACCAATTTCGCCTTTGCACTCTCTACCAATAGAGATCTCCTTCTATGCAACTCCTCCTTGGTAGAATCGATGCTCCAGTACACCTCCGCCCAAATGAATGGATAAACAAAAAACTAAAACACAATATACTTTCTCTTATCTCCCTCAGCCCTGAAGGGGCCAAGGTCTAGGCCCTTATGGGCTCTGATACCAAGATAAAATCTCAATATGAACACTATATTATATTAATCAAAAGGATTAGATATATATACATGAAGTATAGTATCAAGATAGGAAAACTATCTTGGACACACAACAATGTGGTTGAGAGAATATCTCAACCACACACCAAACTAGAAATATATAGATTTAGCTACCTCTTATGATATAGGAACAAACTCCTTACATAGAGAGTCAACACGACAGACAAGTAGGAATTACACAATGCAACAATATTTTCATTTATTATTTTCATCCATTAATTACTTTATTTTATTATTCATATTTTTTTTACTGTTTTCTATTCTCCAAATTTTTATTATTTATAATTATGTTCATCATTCATTTTATTATCTATTAAATTTATAATTCTTGAAGATGGGTGAAGTGTCCACCCAAAACCTTGGACACAAAAAATTCTACATAACTCATCTCCAAATATATATATATATATATATATATATATATATATATATATATATATATATATATATATATATTCCTTATGGACATTCTAATAGTTATTCTTATTTCTTTTATTTTAAGTTATGTATTTATGAAAGGTTTCAATAAAAATCAGTAAATTATAATTTTGTTGACGCTTCTAGAATGATCAGTGTGGTTCATCCGGCCAATAAGAAGAACCAGATATTGGCATGAAGTTAAATAGATGAAGGTGAAGAGAGAGAAAAATGTTAATATTGACTAAAGGAAATAACTAATGAAAAGGAAATTTTATTTTGGTAAGCTTGGTCTGACTATATCTTCATCATGTCTAATATATCACTTCTATCATACCAGAATTTCTAAATTGAACAATAGATTTCACAGCATGCATGCAGGGAATTGAATCCTTGACTTCACATCAAGGAGTCTTAATAGAGCACCAGATCACTGTATTCAAATACCCCATGGAAAACCAAAAGGAAAATCTTAATGTAATTAATATCTCAAATAAAATTAATATTTAGGTCAAACCTAAATAATCAAAACAAAAAAAATCAATAAAATCAAAACAATTATTGTTAACAACTTTAAAAATAAATAAAATAATAAATGGTCAAAATTAAGTATAAATATTTGTGTTAAACCTAAATAATCAAAATAGTAAAACAATCAATAAAATAAAAATAATATTTACATCAAACTTAAGTATTAAAACTCAAAATTCTCAGTAATTTTATTCAATACCATCAAAAACCTCTCGGGCACCTAAAATCTTGAAGATTTACAAAAATTCCTATGAGATTTTAACTAAAAATAAAACAAATTATTTAAACTATAACTATTTCTTTAACCACACACACACATATATATATATATATATAATTTTTCTTAATATTATCATTCAATGATATTACCTTTTAACATTATGACCATTATTATATTTAATTAAATCATATATTTAATTATAAAAATCAATATGTGATTTTATTTGGAGCTATGATATAATTTTTTTTTTAATGTGAGACTATTATTTTGTTTATTTTTTTTTATTCTTATATATATATATATATAATCAAACTTTCCATGTGAGTTGTTACTAGAATATTTTAAATAAAAATATGGATTTTGTTTTCTTTGTGTAACGCATATATAACATATATATAATTAATATTGAAATAGTTTCATAGATATTGAAATAAAATATTTTATTTTTGGAGAATCTTGTTTATATTAAAATGTATTTTGATTATTAATATATTCTAAATATATATAAATATGACTTAACTTTGCATATTAGAATATATTATTTGTAATACATATTGAATTATTTAATTATTATTAATATTTTTAAATGCTTATCATTATTCTTTCATATTAGTTTTATTTTTTTATTTTTTTTTATATATATATATATATATATATAAAGTTGATTTTAAAAAGATTCATTTTAATTTTGGATCTATCAAGCTTCAAGATGAATAATTTTCCTAGATGTAAATCTCCTTTTTCATAGTGAAAAGAGATTTGATTCCTCTGAGGGCTTGGTAGATTCTAAGTTTGGTTTAATTTCCCATTCAATTAGTCTATTTTTCACATGAATACCATGGGTCAATGCTATGGGTTCTCATTTCATGAGTAAATACTATAAAGTTATTTTCATTTAAACATTTTTTTTATTTTATTTTGACCGAGTAAAAATGATTTCAGGTTATTAATTTTAATTTTTATTCAACTTTAGTTTTAATTTTAATTTTTATATAATTTGACCAAATCAAATATTTTAATTTTAATTTCTATTTAATTTGACTGAATTAAAATATTTACAAGATAGGAAACCATTATGACATCACTTTCATACTCAGCCAACCAAAAGATAAAACAATAAAAATATATATTTAAATAAATTATTTAAATGGTGAGTTTTAAATATTTTTTAAATATTATTAATTAAATTATTTTAATATATATATATATATATATATATATATATATATATATATATATATATATATATATATATATATATATATATATATATATATATATATATATATATATATAATTGAGTTATTTGTTAAAAGATATAATGAAATTATAAAATACACAATTCGGATTATACAATTTAGTTTAAATATGTAATTCTATCATTTAAAAATATGTGAAAAAGGGAAAAAATAAACATAACACAGTTAGAATAAACTATAATAACCTTAAAAATTATAAGCAATTTTCTTTTTGAATATTTCAAATTTACCCTATCATCACATCTCTTGGTTTCACGAAGAACAAGTAAACTTGTCACCTGATTTATTTTTATTTATTTTTCTAAAATCTGTGCAGGTTTTTCAAAACGTTTATATGGGCTATTAATATAATTTTCTATGATCATTTAATCAGACTTCTATCTTCCCGATAAGTAGAATGATTCTTTAATGTTTTAATCAGTTTCTGCTTGCCAACTTTTTGTTTTAAGATCCCAGCGATCTCATGTCTTCGTCATTCTGGTATCTGTTCATCCAAGAAACGACCTGCTTATCTTCCTCTCTACAACATTCACAAGTATGTAAAACTGAATTTTGACGCGAACATTATGATAAACATTATACTAATCTTTCTTGAAGATCACATAAAGACATATCATTTTCAGCTTCATGTTATTATATGGTTCCTTCAAAATCTCTCACATGGATCTACGCTTGTTAAAGAAAAACAAATTCCAATTACAGAGAATTTAGATTGAGCATGTTATGTGAGAATCCATCACAACCATTTCTCAAATAATGTGTTGCGAAACATAAAGCTACCTCGCATATTTATTTTATTTCATTTTTAGTCAACCAATCCTATACATAGACTATCATATACAATTAACAAACATCCAATATATAAATGAGACCCAAGATTTAAAAAATATTGGGATAAATGATTGTTTTTGGCTCAGTTATCTTGACAATCGCAGCAACAACATAAATCTAAACTAATTACAATCTGCTGCCCATAACTTAGCATGCCTATTAGAGCGGTCTGAACGTGCAGCGGGACCAAATTAGATGATCAGTTGCATTCTCTCTCAAACATTTTTCTCTTTCTCTTAATAATTTCGGCAATCTTAACCCATCTAAATCTTTCCTCAGTTTCCCACTTTTGGATATGTGTATTATTTACGTTGCGTGAATGAAATTTTACGCCTGGGAATTTCAACTTTTAAGTTTTGAAAGTCAGATCTGAACTATCAGCAACTCTTATAGTTCCAATCGATCGATCTGTTCACGCGTTAAGACCCACTGCATTAATCTCGTTAACAGTAAGATCTGAAGCACCAGCAACTCTTGTAATCCCAACCAGCCGGTGCGTTAACGCGCTAATCCCCGCTGCATTAATCTCATTAACTGGACACGAACCTCCCCCGCTGGGAGACCTATAGTTTTGACAATTAGAAGGGCCTGACGGAGCTAGGGGACCCCTAAGGGATTCGAACAACCAGCTCTTCATCATAGAATTATTATTATTTTCCATTTGATCTCCTTGAAATATGAATTTCAAATGCAGTGACCTGCAAGCCGAAGTTTCAATAACCATCGTAACAACCATAAGCATGGCAATCAATGCTACCAATCGTGCAGATGATAGTCTCATCCCCATATCGTTCCAACCTATACACTTCTCTATTCACAGTCGCAGATGAAGTAATTGATCGCAACAATATGAATATCGAAATCGGAGGAAGATGAATAAGAGTAACATGAGTGTGTGTGTAGGGATGCAAGTATATATAGCAAGTAATTACGCGGAGAAGAGGAGGGCGGAGAACAGAGAAAACGCGGAAACGAGGTTTCACAGATTACTTTATAATCTGGTCTTTGGGAAATCGTTCCACAAATTCAATGGAATAAAACGGGCACCTAAATGGAATCTTGATCTTTGTCCACAAGTCTTCCCCAAATCGCGGCCTTTAAAATTCCATGTAAAGTCAAATATTGACTTTCAAATTATTTATTTAACTTTCGTAATAAAATCTTTGACTCAGTTTCGAGACTTGACTTTTGGAGAACACACTCATCAACTTAGCCGCGCTGTCACGCATTCCCATCGTTGAACGTTTCATCCTTAGATACTTTAGATTTTGTAACCTTAAAAACAATATTTCTGAAGATGAAATAAACCATTAATAAACTCGTGGCCTTTCTGTTTTAATGTGACAGAAATGGTTATAGGATGAAGAATAGGTCAACGCGTATTTCAACCAATTGCTGAGGTCATATAACACTCAACGATTTCAAACCTTCTCGCCTATTAATAACGTTAACACTATGGGCTGTGCCTAAACCGGCCTCCACTCATGTTTCATATTATTCATCTTCCAATATTATAACTTGTCTTCCTACCATGACGATGAATTGAAAATAAGATTAAAAATTCATTTTACGATGGTTAATATTTTACTTAAATGCAAATAGGATGATGTTTTTATATGTAAAATGTTATTATAAAGTGACAAATAGTAATTTTATATTTAACTTAAATTTTAATATTCCCAAGGTGCCCAACATCCAAAAAAATGGCCATGAAAAAACATGATAACAAACGAGTGCATATGAAAAAGAATACCAAGTAGCTCAGGATTTAATTAAACAAGATAACCTTTAAAGTAGGAAATGGAAATGGTACACAGTCCAAAGATTAAATAAATTATTAAAATAAATAACTATTTTTTTTTTGTTTGTATTGGTGGTTCGGATTAGTTTGGAATGAGTCCAGTTACTTACGAAAAAGGAATGTATGGAAGGGGAGTAGGTGATATCGTTTTCAGCCAACCAAATAAGATAGAACTTAAAAGAATTATATATCGTATAATATGGGCATTTATATATTGGTGTGAATTAGAAAAGATACTGTATGATTAAAAATGTAGATTTGCAATCTATATCGTTTATTATAACATCTTGAAATCATTAATTTAATTAAATAATTAATTGAATTACTGTTTATTAATTTATTTAAACTTTGAGATCTCATTTAATTTATACTTCTCATCAAAGAAAGAAATCCATTAATAGTGATCATAATTGATTTCATAATTAAAAGCATAATTATAAATTTGTAGAATAAGATTCCATTAAAAAACAAAGCTAATAATAAAAGTACAAGTTTCTTTTTACTTATTCTAAATATGGAATCAAAATGGTTTAATTTTCAAATTAAAAAAGAAATGTATAATAGTGCAACAAATAATTTCTTTCTAAAATTTCAACCCTAAAATATGGATTTCATAGAATCTTAAATAGTTTTTCAAAATATGAAAGGATTAATAATAAGTTTGATATTTCTTTCATTAAAGTAGAAGAAACTAAAAGTAAATGGTAAACAAATGTAATAGTAAGGCTAAAATGAGATCATTTTTAGCTAGTGAAATTGATGGATAATATTGATTAAAGGACTACCACCAAAAATAAATTATGAGAAGATTATCCAACTTAGGAAGGGACTATGGGTGAATGTTGAATTGATATATTACAACCGGAGCTTCTACCATAGGTAGTATTTGATCTGTTTGTTCAAGACCTTGGTGCTTTGATACTCATTGAAGGGATTAATGAGGAATTCCAAAATTTCCCATAGGTAGTATTTGATCTGTTTGTTCAAGACCTTGGTGCTTTGATACTCATTGAAGGGATTAATGAGGAATTCCAAAATTTCCTCAAAGTTGACAGAGGTCAATTGGTCAATTATTTTGCTGAAATAATTCATATTTTCATGTAGTTCCACCGTTAATTTCCTAGCCTTAAGGAGAGAATAATCTATATATACGATTTAAATTTTAGTCTATTTCAGTGATTACACAGTCAATTGAATAATTGAGTCTCAAGGCCTTTCTACATCTTGTAGCAGTTGTTTGAGAGTGTGCAACTAAGCTTTCCATGAGTGCATTACAACAAAATTTTGACTCTTTGTAATAATGGGTAGCCTCAAAGAATTCATTTTTGGATCAGGTTGCCATTGCAGCAACTCCTTAAGTTTATTCTTTGAATCTTCAAATATTTTTTTCATTTCATAAAAATCATTTATTAAACATCAACTAGTTATCCATAACCTATAATTTTCCCAATTGATCACACAATTGTACCTAGGCATGTTGAAGTGTTTAATTATCATTAAGAGCCTCATGTTTGAATTTCACTAGTTTAATTACATTGGATTTTGTGTCTTGTATTTTCTACAACAAGTGATTAACATGACACTCTTTCTTCTTCATCTCAACCTCTAACCAAAATTTCACCTCAACAACCTGATCATTTCATTGTGCCCTCAATTTTGAACTTTCTTGTTTTGACAGGACTATCTTCTCATCATTTTACTTGATGGATTATTTAAATTTAGTTGCCTTATGTGTTGGGTATGTCTTATATTCGTTCCACAATTACTCACATGTGCGGGGGGGCATAGCATCCCTTGTACGTTGCGTCAGGCATAGCGGGGGGGTCACAGGGGGAGTGGCACGGTCCACAGGACAATGTCCTGGGAATTTTTTTTCCTTATTTTTTGGTGGGCGAACCCAAATATGGTTTTGTGCATGGGTTTGCACATGATTTTTTTTTTTGGGGCATGATGGTTTTCGACTCCTTGTATTTTGCAGATCCGGTCAAGGGAACTACGATTATGTTCTAATCCAAGGCTAATGGATTGGGATTTATGAATGCTTCAACATATATATATATATATATATATATATATATATATATATATATATATATATATATATATTTATTTATTTGTGTGTGTGTATGTGTGGGTTTTGTAACACTAAATGGAATATAATGAAAAAATCAAGCTAGTAGTCTCGATTTGGGATCCGGGGTAAAATCTCTGTGTATATCTGTTTTATGTTTTATAGTCTTATTATTATTTATTTTCTCTCTTTAAGAATTCATTTGAAGATAATTTTTGTATAGGATTAAAACATACATTTGGTATCAGAGTTGTTTCGGCTTCAAGGGGATGTCTTTGCTGCTGAGGGGTTTTTTTCTCGGGCCTGTGGTAGACCCTGTCCAGTGGAAGATTTGTGTGATCGATTTTTGTAGTGAAAGAAGATGGCAAGTAGTGGAAAGATAGAAATAGAGAAATTTAATTGTCAGAGTCTTGAGTTGTGGAAGCTCAATATCGAGGATTTGTTGGTGGATAAATATCAATGGATTGTAGCAGATCCATGTACTAAACCAACAACAATGTCATATGAAGACTGGGTGAAGTTGTATCTAAAGGAAACAAGCACAATACCGTTGTTGATCATAGATTCAATATTGTTGAATGTATCTGTAAAATATATGACAAAGACTTTGTCGGTCAAGTTAGGTACTTTCTACCAATCTAAGTCTCTAGCAAAAAAATTGTTCCTGTGGAAAAATATGTATAACTTGACGATGGAGGATGGAAACTCGGTGATAGAGAATCTAAACGCCTTCAATACTGTGGTAAGTAAGTTTTAATTTGTTGATATTAAGATATCAGATGAAAATAAGTGCATCAGTTTTTTGTGTACTCTACCAAATTCGTGGGACGGTCTGGGTATTGCAATGTGTAGCAATACAACTACCTTTAATTTTGATGACATAGTCTCAGCCTTGCTATTGGAGGAAATGAGACAGGGAAATATGGAGAGCCAGAATTGAGATGCCTTATCTGTACGAGGAAGGTCCCACAAATTAAAAAATAAAAATAAAAATAAAAGGTTTTCGAGTGGGAGATCTAAATCTCCAGGAAAGCATGTAAATGTCCGCTAGAAATGTGGAAAGGAAGGACAATACAAAAGGACTGTAGATCTAAAGCTCCTGAGAAAGGAAAGGGATATGAGGATGCTCCTTCTGCAGAAGAAAAGGCCACCTCAGATGAAGGTGGGGATGTGTGTTTGGCTTCTTCTTCAAATACACATGTAGATCATGATGCATTTTTTATTGACTCAGTTGCATCATTTTACTTCACTCCCCATACGGAGTGGCTCTGCGAGTATGAGAAGTACGGTGGTAGTGATTTATTCTTAAGGGATGATAGGAAGGCCAGAATCGTTGGACGTGGGAAATTCAAGCTAAAGCTGCATGGTGGAAGGACTAGAACACTTCCTGGTATTCTTCATATTCCTTCATTAGCTAGCAATATGATTTCTGTAAGAAAAATGGATGATTCAGGCATCAAAATAGTGTTCGAGAAAGATACCTGCAAGATGGTTCGGGGAGCACTAGTATTAATGTGGGTGGTTTTTATTGGAACTCTGTATAAGCTTCAGGGTAGCACTGTTATTGATGGGTGCAACAGTTTTGTGGTTCCTAAAAGTGGATCAGAAAGCCTAGCGGTATCTTCAGAAGAGACCATGCTACCACATCAAAGGCTTGGAAATATTAGAGAGAAGGGCCTTCAAATACTACATGGTAATGGTATGGTAAAAGGTATGAATAATTTCTCTTTGAATTTTGATTTCTGTGATAAGTGTGTATATGGGAAGTAGAATCATGTGAGTTTTCCTTCTGGTGCTAAGAGTGTGAACAAGATATTAGAGCTTGTGCATAGTGATGTGTTTAGACCTATATCGGTTCCATCAATGGGAAAGTCTATGTACTATGTTTCATTCATAGATGACCTATCATGTAATACATGGATATATTTCTTAATGAATAAATCTAAATTTTTTGAAAAAATTAAAGAATTTAAGGGTTTGGTGGAAAACCAGAAAAAGAAGAAGATAAAGGCGTTGAGGACAAAAAATGGTGGAGACTTGTGCAAGAAGGAATTTGAAGAGTTATGTAATAAGTGTGGTATATCACGACAGAAGACTACTCCATACAAACATAAGAAAAATGGAGTTACAGAAAGAATGAACATAACACTAATGGAAAAGGCGGGAAGCATGCTCAGCGGTACCGGGTTAGGACAGGAATTCTGGGTAGAGGCAGTGGAGACTTCATGTTACCTGGTTAACAGATCACCTTCATCAACACTGGAGGATAAGACTCCACATGAGGTATGTACTGTTAAGAAAATCTCTCTTTCACATATGAGGGTATTTAGATGTGATGCATATGTACACGTTCAAAGGAAAAAATGACCAAGTTGGATAATAAATCTGGAATGTGCATGTTTATTGGGTATAAGGATGGTTTAAAGGGTTACAAGCTTTGGAACCTAGAAACAAGGAAAGTTGTGTATAACCGAGATGTTTTATTTAGAGAGGATAATGATGTTGTTAAACATGAAGTCCTACCAAAGGAACCTCAAAAGATAGATTTTGAGTTAAAGGAGGATGAATCAGACTCTACAACATAACAAGATTCAGAAGAGGAAGAGCCACAAACTCTAGTTATCAGAAGATCAGTTTGGGAAAGATGGGATCCATAATGGTATAGTCCATCTACTTTTTGCTCAAAATTTTCTTTAATTATCTTTAATGATGATCCTAGAAATATCAGGGAGGCAGTGGATTTAGAGGATTGAAAACTTTTGAAGGAGGCTATGATTGATGAAATGGCATCTTTGCAAAGAAACGAGGCATGGGATCTGGTGGAGTTGTCGGCTGGAAGGAAACCAATCGGGAGAAAATTGGTGTTTAATAAGAAGATGAATGTAGAAGGAAAGGTGGAGAGATAAAAAGCTTGGTTGGTAGCAAAATTTCATTCCCAGATGGTAGGAATCGATTTTGGTGATATTTTTTCTCCTGTTGTGGAGGTTACTTCTATTATATTAGTTTTATTTTTTGTTGCTGCATTTGATTTTGAGGTAGAATAGATGGATGTGAAGACAAAATTTCTTCACGGGGATTTGAAAGAGGAGATATGCATGAAGGAACCTAAAGGGTTTATGGTGAATTGTAAGAAAGAACTGGTATGCAGGTTAAAAAAATCTCTCTATGGGTTAAAACAGTGATCAAGGATGTGGTATCAGAATTTTGATTCCTATATACGTGGACTTCGCTTCACCGGAAGCAAAGAGGATAATTGCGTCTATTTTATATTAATTGGTAATTGTGTTATTTATTTGGTCCTCTATGTAGATAATGTGTTGTTGATTGGAAATGACAATGAAATTATCTATGATTTGAAGACCCAATTGTTTTCCAAATTCGACATGAAGGATATGTGTTGCAAACCATATTTTGGGCATCGAAATTAAGAGAGATTGGAAAAAGAGGACGCTCTGGTTAAACCAAAGGAAGTATGTCGAGACAAAATTGCAGAGGTTCAATATGTAGGATAGTAAACCAATGAAGGTTCCTATTCCTATAGGTTTAAACCTATATGTTGAACAGTGTCCCAAGACATAAGAAGAAGAGGAGGATATGTCCCATGTTTCATATGAAAGTGCAGTGGGTAGCCTGATGTAGGCAATGGTATGTACTAGACCAGACATTGAACATGCAGTTGGAGTATTGAGAAAGTTTATTTAAAAATGAGGGAAGGAGCATTGGATGACGATGAAGTGGGTTCTCAAATATTTGTGTGGCACTAGTGATTATGGTTTGTGCTACCAAGGAAGACCAAGATTGGACAAATTTTTTGACATTCATGGTTTTTTTTTATTTAGACTGAGATGGAGATCTGGGCCAAAGAAGGTCTAGAAGTGGGTATGTGTTTAGCCTATTTTTAGGTGCATTCAGTTGGATGAGTAAAAGACAATGTGTAGTGGATCTTTCAACTACAAAGGGATAATACATGGCAACCACTCATGAAAGCACAGAAGTAGTTTGGTTGCAGATATTTTGTTCAAGTATGGGGTTGGTGTAGTGAGCTATAAGGATATAATGTGATAGCTAAAGTGAAATTTTCTTGGCTAATAACCATGCTTATCATTCAAAGAAAAATCACATTGATGTTCAATATCACTTTGTGAGAGATATGGTTGAGGTAAAAAAGGTGTTGCCGGTAAAGTTGGACACTTTGAATAATGTTGCAGATGCATTGATGAAGTCTATGAGCACTCATAATTTCTCTTGGTGTAGAGAAGAAATGGGTGTTGCAGGGTTGGACTAATGACTAAGCTCTCCTGTGGCCCCCTGCGGAAATAAAACAACAAGTGGGAGAATGTTAGGTATGCGTTATATACTTTACACAATTATTTGCACGTGTAGGGGGAAGATAGCCCCACCTGTACGTTGTGTCAGGTGTAACAGGGGTAGGCAGCGCCTTGGGAAATTTTATTTTCCTTGTTTTCCAATGGGTGGACCCATCTATGGTTTTGTGCGTGGGTTTGCACATGGTTTTTTTTTGGGGGAATGATGGTTTTCAGCCCTTGGTATTTTTTATATTCGGTGAAGGGAACTGTAGTTATGTTCTAATCTAGGGTTAATGGATTGAGGTTTATGAATGCTTTTTCATGTATATATATGTGTTGTAACACTAAAATGAATATAATGAAAAATCAAGCTAGTAGTCTTGATTTGGGATCCAAGGGAAAATCTCTGTGTATATCTATTTTATGTTTTATGCTATCGTTACTGTTTATTTTATGTCTTGAAGAATTCATTTACAGATAATTTTTGTACAGGGTTATAACCTACATTATGGATGTTTGCATTGGCATAAGCCCCAACATATTGTGCTAACTCTTCAAAATCTTCATTTGGGTGGAAGAAGAAGTTTCCCAAATAGTTTCTAAAGTTTTTCATGAGACAAAGGTCACATGTGAAATTTCTATTTCTAAAAATTTTCTCTTCTTCCTCCTCTTCCTTAAAAATACTTATTGCACAAGGCTGTAAAAAACTTCAATTGGAGGTATTTCATGAATTTGAACTTCAAGTTCATTACTTTGTTGAAATACCCATTATGGAATGGGAAAAATATTAATAGGAGTTCAGATAATAACATCAAGATTAGACATATTATTTTTAGTCAAAACAAGAGTGTTCATTTATATCTATTGTTTTTGAGCAACTTGCATCGACAAAGAACTGAAAACCAAGCCATTTGTAGATTGAGTTTTAACTTGAGTAAAAGGTGTTGACGTTATTTGATTATACAATTGCCATTATTCATCCATTCCAATATCAATAATTTCAAGAATATTTTCCCTATGAGGCACAATTTTCTTTGAAATATTCTCCTTTGAGAGAGCGATTTCCAAGGAGTCTTCTCTTTTATAGGATCAACAATTATATCTTTAGAGTTCTTAATCATAGATTTCATATAGGGTGCATCTGACGGACTAGTAACCTTATGAGTAGTAATCTATGTAGGCTCGCCCTTCATTAGGGGAATTTTGAGGTCTAAAATCGGCCTCTTAAGCAAAATTATAAAATACTAGTGGAAATAATAAAATAAGATTATTTTACATCATCAAATTTTAGAGAGAAAAAAGAAAAAACTACTTTTTCAACTCATATTTTCAACTTATCTCCCAAATTGTTTGCTCAAATTTCGAGTGTGATTACTCACTAGATGAAAAATTTAATTCCTTATCCAAGGAGTACCCATGTTGCATACTTTCAATGGATTCTTATACACTAAAAATGTGAAATACATGAAAAACGTGATTGCAATCACGTTTTTTCATATATTTCCATTTTTCATGTAGCAGGGTCTATCAAAATTATGCAACATGGGTACTCCATGGATGAGGAATTAAATTTTTCATCCAACAAGTATTCTAGCTCGAAATTTGAGTAGAAAATTTGGGATATAAGTTGAAAATACGAGTTGAAAAAGTAGTTTTTATTACTTTATTATTTTTTAATCTTTTCACCTTTTTACTTAAAAAATGGTGAATCATCCCCCATGGCTAACATCATCATCTTGAATCCTATTGGTTCTTATAAAGTTTATTTTAGTTGTACATTTTTATAAGGAGGCCCATTTTAGACCTCAAAATTCCCCTAATGTTCAAAAGAACTTTTGGTGAGGAGGTTTTTGTTAAGTATCCTATAGTGTGGTGGACTTCATAGTTGCACTTGCTTGAATGAATGATCTAGAAGCTTGTATTGCAACTATTTCAGTGGCAGGTGAATATAAAATAAGAGTTAATGTGGCTCTCTTTTTGTCCGTACAGATTATAAAATCATGCTGTAGGGTTGTGGTAATTAATTCATTATTCTAATCACTTATTCAAAAGAGGATTTCGATTTAAATAAATCATGAAATGAAGACTTCTCATGAATATACTTCTCAAGACCAAAGGTTGCAGTGATATTTTTACCTTCTTTCTGAGGGTCATGTTGTTTAAGAGGAATTGTAGCTAACTTGGCACCTTCAAAAGGAATAAGATATTTTTCACCATGAGGATTGTTAATAATAAAGTGTAGGTCCACTCAAATAGGAAATTCATGCAAAACCATTTTGGACGCCTTTTTTAATTCATGACTAATTCCCATGCCAATCATTTAGTAAGTAGCCTCCGTACATAGGAGTATGTCTGGAACATATATAGGAACGTCTTGGGGAGGAGAAAGGAAGCCGAAAATACTGATATATGTAAAGTTCTTCTTATAGTACCAACATCCACATTTTTGAAGACAATGAATGTCTAGCTGAGGAATCATCAAGTGTTTATTGTCAAATAAGACTTCATGAATAAGAATCAAGGCATTGTGAAAATTGACATAAAAGTGTTGAGAGTAATTTTCCTCAAAAATATGATTGTTATAGATATGGATAGGGGCAGGTTTGATAGGTATCCATTTCTAACCCATAGCTAGAAAGGTTGTGGACTCACAGATGGCATCCATGATAAAATAATACATATAGAATGGAAGATTAGAAATGGATGTTTTGTCCTCTTAAAGTGTCATGACATGTTTGGAAATGTTATTTGACATTATTTTGACCCTATTAAACTATTACATTGACATCACTTTGAATATTAGCAACCCAATTAATAGGAAAATGATTGATGATTCTCCAACCAAATAAAGGACATAACATGGAAGCAATATAAGAAAAAGGAGAGATAAGGGAAGAAATGGGATAATCGTGAGCATTTTCTTTCTCATGTTTCTTGGGGAAACTTCTCCAATATTTTGTTAAAGAAGGAAGGGTTCTATCAAGTTCTATGAACTATTTTTGCATGAAACTAGTAATGAAAGCCTCATTGAAAGTCTAACCAAGGTTTGGTAGTTTGTACATACCGTGAATATCATTTGGAATGAAAGGCCCAACCATTGTACCCTTTGGAGTGATAATCTAGTGCTTGAAAATATTCAAAAAATGAACAACCCATCGAATGAAGTCTGTATAAGGCATGAGTCTTGGACTAGCAATTTTATATAACCTGTACCTCAATGCACTCACTAATATGTAATCCAATTCAATATTTCTCTTAGTTGAATCGTAAGGAATTGTTGCACCAATTTCTTCCTTTGAAGCATATCCCAATTCATCTTCCATTAACTTGAATTTTATCCCATGTTGATACTAAAATTTCTTGAGTAATCATTGCATCTAAATATGGTCTAATTTCAAGAAATTTATCATCAAATTCTTCTATAGTTGGCCCTGCATGTCTTGAAGGAGGTGACATTTTCCTTGGTCTACCCATTATTGATGATTGCATAGAACGAGATGGAGAATCCATTTTTATAGGATTGATAGTACTTGTAGAGATGACATGGTGCAGATGAAGGAAAAAATTACTATAAATTCATGAAAAAAATTAAGTATAACTAAGCCAAAGGATAGTAGAGGAAAATTAATTAGAAATGCATAGAAAACATAACCATGTGATTATTTCTAGATACAATGTCAGCCAAGTGAATATGATAGATGGTATGTGCCAAATAGTGGGTTTGAAGTGACATGTGATTATGTGGCAATGTCACCATCCCCAGAGAAATTAGCCGAGAAAGAACTCACAAAGTATTTCAGAAGAAAATATCAAGGGAACGTTAGCCATGATGATCTAGAATATGAGGTCATCTAATCTTCATGGACTGATGAATAGGAGAGGGAAAGGCCTATAAGGATTCGTCGACCAATAATTCTCTGGGTTTAACTCATGAATGGAAGATATGTTTATTACGGGATTGGTTATGTGTGGGATAGGTATCACCTAGGGAAAAGTTTAATTAATGAGAACAAATTCATCTCGAAGGAAAAAAATGGGGCACACTCATACTTAAGTTTTGGGGAGACTTGTATGTAGGGTTCCAAGACTCATCTTTTATGGGATTCTGGAAACAATTAGGTTTGGAAACATATTCTAGGTTAGGAAAGAATTAATTGAATTTAATAGTGTTTTCTTTTGTGATCTTCTTTATAAGGTAATGTTTACAATATATTCCTTTCATAGTTCTAAAAGGGGTAGAAAAATAATATAAAGATGATTTAGTCATGTAGATAACCTTAGTTATGCCTTATACTATGATGGTTTTGGCCTTTTATTTTTTAGTAAATAAAATAAAGCCTAAGCTATTTATAAGCATGAAAACACCAAATTAAAGGTTTTAAATCTTTTTCTAATGGCGTTCAAATTTTCAAAAGTTTAACGGGCCCCCTTTTTATTGTGAAATATATAAAAAAATGGGTAGCTTTTGTTTTACACAACAGGCACAAATTTATCAATTTTTGCATGGCAGTTTGAATTCTGAGATGCATTGGGGAGATCGATGATGACAGATGAAAGTGGTACCCCCCCTATGCGTCAACACGGATGAGAGAGAGTAGTGCTATTGTATTTACACCATCTGATGATTGCAAATTTCATATATTATTGATTATTGTATGGAACCTTAAGACACAATAGTGAAAGTGGAAGGCTCGCCCCTATGAAATTAGTGTTTGTTGGGTGGGGGGGGGGGGTGGGTGGGGGGGCAGGTCATGATTTTTTTTATAATTTTCAGTTGAGCCATTTTATCGAAGAACATAAGATGGTTTATACATCTCATGTCAGAGATAATTGGCCTTTTTAATTCTCCTATGGGCATAATTGACTTAATAGTTGGATACGATGGATCGATACCACTATAAGTTCAAAGTAGGCCAATCACTAAAGAACAATTGGCCATATTTTTTCCCCTATAAGTTCAGATGTTGTTTCTCTATGAAGAAAAAAAATTATACTGAACACACACAATGCAAGCAAGTAGATGCATACAAAAATAAAAAAGATATTGTTATTAAGTATGCAATTTCTTTCCCCTGATAGGGGTGTTTCCATTGATGGAAAGATACAGAGGGAGGTGACAGTGGTGCCTCTCCATCCTCCTCATGCAACCCATACAACTGTTAATGAGAAATAGTACGAAAGGAAAATGACCGTTGCTGTCAAGGATGAAGGTAGTTATTATGTCTAACTTGAAGTGTTTACGTAGTAGTGTTTGGATGTGGAGGGAAATGAGCTATATGTGCGGTGAGGAGAAGGAAATTATGTTTCTGCATTCCCCTCTGAGGTCTCAGCCTTGTGGGAGAAGTAGTGAAAGAAACCTGGGTGGAGAAGATTGGTGGATGGTGTTGGCATTGGCCAACCCCTGGGACCCTGTGATGAATAATCACACTAGAAGAAACTAAATTTGCACCGAGCCATTTAGAACCTATGGTGGAGCACAGTTAAGAGGAGAAGATATAGTTGGGTTTAACCTCCACAGTTCGAAGGTGAAGTGATTTATTCTCATTTTATAAGGGAGGAGATTTCAATTGCATGTTTCGAGATGCTGGTTGACTGCGGGATTGAGACGAGAGGGGTGGGGAGGTGTGTTTTTTTTGGGCCTCACAAAGGCTGTCTTCAAAAGCTATAGGCTCTCCCTATGGCATCTAGACAGAGATGATTTTCCCATTTATGTTGTCGCGCGGGGTGTTTTTCTGTCTTTTGGGTGGTACGTTGTCATCCTCCGTTTGGCCTCCAGGGTGGGAGGCAAGTCTTTGTTTCTTTTCGTTATTATGTTTGGGCATGTGTTTTGGAATGGGGAGACTAATGAGATGCCTCATCAGAGGAGGGAACCAAAGGAAAGATGAAAAAATAATGCGGGAGGAAGGAGAATCATCAAGTTTGTCAAATAGGCACGCGATTGAGGAGGATACTATAACATTGAAATAAACATTGATTTTCTCAAAGAACAGAGGTATGAAGAGCATAAAAAGATGTTTTCATACATTAATGACATTCATTTTAGCCATAGTGAAATCATGGAGCATCTTTACAACCTAAGGCGTTAACACAGGTGCACCAATGACCACCTTCCCAGTTTGGAAGTGAGGGTGGATCTTATTAGTTATCATATGCATGAATGTGTTGGTTAGTACATAGCTCCCCTTATATTCCCCCCTAAGCCTCCTCCATAATATCTTACGGTTTGATGAATTTTACTTTTTTTTACTAGTTTTTATGAGACTCTATGCCACGCGAGAATAATACAAGTCGTCGTTTTTTGATGTCTTCCTCCAGGCCCCAATTTGAAAAATTATTATTGCAATGAGAGAAAGGGGCATGTTGAGATGAATTTTGTAATATGAATTTTTAAGATAATATAATTTTCAAACCTTTATTGAAAAAAAAAACTAAGCAAGAAAAATATTCCAAATTCTAACATGCAATTTTTTTCAAGACCTCTTTCTATGGTATATAGGTCTTCTCTAGAGTATTTAAAATATTCTTCTCCCATAGAGTGATAAGATTTTTGATAGAATATGTGATGGAAAGAGCTCTTAAATAAAATATATTATCTAGAGTTATAGCGTCATGCACTTCCTTGATGGTGAATGTTTCAATATCCTCATACTTCACAAAACAAACTGGACATCCAATGTAGGATAGATTAACAACTTCTTAAAGAGTACATGATAAAATGTTACTTATAGAAGAGAAAAGAGAACATTTCAAAAAAAATTGGAATTTATATCTCTAGATATCACACCTTTATCTCTTAGAGGGGTAGTAAGGCCCAACCTTCTCAAAGCTAGAAAGGAAAATCCTAGGAAAACAATTATTAGAGACAAATGTGTAAGGGATGCCTTATGCATCAATGACCTTGTCAATTTTTAATTTGGTGGGAATTTTTTTTTTTAAGATTGAATTCATGGGTTCTATTAATTTCATTTAGAACTCATATGGAAAAATCCTCTATATATGTCATCACCAACAATTGTGAAAAAAAGTAAATTGGAATTTCTATTTACTTAGAGCCCTATATATGAAAGTCTCAAATCTCATCTACAGTTTTATATACCTTTATGGTTCCAACCTCATTAATGGACTTGACAATATTCAATTGATCCATCATCAATGGTCCCTTTATAGGTAAGATAACTGCATAAAATTTCTCGAATTACTCCAGAAGACTTGCACAATGTTCTAGAGATATACGCAAATAGGT
Organism: Pinus albicaulis; assembly: GCA_034641835.2. Lineage (NCBI taxonomy): Eukaryota > Viridiplantae > Streptophyta > Pinopsida > Pinales > Pinaceae > Pinus > Pinus albicaulis. The sequence goes on along the minus strand of CM076581.1, from coordinate 598,059,178 downwards.
GATTATATACCAAGTTATGCATTTAAGTACATTCATGAAAAAAAAGGACCTAAATGAACAACTACTCCTAGAATTCTTTGCCTAAAATAGAGGACTCTCAAAAATACAGGATTCCAAGCAATAAATTTTCTAGATGGAAAACAAAAATATATAAGAGAATCCATACATTGTCGAATCCAAATACGGGAAAAATAAATGCAGGGTCAAACTTCTCCATTAGGCGATAAAAACGTTGTAAAATTTTTATTTGCATAATTTATTGCAAACAAAGGGAAAATTATGCATTCCAATAGGGAAAAAAAGTAGAAAACAAGGACGTACTTGTGATTCCTCACAACCCACTTGGGAAAATGATCTATTGGGATACCCACAAGAAAAAAATAATAATGAATCAATTAATTTGACCTGATCTTCAAAATTCATAGAGATGGAATGATAAAAATTAAAATCAATTTGATAATGAGAAACGAATGCAGATACAAAATGTGCTTATCACTCCTCAAAAAAATAAATTAAAGGGAATGTTATAAATAAGATGAAGGGGGAAAGAGAAGAGTAATGCAACCTCAGAGGAGAAAGTTTCAGCGATTTTAATAAATAGATAATTTTCTAGTATATCTAAGCTCTTTTTTATTTATATTTGATGTATGGCTTAACCATCTCATGTATCCTCAAGATTAGATTCTCAATATTCATTGAAATTGATGCATAAGCATCCAGATTTAGCCAACAATGTGATTGTGTGTTCACATGTTGTGGCTAACAAGAGTTGGAAAATTGATTATTAATATTTTATTAAGCTTTAATTATGAGAAGTTAGTTTTTTTTTATTCCTAAGTTAAATATGAATAAAAATGGAAAATTTTTTCTCCCTACGAGGAGATCAAGGCAAGTTGATTAGATTAGTAAGATAGGATATAATTAGGTTTTTAGAGTGGTTCAGCGAAGAACTAATAAAAGACAAGAAAACCGCTTTCGAGTATATATAAGTGTGAATAGGAGAGTGTGAAAAAGTGTGAGAGGTGTGGAATAGGTGTGAGTGAGATGTGAACAGAGAGAGTGAATATAGTGAAGCAACAATGTAACAATCCAGCCATCAAGGGCAAGATTTTGTGTATTTTCATTACTATTAATTTCAAGTATGTTTGTATTTTTATTCGGCTGTCTGTTTTAAACTTCCATTTTTTATTTCCCTGTTGGAGTATGGATATCGCATCGTGCACAACGGGTGTTCCATGTAATATGTTTATGTGAAATTATAGATTCAATTCAAGCTTGTGAAGTTGCGATATAGAATTTCGCAGCGATTTTTGCATTTCGCATCCAGAGAAGGGTCAATTGGACGTGCAAGAAACAAAGATATAGTGAGGACCATTAGATATGGGCATATATCAATAGTGGAGATCATATTGCAAGATAAAGTGGGAGATCCGAAGAAGAGCCACATGTTGACATAGCGATCCAACACATATCGCATAAGATAAAGATCGCACATCACATGCGATACGGTATAACAGTTAACGGTGGAGTTAAAAATCGCAAAGTGCGAAGTGTGATATGTTATAATCACCGATGTGAAATTTATATATTTTTCGATTTTCGAAATGATATAAGTTGCGATCTGTGATTTATGTCATATCTGCGATCTCTGAAGTTCTAAAGTTGTGATAATTGTGATCAGAGTCGTGCACAACGAAATCTAATTAAATGTGGTGGCCCATAAACCATAGGTCTGTGCGTATTCTGAAAATTTGTATCCTTGCTGCATCAATTGGTATCAGAGCACAAACTGAGTTATGTTCTCAAGGATTTTAGCAAATATGCCATCCTCAAGAGGAGCTGGCATAGGTCAGGGAAGACCTGTAGTGAATGAAGTTTTTCTCAAAGAGATTTGACACCTTCGTACAAGGATGGAGACAATGGAGACTACTTAGAGGAGAGCACCTGAAGAAGGGAATGTCAGCATAACAGAGGAATCTTCTGAGGAAGAAGAAGAGGAATAAAGAAAGGTAACTAAGGTTTTCAATATATTAGCAAAGGCTAGTAGAAGACCAAAGGTGGAAATACCTTTGTATGATGGGAACCTTAATGTGGAAGAGTTGATGGACTGGATCAATTCATTAGAAAAGTATTTCGACTATGAGGATGTCAATGATAAAAAGAAGGTGAAATTTGTAGCTACCAGATTAAAGGGCCATACAACCATGTGGTGGGATGAGCTACAATTATCCAAAGAGAGAAAGGGAAAGCCCAAGATTAAGTAGTGGGATAAAATGGTGAGTAAATTGAAAGGTAAATTCATGCCAAAATATTATCAGTTAAATATTTTTAGATAATTACAAAACTTAAGGCAGAAAGGAATGATTAAATCATCAACATAAAGAAAAATGATTAAAAACTTACCCTCCACCACAATTTGGTATATTTTTGCATTTGATTCACTTTTGGTGAAGCCCAGTCGAGTGAAATAACTATCTATCTGAGTCTACCAAGCACAAGGTGCTTGCTTCAGCCCATACAACGTTGTTTTGAGTCTCCGCATATGCGACTTTCTTTTGAAGGTCTCGAAACCTTTGGGTTGCCCTATGTACACCTCTTCCTCAATGATCCCATCGAGAAACACACTTTTCACATCCATCTGATGAATGTGCCAGCCCATCTGCACTGATAGAGCAAGGATGGATCTTATGGAAGAATACCTTGCGATAGGTGCAAATGTATACTCATAATCTATCCCCTTTATTTGTGAGGAGCCTCAGACCAAAAATATGGCCTTCTATTTCTCCACACTCTCATCGACACCTTAAGTTACCTTGTAGATCCATCTCTAACCTACCACTAATTTATCAATCGGCCTTGAAACAATCTCCCAAGCACTATTTTCAACAATGGAGTCATACTCCTCCACCATTGCAACTACCCATGTGGGCTCCTACACTGCTTCTTGAAAGTAATAAGGTTTAGTCACAATACATTTTCTCATGAGATCCATGTATCCAGTAAATTGGTCAGGAGAATATCTTTGTCTATGCTATGAAGTAGGGGCTCCTAAATTCTATGCAGCATCAAGTCTCAGCCTATCAGCTTCTGTGGTACGCCTTCTGCCATTTTTGATGGATGGCTCTTCACGAGTGGCTTCCTCCACTCCATGAACCTCTTCCTGTGGCTGATCCACATATAGATACTCATCTTTGGGAAGCAAGAGTTCCTCCTCCGCATGCAAGTCCAGATCCCTCTCAAGCGACAAACGCATGGCTTTCCCCTGATCTAATTTTATATCCCGACGCACAACAGTCATACTTTTGTTTGGAAAATACACACAATAATTATGGGGTGTTTCTGTGTACCCCACAAAAATCCCAGCTTTAGTTGTCAGCTCCAACTTCTTCCTGGCACCCTTGGTCACATGCACATAAAAATATGAGCCAAAAATATTAAAGTGTGAAACATCCGGCTTCTTACTAGTGAAAGCTTCTTCAGGTGTACTCATGCCAAATACTCTATGAGGAAAATGATTTTGCACATAAATTGTAGTGTTGCATGCTTCCACCCATAAATTCATTTGTAGGCCCTAGTCATGTAACATTACTGGTATTGCACCCACAATCATTTGCTTCTTCCTCTATGTGACCCCATTTTTCTATGGGGTATCAGGTGCTATGAGTTCTCTTAGAATTCCTTCTTTGCTGAAAAATTTCTTGAATTTGTTAGAGATGTATTCTCCACCATTATCGCTCCTAAAAGCCTTCACTTTCTTCCCTGACTCTTTCTCCACCAATGCCTTAAACTCACAGAACTTTGAGAATGTTCGATCTTTCTTCTTCATGATGAATATCCAGTATCTGCGAGAAAAGTCATCATAAAATATTACATAGTACTTATGCTTTGTTGTTGAAGCAACCGATAATGGCCCACACATGTCTATGTGAACTCTCTCAAGGATCCCTAAAGCACGATTCTCCTTCTCATGAAAGGTGGACTTTACATACTTCCCCATGGAGCAACCCTTGCACTTATCTAACTGAGCAAGTGTTCCCATTGGAAGTCCATTAGATATTTGCTACATGAATTTCAAGGCTCCATGTTGAAGATGGCCCAATCACCTATGCCATAATTCACCCTCATCCTAGCTCACCACTTTTTCTGCCTTTCCCATCATGGCAGCACAGCCATCTAACTCCAGCTTATAGAGATTATTAACTCGAATCCCTATCATCTTGACTTGACCCATTGTTTAATGTTGTAGGAAAGCTTTTCCATCACTAAAAACAATTCCATAGCCTTTGTCCTCCAACATTGCGACTCAGACCAATTTTTTCTTTAGACCTAGAACATGCATAGCATATTTCAATTGAAATGGTTTACCTAACTCCCTATGAAAGGTAATGGTACCAATCCTAGTAGCATTGTACCATCCGTCATCGCCCATATCTATATGCATCTGGAGATCTTTCTCCTCCAAGTCACTGAAAAGTTCCTTATCTCCCATAATGTGAAAGGAAGTGCCACTATCCAAATGCCACACCGATCTGAAGGAACTTGACACCATGCATGCAATCAAGGAGAAGTAAAGCTCAAATTGTGAGGCAAGGGCCTCACCAGCTGTAGCTCCAACAACCTTCTTGTTATTCTTCTTTTGTGGACAGTTAGTAGCAAGATTCCCATGTTCGTGATGGTGAAAAAAATTCACCTTGGACATATCCAACTTCTTGCCTTTAGACTCAAATTTGGAATGGAATTTCTTCCCCTTCCCCTTATTTTCCTTGGTAGCCAAAAGAAAAATCCTCTTCATCATCATGCTTTGATGAAGATCCATCTTTGGTGTTTCTTCTGAACTCCTCCTGCACCAGATCTGACCATAGACGTTCCCAATCTGGCAATTTTTCCCATCCCTTGAAAGAGTCTTCATAACTACGCCAACTTTTAGGAAGTCCCAATATAGCCAAGCTCACCAAATCATCATCAAAAAAATTTATTCCCACACTCCCTAGTTCATCTAGACATTGGACAAACTTTTTGAGATACTTTGGAATGGTTTCACCCTTTTCCATGTTGATATTCTTGAGTTTATCTTTGAGTTCCAATTTCCTATGGTCATCGCTGCTTTGGAATAGATATGTCAAAGCCTTCCACATAGCATATGGTGTGGCTTGCCCATGGAGGCTTGATAAAATGTGTTCTCGTACTCCCTCCAAGAGGATCATCCTAGCCTTTGGCACTTTATTTTTCCATTCATTAATATTGGCAGCATCTGACGAAGCGGGCCTAGGAACAACATTGTCAATAAATTCCTTCAAGCCATTGTCTCCGAGTACTACCTCCATCCCGTCCTTTCAATAAATGTAGTTTGAGCTGCCCTCAATTGCATACGCTAACCTCAAGCCATTGAAATCCATTTCGATCTTGAATCATTTGTAGCACCAAGAAAGTCTTTCTACAAAATCGAATTCATTCCACCAACGAACTCAACTCCTTCTTCTCTACTACAATTTCATGTGCTTTGATATGATGTAGAAATTATACAAAATACATGTATGTCATGTATTCTCTTGATCTAGCAATATGCTACTATTAAATTCAAAATCACTTCTACATTTTTTGAGGAATTTAAAACACAATCGTCAAATCCAATATCATGAATAAAGAACAATTACACACAACACATATTTTCCCAGGGAAATCTTATAGCTAAAAAACACATTAAATTCTATTGTATATTATATCATGGATCATGAAACAATTACATACAAAGGTATAATACAAGAGCTCTCATTACATTAACTAATTGTCTTACACTGTCATAGAAAAATTGGCAAGTTCCTTAGCCAATTTATTGTCTCCATACAACCTTCCTCCACTATGCAATCCCTACTGATAGAAATCCCTGAATGAGCGAAATATTGCTTTCCTTGACTGCGCAATCCTCATGGGCACATCTAATGTGTGTGTTGTTGCATGTGTGAAACCAGACAATGTCACAACTCATAGTTTACTTCCCTTTCACCTAGAACTCAACTAGGTCTCCATTGGATCTGACATGCATGCAGTTAATAATAGTAAATATTTAGTTGCATGTGAGACCAATAATTGTGAATTAATTAATAATTAATTTACTTGATCTCTCAGTAGTGTAACTTTAGTTACAACTAGCACAACTGAGTTTAACTCACTTAACTAAGATAAACTACTTTAAAACTTTCACAACTACACTTCTAAATCTGCTACAACTTCGAGTCACTCAGTTACAACTAAGTCAACCTACATGTCCCACCAACCAACCACTTAACTTGAAATTCCTTTAGCTAACTAATTTTCCACTTCAGTTAACTATTTCCAAGTGCTCGTTGAGAATATAATAGTTTATTGTACAAATAATATTAAGGGATAATAATAGTAGAAATGCATCTATAAATATATTATGCACATACATCTATAAATAGACACACCTAAAAATAGCCTGAGGCTCCATCCTAGTGTAGGTGCTTAACTTTCACTAGGATCTTCTTGTTGAATCTCAACAATCCACGTTACTTGGAGTTCTTGAGAATTGATATGCTCTTGCTCTGTTTCACATACAGAGGCTTCAACTTCCCTCTTTGCAATTGGGGACATGCAAAGAAAAATAGGGAAAGAGAAGACTAGCTCTGATACCACAGATCCAGATCTATGCAGGAACATAATAAAATACAAAAATAGACATAAGCACATAGATGCAGTAGAAATAATGCTTCATTTCATTAATTTCAAATAACAGAAATATGCTTAGACACATAATGGAAATCAAATACCTAGGGTGTTGGTAGCTTATATATGAGAAGATTTGTGGTGGATACACGCCTTTAAACTGTGTTACAATGAGGCTCTAGGGCCTATTTATTACTAAGAAACAATGGAAAACTCTAAACATCCAAAAACCTAACCCTAGGAGATGAAGCACCAACTATGGGCCCCGTTTGGGTAAATTAGTGTTTCAACTTCCAGGGTCCTAACTTTGGCATACTATCTTCGTTTGACACACATGATACATCGTTAGAAATATATATCTAAGTACTACAATTTTTGACTGCATATATTGATTTTGGAATGGAATCAAAACCTTGATGCCGAAAAAATGTTGTTTAGGGCCTCAGCATGGCTCTGGAAGTTCAGGACCCAAAAAAATGCTAAAAATAGTAGGTTGTGCTAAAACTGAAAAACTAAAAGGACTGATGGTGGCATTTCAAATGGAATAGGTGGGTGGCCACCAATATCCACCTAGATCATTAGGGTCCCAAAACGGCTCTGGGAGTGCAGGACCTAAAAACCTGCTAAAAATAGTAAGTTGTACTTAAAGTGAAAAGCTGCAAGAATTTATGGTGCGTGTCCAAATGGAATAGGTGGGTGGCACTAATATCCACCTGTATCATTGATCCCTCCTTAGGAAGTAGTGGTACCCATTGCGTTGAGATCCTCCATAAGATCAGGCAAATTCTGTTGAACTGGGTATTATATTTGTCGACGATGTCATGGAACTGCGGGCAAACATGCTACATGCATTTAGTAAATTTGGTTTCTTTATTATCCTCAGACATTACATGTGTGGATTTTGTTTGTGTAGTTGTATGAGGTATGGAAACATCAGGTGGGGGTGTGTCAGGGGTCAGAGCAATGGTGTGCTTCTCCTGACAGTGTAGAGGAACCTCTGTGAGTGAGGAGAAATTGTCCTCATATTCCTCCATGAATTTTTCAATCAGCTAAAGCCGTGCAGGGGAGCCCTATTTTGAGGTTGTGGCCACAATATTATTATTTTCCTGGGATCGAGTTGTAAGGAAAATAAATTTCCTGTTTTGGGAAACAATCTTACTGCATTATTTTCGAGTAGTCAAATAGATGACAAGAGGCGGTACTACCTCTTGTATCTTGTAAAATTTATTTCCCAAAGTAATAATAAAAACACAACGCCTAGACTCATACACAACATGTCGCCTCCATAAGTATGGTTGGCCCAATAATAAATCAGCTACATCAAAAGGAGAAACATCACACACTACCTCATCCGTGAATGGCTTTATATTGTACGGAAGGTGACACTGTTGGCAAATGTGTATATCTCTCCCTGGGTGAAGCCAACTGATTGTATATGGTTGCAGGTGTGCTATGGTCGATAGGTCGAACCGCTTCATGACTTCTCTTGAAATGAGGTTCTTTTAGCTTCTGCTATCGACGAGGAATTGTAGTGGAGAACCCTTCACCCACATCTGCTAATGGAAGAGGTGGTACCCCTCCTCTGGATCCTCGGGATCCTCCCTCTGGATCTTGGTGGTGGAAACAATGGAATTGGGATCCACATCAATTATCTGATTCCCTTTGTCATTGCCTTTGTCTGGTTTTGACTTAGGATCAGAACATGCATCTAATTTGGGTGCCTTTAGCTCGGCCACCAACGACTGTTTGGCCTGACACTCATTTGTTCTGTGAGTGGGGCTATTATGAAATTCACACCAATTCCCTATGTCCTTCTTTGGATTTACGGTGTTGTTCAATTTCACCCCGCTTTGGCCTTGCCACTTATTTTGTGGTTCGGGGGCACCTTTCCTTGGCTTTGGATTCACGAATCCAAAGTCTCGCTTCTTTTTCTTAAATTTCTGCTTGATCTTGGTGGCATTACGATATGTCATGCCAAGTGATGTAATGTTGAGGAAATCCATTTCCTCCTGAATGTATTTGTGCAGACAGATGCAGTACTTGAGCACCAAATGTCTCTTTCAATCTTTAATACCCAGCTTTGAGCATAGGGTATGGAACAAATTTGTTAGTTCATGCATATCTTGATCCCTTTGTTGTGGAAACATGGTCCATTGGATCTAATTGTCCCCATAGTTCCCAACGGGGTAATATTATTTCTTGATGCAATCTTGGAATGAATTCGAAGTGGGTGTAGCCGAGAACAAAGAGGGTTTTGTCCCGTCCTTTTTCTCACAGTAGTTTTCCCACCAATCTTTGACATGGGGAGCAAATCTGAGAAGTGAAAAAATAATATTTTCTCGGTCAGAGAGATCATGGACCGAGAAATACCCTTCTAGCAAATTCAACCATATATCTATGACGTATTCATCTATCTGGCCTTCAAATATAGGAATCCCAAAGTTAACTTTTACCTTGAAGGGAGTAGCACCTCCATAGTGGTTGTTGGATGCAGATGCACTATAGGTGGGCAACCGTTGAAGGATCTAAGAAAACTTATCCATCATCGCATTCCTTTATTTCTCGAGGGCCTCCTTGAGCAATATTTTTATAATATTTCATGCTTTTTCATCTTTCTTTTCTTCCACCATGGGAGGTCGTCGGGGTTTTCTTTGCTGGTATTGCAAGGGTTCAACCATATCAAGTGCTAAATCCTTATACCCTGACCGTGTTGGGGACATGAAAATAAAAATAGAGAAAGAGAAGACCCACTCTGATACCACTGATCCAGATTTATGCAGGAAAACAATAAAATACATAAATAGACATAAAAAATAGATGCAGTGGAAATAATGCTTCATTTCATTAATATCAAATAACAGAAATATGCTTATAGACATGATGGAAATCAAATAGCTAGGGTGTTGGTAGCTTATCTCGTAGAAGATATGTGGTGGCTACATGCCTCTAAACTATGTTAAAATGAGGATCGATGGCCTATTTATTATTGAGAAACAATGGAAAACTCTAAATGTTGAAAAACCTAACCCTAGGATATGAAGCTCCAGCTATGGGCTCCGTTTGGGTAAATTGGTGTTTGAACTCCCTGGTGTCGTAACTTTGGCATACAATCTCCTAGGACTACAACTACTGACCATGAATATCAATTCTTTAATGGAAACATATATGAATTTCAGAGAGGATTCGAAAAACTGCTAAAAATAGTAAGTTTTGCTAAAAATGAAAAAATGAAAGGAATGATGGTGGAGAATGGAATAGGTGGGTGGCCACCAATATCCACCTAGTTCATTAGGGTCCCAAAATGGCTCCAGGAGTGCAGGACCTAAAAAGATACTAGAAATATTAAGTTGTGCTGAAAGTGAAAAGCTGCAAGAATTGATGGTGCTGGTCCAAATGGAATATGTGGTTTGCCACCGATATCCACTTGGATCATGCATCTTCTTCATCCATATGCATTCTTGCATAACAGAATTGACCAAGCTCTATTTTCCTCCCAGACTCTTCTTCATCTACTCTCAGATTTGCATCTGACATCTTTGCATGTGACATATCTTGTTGTTGCATGTCACTTTCCCTTGCACCAAATTCTACTTCCAAGATCTTCCATGATTCCTTGGAAGTTGTAGATTTTGCTACCTTTCACATAACCATTTGATCCATTACATGCTGAATGAAACTCAAATTTAGGGAATCTTTGTCTTCTGCTAGACATCTCAGTTCTTGGGCTACGGCCTGAACCTCTTTAAACACAACAATTTTTGCCTCTTCTTTTTTTATATTTTTTCTTAGTCTTCTTCAGTCATGCTTTGCGACCCATAACTGATGTCATAGCTTCTTAAATTCTTGCATGAGGCTATCTTCCATATCGCCCCCGAATGGAAAGAATGATTTTTAATATGCATCCCCCTAAGGTACAATCTTCTCTAAAAAACCTATCATGCTTGAAAAAAACACCAAAAATTGTAGAATCGTGGACTTTTCAAAGCCCAAAAAATTTCTTTCCATTTCAATAAAATGCTTCAAAAAAATATTCTTTATACCACACAACTTTTCAGAGCTTTAAATCTCTTAAACCCTTTCAGAGAAACTTTTAGAAATCTCCACTTTTCCAAAGTAAACATTTAAATAAAGATTTATATTAAATATTTTCAAATCCAAAACACATTTTTATCGAAAAATTTAATGAGAAAACTTTAATAAATTCCATTCCTTTTTAAACTTTACGAATCCTTTATACTTTCATGCTTTACGAAATACCTTTTAAATAAATAAAACCTTAAAAAAAATGATGATATGTATATGGCTTTTAAGGAATAATAAGTCCTTAACAATTGTTGACCTTTCTTTTAGCTCTAAAGTGTTGGAAGGGTACTATGGTAGCATGTAACACTCGTTACCACACCTAGTTCTGCATTAGTGTATTAACACTACCGAAACCATAGGAACATGTGACCAAAGGAACATGCGTTTGGCAAGGTAACCACTCTTAACGTGGATTTTTGGTGTGACCTTCAGTGTTATAATGCCCTGTATGCCACTACAAGGAGTGTTATAGCTCAAATCAAGAGAAAAAAATTTCTCTTTTTCTTACACAAGAATTGCTGCTAATCCACTCTTTCTCTTAAATTTTCTACTTATGACCTTAACTCTCCCTTAGATCTTTCAATCAAATGTGATGGTAATCTATTGGAAAGGCAAAGAGGATGAACACAAAACAATTCACACACAAACCATAAGAGTTGATGCTCTTCTCTATTGATTTTCAATCTTTGTCTACAATTAACCTGGTGAAGGGTATTTACCCTAACTCGCTTGACATGCACACACTTAACAAACTCGACTTGAACATCACTCACTTTATTGACTCTCTCACTAACTTACAAAATTTATCTATGACACAACTCGACTTTCTTACTTAACTGACTGTATAACTATTCATACTAGAGTAATTACGTTACTTTAACACATCATTCTTGGTTGCACAATAACAATGTTGTTTCACATAGCGTCACGAAACTCCCTAAATTATTTTTGAGGGATTGCCCACCTCTAAGGCTCTCTCTAGATTCTCAAAATTAGTGTTAATGATCCACTAGCAATGAGAAAACTTAAATTCCACTTGAATGAATATGATTGAAGGAAAAAAACACCCCCAACTGATATGACCCAGTGGGAGTATGCAAATTTAATTTAAGCTTGCAACACATATGAAACAACGACAGTAATAAAATTCAAATTTTGCTGTAATGGATCTGTGTATGTCATTCTCGCATTAATATCCAACTCACTCCATCAAAATTTGGTTAAAGGACTTATTTCACCTCATTCCGTTTAAGAAAATCATAAGTAATTTGAATTTAAAATTAACTCCTTTCAGTTTTGTTGGTTGTGTTTTTTACATGAAATTGCAAGAGATTTGTAATTTTTTTTTAATTTAAAACATATTTCTAAACCTGTAAATAAATTCAAAATTATCGTAAATTATACAACTCAAAATATTTTAAATTAAAATTAAATGAAAAACATTTTTGATTTATATCCTTTGTTTGAAATTTCAGAATGCTTCGATACCATGTTGGAGAATTCACGAATATGAGAAGCTCAAAAGAACCATAGGAAATGCTTATTCCCTCAATAAAGAGTTTACAAAGAATGCAAAAAGTAAATTAAACAAAGACAACACAGTTATACAAATATTTATAGAGCCGCACACATAGAGAGATATTGAAAACAAGTCTGCTTCGGTTATTTTTCATCATCTTCAAATATTTTAAATTATATGAAAATATATTTTAAATACAAAATGGTGGAGCCTAAAAAATTAATGCTAATTGAATGTTGGATTAGACAGGTAACAACAAAATATACTTCCGCCGTGAAAAGTTATACTTCATAAAGACAACGCACAAAACTTTTTACATTGGACTTGAAATCCTTCAGGTGTCGACTTTGAAACCATATCGGATCCATGCCTACATCGCATATCCTACTTTAGTCGTGACAACATTTAACTTGGGCGCTATCCACTTGAGCTTGTGATATGCAATATGCAATCACATTGAAAACTTAAACATTTAACCTGCGACAACTTTAACAAAAAACTTACAATTTTGCAATTACGATGTGCAATGACAATATCTCATTGCACCATCGAAAACTTTGGGACTGAGCATAAAAGGTAAGCGCAAAGGTTTGTGAATTTCGAAGTGCAAGGTGCTAAATCATTGTTAATGTGAAAAGGCGTAGGTAAAGGAAAACAAGAAATACAAAGGTTTGTTTGCGGAAACGGTAATTCATATAGGTTGGATGTGTCCCACCAATATCGCATTGGCAGAGATTTAAGATTCAGAAATGCATTACGAGGAATGGCTAAAAATTGAAAAATGCGTAGTGAGGTAAGAAGTTAGGTGAAACAGAGGCAAAGGAGTTTAACGTAGAGTGTTGGCCGAACACTACTTTCTGAACATTACAAAAAATTGCGTGAAGTATCTTCTGGATTTTCCATGCTTGGCATTTTTCCTTCCCTAAAAAATACATTTAACTGATGGTGTGGTTGCTGCCAGTTTATTTAATGCAGTGGTTGGAATTAATTTCCAACACTCCCCGTTAATCACAACTTCTGTCGTTGACCATTCCCAAACATTCTCTAAGATAAAAAAAAATTTCTATGCCAACAACTATGTCAAGATGTCTGCAAAATGTACCTCTAACCTGCAATGTTATAACAATATTTAACCATTTTTAAATAATTCTCTTAGGAAATGATATTTATCATCAATGTGCTTTGATTTCTTGTGGAAAACAGAGTTCTTTAATAGTGAAATTGTTGAACTGTTATCAAAAAAATTATGGTTGCTTCATCTTGTTCATGACATAAATATCACAACATCCTTCTCATTCAAACTTCTTGACATGCTATTGTTGTTGCGGTGACATACTCAGTTTCTACTGTTGAAAATGAAACTATCGACTCCTTCTTGGAAGCCCATGAAATGGCTCCTTAACCCAAATGAAACACATATCCTTATGTGCTCTTTTTGTCATCAATACTTCCAGCCCAATCACTGTCAGTGTAACCATTCAGCCTAAAATCATCATTTACGGAGTATAGAACACCATACTCCTTCGTTCCACTGACATACTTTAAAATTATTTTTGGCTTCTTGCCAATGTATCTCCTTGGGTGTCTTCATTAACCTTAACACCAAACTAATTGCATACATTATATCAGGCCTAGCTATAGTCAAGTGAATTAGGCTTCCCACCATGCTTTTGTATAATGTTAGATTGACATTGTTGCCGCAATATTCCTTGCTCAAGTTCAACCCCATGACAGTTGGAGTTGGTGATGTCTTACTGTTCTACATACTAAACCTATTTAAATTTCCACAACATGCTTTTGATGAGAAATAAAGATTCCATTTTCTGTTTTCTTCACTTCTATGACCAAGAAATATCTTAACAACTCCATGTTAGTCATTTAAAACTCACTTTTCATGACTGCTTTAAAATCAACGATGAGAGAATCATCATTGTCTGTAAAACTTAAATCATTTACATAAAAAACAACAATAATAATCTTATCATCATTTTATTTAATGTTGAGAGTAGGTTCACCATCACATTTGTTCAACCCATTGTCCATCAGGTAAGCATCTATGCTGTTGTACCATGCACGCGGTGCTTGCTTCAACCCATAAAGAGATTTCCGCAATTTACACAACTTGTGTTCTTGGACTTATACCTCATGGCCAAGAGGTTATTCAACATACACCTGCTCTTTCAACACTCCATTCAAGAATGCAACATTCACGTCTATTTGATACACTTTCCATTTTTTTTATGCTTCTATTGACAACACTGTACGCATTGTCTCCATCCTTGTGACTGTCGCAAAAGTTTCTTCATAGTCTCTTCCATGTTGTTGCTTGTAGCCTTTGACAAATAGCCATGCTTTGTGCCTTTCTATCTTTCCTTCAATGCTTCTCTTGGTCTTATAGACACATTTCACTCTAATGACTTCTTTTCCTTGCAGAAGGTCCACTAATTTGCATGCACCATTCCTTTCTATTGCTCCTATTTCTTCATTCAGTACTTCAACCCATTTCTCTTCTTTGAATACATCTTCAAAATGTATTGGGTCATCTACATGAAAAAATAATGCAAATAAAGAATTCAGACAAACATTATTATCAACTTCTTCTTCTTCATAAATTTCACTTAAATTTATGAATTTTGGTCTTCTTATACTTGCTGAAGACGAGCTTGGTGTTGAGCTTGAAGTAGATGGAGTTGCAGAGCTTTGTGGTGTGCTTTGAGAAACAATTACATGATTGCGCATTACCATCCTATTAATTTCTTGTGGTGTGCTTTGTTGATATTTTGTTGGTGGAGGAGGAGCCACCATTGAGGAATTACTTTCCGTAGTCAATTCCTCTTTGTCTTCATTTGCCATACATCTCTTCACATTGATTGTATTCTTTAAAATTCCATCCCATGCTTCCTCTTCTATGAGCTGAACATCTCTGTTGATCATTACCTACTTGGTTAATGGGTTGTAGAGATTGTATGTCTTAGATTCATCACTGTATCCAAGAATATGCATTTCTCCCCCTTGCTATCCAACTTCTTCCTCAACTCATTCGAGACATGTGCATATTCCACACATCCAAACATTATCATATGAGTGACAACTTTATTTCTTCCAGTCCATGCTTCTTCAAGAAATCTATTCATGAAACTTTTGGTTGGACATCTATTAATAATATACACTACACAAGAGACATATTCAGCCCAATAATCATTTGGAAAATTCTTTGCCTTCAACATACTCCTCGCCATTTCCATAATGGTCCTATTATTTATTTATTCCAAACCATTTTGTTGAGGTGTATACATTGTTGTAAACTGCTTGTGAATTCCATTCTCCCTGCAAAAACATAGGAAGTCATTTGAAATATATTCGCCAACTCTATCAATCCTCAAAAATTTTATGTTGTGTCCACTTTGCTTCTCAACAAGATATTTGTAGTGACGGAAGCAGTCAAACACTTCACTTTTATGTTTTAGAAAATAGAGCCATGTCTTCCTTGTGTTGTCATCTATGAAAGTCAAAATCTAGTGGCTGCCACCAAATGATGGTGTTTGCATTGGTCCACATAAATATAAGTGGACAATCTCCAACGGTGATTTTTCCCTTATTGACTTTCTTGTTGGAAATGATTCTCTGTGTTTTTTTCCCAAGAGGCAACCTTCACATAGGCTGTCTGGTTTTTCTATGAGTGGAAATCCCTTCACCATACCTTTCCTATGCAACAAATTCAAACCTCCAAAGTTGAGATGGCCAAATATCAAATGCCATAACCAATTCTCATCTTTGAATTCTTCTTGAAAGTTTTCTTGTGTGACAGCTACTATATCATCTTCTTCCTTCAAGTTTGATCTCATCTAGAGAGAAAACATTCTATTATTTTTCATGTGAAATTTTGCATTGAGTTGTGTACTTGGAGGCTTATCCATGATTGTGCATGCATCATATTTAAAAATGCATTGTATCCCTTTTCTATGAGTTATCCAATGCTTGGGAGGTTATGTTTCAAACCAAGAACAAAATAAGCATCCATCATGAACTTCTTCTCTCCCTTCTTTGTCAGTATGTCTATTCTTCCTTTTCCCATAATAGATACCTTGCTATCAGTCCCCAATGTTACTTCTGATTTCACACTTTCATCTAGTTTGGAAAACATTATTATGTTTCCAGTCATGTGGTTTATACAACCTGAATCTAAGAACCATATATCTCCTTGTTTTTCTTGTGCTACATTACAAGCTAAAAACAAAGCTATCATGGTTCTAATTCTCTTTTTTGAAATTTACACATGGTTTTTTACCCATGTCATATTGCTTCTTTCTATAGTCATTTTCATAATGACCATACTTCTTACAATAATTGCATTGAACTTGAAATTTATCATACCTTTGACCTTCTGCTTGATTTTGGCTTTAGCCTTGACTTGGATTTTGATTGTTGACCCTTCCACTTGAGCTTGGAGGGTTTCTTCTTCCACCTCTATGTGGGATTCTTCCTCTTCCTCAGTAGTTTGATCTTCCTCAACCTATACCTTGACCAAAAGAAACTTTTGTCTTGAATGCCTGCTCCAATTAGGAGTTTGTTTCTCTGTTCAGTCTCTGCTCATGAGACATCAGTGATGCATGAAGCTCATCTGCTGAAAACTGTGAGAGATCCTTTGTCTCTTCTATGGCCACAACTATTCCATCAAACCTTGATGGAAGACTTCTTAAAACTTTCTCAACTATTCTCCTCTCCTCAAGGGTCTCACCATGAGACTTGATTTGGGTAACGAACCCAATCACATGTGTAAAAAATGAGTCTATATTCTCAGACTCTTTCATACATAATGTTTCAAAATCTCTTCTTAGCATTTCTATTTTTGTTGTCTTAAACTTTGCTATGCCTTGGTAGGCTATTTGGAGTGTCTCCAATGCTTTCTTAGACTTCGTTTCTACTGCAACCATTGGGAAAATACTTTCATGCACTACCTAGAAAATATAAAAGAGGGTTTTGGAGTCCTTCTTCTTATTGTCCCTCAACAAATCTCTTTCTACTTATGTCAAAGCATTGTATGCTGCTGCAGCTGCTGGTTCTTGGAAACCATTCTCCACCAATTCCCAAATATCTTGTGAGGAGAATAGGGCCTTTGTTGTAATAGCCCAATAATCATAATTCTTCCCATTAAACTATGGTATTTGTGGATTAGTCAAGCTTGTGCTTGCTACTACCATTTTCACTGTATAAATAAAAACCTTCTCACTGCTAGAGAATCTGCTTCTCAAAAAAAAAATTCTTTCACTAAGAGTCTAGATCCGCTCTGTTACTATTTTTGAAATTTCAAAATGCTCCGATACCATGTTGGAGAATTCAGAAATACAAGAAGCTAAAAATAAATAGGGGAAATGCTTATTCGCTCAATACATAGTTTACACTAAATGAAAATATTAAACTGAAAAAACATAACATAGTTATACAAAGATTTACAGAGCCACACACACAGAGAGATATTGAAAACAAGTATGCTTCTGCTAACTTTTTCTCTTATTCAAATCTTTTATATTATATAAAAAAAAATCTTTTAAATACAAAATCGCGGAGCCTAAAAAATTGAATGCTAATTGAATGCTGGATGAGACAAGTAACAACAAAACATCCTTCTACCGTGAAAATTTATACTTCATAAAACCTCACACGGAACTTTGTACGCTGGATTTGAAATCCTTCACGTTTCGACTTTGAAACCATATCGCATCTGCACCCACATTGTGTATCATACTTTAGTAGGCACTATCCACTTGATCTTGCGATGTGCAATATGCGATCGCATTGATAACTTAAAACATTTAACCCACAAAAACTTTAACGAAAAACTTTTAATCTTGTGATTGTGATGTGTGATGAGGATATCACATTGCACAATCAAAAAGTTTGGGATGGAGCATAAAAGGTAAGGTCAAAGGTTTGTGAATCGTGACACGGTAAATTGTGATTAATGCAAAAAGGCCCGGGTAAGGGAAAACAAGAAATATAAATGTTTGTTTGTGGAAACGGTCATGCATATGGGTTGGATGGGTCCCATTCATATCGCATCGGTGGAGATTTAAGATTCGACAATGCATTAGGAGGAATGGTTAAACATTGTCAAATGCGCAGTGAGGTCAAAAGGTAAGTGATGTGGCAGGAAATGAATTTAAGGCAGAGTGTTGGTTGGACACTGCTTTCTAAACATTACAGAAAATTGATTGAAGTAAATAGCTTGGGGATTCGCCATGCCTAGAGTTTCTCCTTTTCTGCAAAATACATTTAACTAATGGTATGGCTGCTACGAGTTTATTCAATTTTATTCAATGTAATGATTGGAATTAATTTCCATCATCGTTGATTCTATCTTTGCGCCGAGAGGCGCATTTTACAGTCCAGTATGACCCCGATGTGTAAGTATGTCGGAAGCGAAAAAAAATGTCGGCTTGAACAATAACTTACATAAACATATAAATGAACAATTAAAAATTTATTAAAAATAAGTTTAAACCATATAAACTTAAAATATGAAGAGTTTACTAACACTTAAAAAAGAGATATGGTAAATAAATAAAATATGGTAAATATGTAAAAATATAAATAAACCATAGGTATGGTAAATAAATAAAACCTCATTTTATATTACTCAAGAGGTATGGTAACTAAATAAAAATATAAACAAACTAGAGGTATGGTAAATAAATAAAACTGATTTTTATATTTACTCAATAAACCACTTTATATTTACAAAACTCAAAAACACGTTTTATTTAGGTGAAGCCTATGGGACAAATTATTATTAATACCATGGGCCAAATACCATGGGACAAATTATTAATAATACCATGGGCCAAATGATATATTTATAAAATAGGTATGGTAAATAGGTAAATATAAAAGAGGTATAAAGAGGTAAGGTAAATAAATAAAAATATATCAAATATGATTAGAAATCAAGATCTAATAATATATGAAGTATAAGGGTCAAATATCATGGGCCAAATTATTGTTAATACCATGAAAAAAAACATTATTAACCCTAACATTAATATTATTAAATTTAATATGTTTAGATTAATAGAATATTAAATTTATTATATTGTAATATATATTAATATATCATGATATATGATAGAGGTGGAGAAATAGGGGGAGTGACAAGGGAGATATGGAGATAAATTGAAGGAGAAAGGAGAAGAGGAATGAAGAGAGAGAAAGTGAGAAGAGAGAGAGTTAGAGAAGGGTAAGAGAGGGAGAGGGAGACATAAAGATGGAGGTGAGAGAGAGATAAGGAGAGAGGGAGGGAGAAGGAGAGAGGATTGGAGGGTAGAGAGTGAGAGAGAGAGAAAGAAGGGGGAAGGGAGAGGGAGATATGAGAGAAAGGGAGAGAGAGAAAGGATGAGAGGTGGAGGAGAGGAGGAGGGATAGAGAGATGGAGCTAGAGGCGCAGTGAGGAAAGGAAGAAGAAATACATAGAGAGGGAGTGACAAGGGAGAGATGGAGAGAGAGTGTGTATGCTTATGGGTGGGATATAGATACATAGGAGTGATGGAGACAAGGGGGAGAGAAGGAGAAAGGAGGAGTGATGGAGACAAGGGGGGAGAGAAGGATAAAGGGATAGAAATATTAAGATAGTTGGAGATTGAGATAGAGTGATGGGGGAAGAGAGAGGATTGGAGGAAAGAGAGAGAGAGAAAGAAAGAGAGTTGGGGGGTCAAATAGAAGGAGGTGAGAGAGGAATGATGAGAGAGAGGAAGATAGTTATGGGGGAAGAGAGGATTGTAGGAGAGAGAGAGAGAGAGAGAGAGATAGAGATGGGGGAAGATAAAGGGAGGTAGGAGATAAAGGGAGAGAGGGGAAGGAAAAGGGAGGGGATTTGAAAGAGAGGAGGAGATAGGGAGGGATAGAAATATGGATTTGGAGGGGGAGAGAGGGAGGGATTGAGAGATGGAGTTGGATGAGGAGAGAGGGAGGGAAGAATAAATACATAGAGAGTGAGTAATGAAGAGAGAGGGGGAGTGACAAGGGAGAGATGAAGAGGGAGTGTGTATGTTTTGGGGTGAGATAAAGAGACAAATAAGGAGATATGGAGAGAAGGGGGGAGAGAAGGAGAGAGAGAGGTATATGGTAACAAAATTGGAAGGTGAAGATAGAGAGAGAGGGTGGGAGGGGAGAGAGAGGGGCGGGGGGGGAGGAGGGGAGGTAAGAATAAATACATAGAGGGTGAAAGGTGGCGAGAGAGAGAGAGAGGAAGTGATAAAGAAGATGGAGAGAGAGGGAGAAAGGGTAGCAGGAAGGAAGAGAGATAGAAGAGAGAGAGAGAGAGAGAGAGAGGAGGAGGAGGAGGGAGTGATAGATATATATATAGATTGGAGAAAGAGAGTTTATGTTTTTTAGTTGATATAGAGAGATATAGTGAGATATAGATATAGATTTAAGGTGAAGAGAAAAAAAGATAAGATGGAGAGGAGGGAGGGACAATGAAATTGATATGGAGTGAGAGAGAGTATGTGTATGGTGGGGTGAGATAAAGAGAAAAATGAGAGATGGATGGATATATAGATATATACGGGGGAGAGAGGGAAGAAGGTTTCCTCAGTAGATGCATTGATTTCAGTGTAGATGGTGATTTCTAATCCTATTTGATTTGTTGCACTAGATGAATTGATTTTGGTGTAGATGTTGATTTTTAATGATATTTGATTACTTACACTAAATGGATTGATTTTAATTTAGATGATTTCTAATCCTATTTGATTGCTTGCACTAAATGCATTAATTTCAGTGTAGATGATGATTTCTAATCCTATTTGATTGATTTCACTCGATGCATTAATTTTAATGTAGATTTTGATTTTTGGTTATATTTGATTTCTTTCACTAGATGAATTGATTTCAATGTAGATTATTTTTAATCCTATTTGATTGCTTGCACTGAATGGATTGATTTCAATGTAGATGGTTATTTCTAATTCTATTTGATTGCTTTCACTAAATGCCTTGATTTCAGTGTAGATGGTGATTTCTAATCTTATTTGATTGCTTGCACTAGATACATTAATTTCAATGTAGATGTTGATTTATAATTATATTTGATTGCTTGCACTAAATGCATTGATTTAAATGTAGATGATTTATAATCCTATTTGAGTCCTTGCACTAAATGAAAATGCATTTATTTTAGTGTAGATGGTGATTTCTAATCCTATTTGATTGCATGCACTAGATATATTGATTTCAGTGTAAATGTTGGCTTTAAATCCTATTTTCCTACTTGCACTAGACTCATTTATTTGAGTGTAGATGTTGATTTCTAATCATATTTCATTACTTGCATTAGATGCATTGATTTTAGTGTAGATGTTTTTTTCTATTATTATTTGATTTCTTGCATTAGTTGCATTGATTTCAGTGTATATGTTGATTTCTAATTTGATGTAATTGGATGTATGATGGTACATTAATTTTAAAGTCATTGGATTAATAGTGTGTGTGCAATGATTTCAGTGGAAGCACAACAAATTATTGACAATGTACATTGATTTTTGTGTTATAGTAATTCAACCTATTAATATTGGAGAGCAAGAGAGACCAGGTATGATATTTACTACAACAGCTCGAGCTAAATATTTAAATGGTTTACGATTCCAACTTTCCTTTTCAAATAATCAATATGACAATATGACAAAACTAACATGGGTGAAAATAAGAATAGTAGAAGAAAATAGTTTGAAATCTATCACAATGCAGACTATTTGTAATTGACTACATTCTTATTATTCACAGTTTCTATCATTCAATATTATTACATTGTCAGTTTGCATTCAAAATTTTATTTCATCATTAAAGTTATTTTACAATATCTATCATCTCAACAAAACTAAGCTAAGTAATCAAATTTAAAATTAAAATGACTCAATAAATCTCAGACATATTTAAAATGGTTATGTTAATATTAGATGTATTTACATGTTATTGATAAAATTAAGCATATGTTCCTCATATTATCGATAGATTTTCCTTGGTTGCACACGACTGAAACCAGCTTAGATCCATCTTAAATCCGGATCTATCAAGCGCTGAGAGGGATCAAATCTCTCAAGATGAAAACCTTCCCTCAATTTTTGCACTCAAAAAACCAGCCTAGATCCATCTTAACTCCAGATCTATCAAGCCCCGAGAGGGATCAAATCTCTCGAGGTGAAAACCTTACCTCAATTTTTGCACTCAAAAAAGAGGTTTTCACCTCGAGAGATTCGATCCCTCCGGGCGCTTGATAAATCTGGAGTTAAGATGGATCTAGATTGGTTAATAATCAGTGAACAACTTTCTCTAGCTCGGACCTCATGAAAGACAAAGTTTGCCATTTTATCTACTGTATCCTATCTTGAATAATCAATGAATAACTTTCTTTCACGAGCTTGGACTTCGTAAAAGACAAAGTCTGCCATTGAATGAATAACTTTCTTTCACCCTCTGACCTGAATGAATAACTTTCTCTCAGCCGCTCTGACGTCGTGAAAGACAAAGTCAGAATCGCCATTGAATTATAATGAACAAAACATTGGAAAGAGTGGACGCAGTCCAGGTTTCGTGACTCTAAAACAATGAAGGCCTCCTCCCTCTATTGGTTTGGACAATAAAATATAACCCAGAAAACGAAAACGAAATTTCACTCAAAGATGCTGCAACATTACATCCTCACATTTGCGCTTAACACCGAGATTAGAGAAACAAGTAAGCTCTGTCTGACTCGACTATGTTTTTCTCCCAAATCTATTTGCACTCTTCCATACTTTTAGCTTCCCAATAAATTAATTATTCTACGATATTTTAATCAATTTTGGCTTGCAATTTTCTTGTTCGAGTATCTCCGTGTTTTCACGTGTTACTCGTTCTGGTATCTGGGTATCTGTTCAACCCAATGAACAATCTGCTCATCTTGATTTGTAACAATTTCACAAATAAGTAACATACATTTTAATCAAACCATCCTACCTGCGTTGCCATCCTCAGCTAAACCTTAAATATGCTATTTCTCAAATAATTGTGGCAAAACATAAATCTTCTTGCGTATATTTATTTTAATTTATTTTTACTCAACTAAAATATAATTGTATTAAAATAAACATGTAATACAAAAATGACAGTCAGGATTTAAATAAATGAATATTGTTTCGGTTATCTCAACAATCATAGTAACAACATAAATCTAAAAGCGGTATAATTTGCTGCCAATGACTTGGCGGGATTCTAAGTATTTTCTGAACTTACAGCTAGACCAAATTAGATGATCCGTGCATGTTCTAGTAAGCCTGCTAAAATATTTCTTTGGTCGTTCTCTTTTTGATATATTTTTGATTTGTGACTGCAATATTTCTATGTCTAGGTATTGCTACTTTTGACAGTCAGATCTGAACTATCAGCAACTATTATGGTTCCAATCGATCGATCCGTTAACGCGTTAAGACCCGCTGCATTAATCTCGTTAACTGGACACGAACCTCCCCCGCTGGGCGATCTGTAGTTTTGACAATTAGAAGGGCTTGACGGAGTTACGGGACCCCTAAGGGATTGGAACCACTCATTCTTCATCATCTTAATATTATTATTATTTTCTACTTCATCTCCCTGAAATATGAATTTCAAATGCAGTGGCCTACAAGCCGAAGTTCCAGTAGCCATGGTGACCACTAAAAGCATGGCAATCAATGCTACCGAACGTGCAGATGATAGCCTCATCTCCATATGGTTCCAAACTATATTACACTTCTTCTATTCACCGCCGCAGATGAAGTACTTGATGGCAACAATATGAATCTCGAAATCAGAAGAAGATGAATAAGAATAATATGAGTGTGTATGTGTATATAGCAAAATATAGATGCAACTATATATAGCAAGTAATTACGCGGAGAAGAGGAGGGCGGAGAACAGAGAAAACGCGGAAATGAGGCTTATGACTATAATATGTGGCCTCCGAAGTGGAATCCTTATCTGTAAAAATCCGCGTAAGTCTTCCCCAAATCGCGGCGTGTAAAATTCCAGCTGCAGTCAAAGAGTGACTTTGAAATTATGTATTTTAACTTTCGTAATAAAACCTTTGACTCAGTTTGGAGACTCGAATTTCGTTGAACATGTCCATCGACTTATACTCCCCGGTCACAAAATCCAATCCACAAGTTGGACGAGTAAACTTCCGGCTTTCTTTTTTTTCATTCATGTGAAGAAAAAAAGAGTATCTAATCAAAGAACACGCCTATACGTGTTGCCGATGTTGACCAATAACATTTACCGACTTAAAAGCCTAGGGCCTTTTCTTAACAGCAACCCTATGGATTTAAAAATGGGTGTCTAATCAAAGGACACGCCTATACGACTTTGCCGATGTTGACAAATAACATGAATCGCCGATTTAAAAGCGTATAGCCTTTTCATAAAGGCATTCCTATGGGCTGGGCATTCCAAAAAATATTATGATACATTTAATAACATAAAAATTACTTGAATTATAATATAATTATTATTATTTATTATCAAAAAAAAAATATATATATATATATATGCTTTAAATTAAGGCTTAATTTATTATAGCATTTTTAATTTATAAATAAATTTTCTTATAATATTATGAGCCAATGTCATTGAGTATCATTTTTATAAATCTCAATCTTTGATTTGTAAATATTACTAATTATATTCTGAAATATTCTTAGAATTTTAATCCTTACTATTTATCTAATAATTATCAATAATTAAATTAGAAATCTAAAAAACCTATTCAAATATTTAGATTTTTTTTAATATTTTAAGTTAAGTATTTATTTTTATCATTTCTTTTTTCTACCTAAATTTATATGCATTTTATTCTATACTTTAAACTCCTTTATTCCTTAATAATTTTTTTCTCGTTACAGTTATACTTCATTTATTTTACATTTTGGTATTTTTATCAATAACATGTTTTATTATAGATTTTTAATATATAATCATTTTCTTTAATTATTTCATTTTTTACTATTATTTTATAAAACATATTTATATTCATAATATATTTAGATATTCATTTATTATTTATTGTTCTTAAGAGGCAAATCCGGTCTAATTGTATATAAACTTTATGGTGAAGTGCCGCATATTCTGTGTGTGTATAATACTTCTTCTTGGCTCGTCTAATCATGTGGGTCTTATAAATTCCATATCAAGTGAAGTCTATACGGTGATATAGTGACATACAACCTCTTTGGCTCATCTTCCTATAGCTTAGCAAGTTTTTTTTCTCTATCGTTAATAATCCCTGCGGTGTTTTAATACTTCTCTCTGGAAATATATGTTATATATATCGTCAATGGCGAAACATATCCCTATGTGGTGGTGAACCATGTCAAACCTAATTTCTGCAGTGACCTTTCTGTGATATCTTTTCGGTGGTGAAGTATTCTTTCAAACATCTCCGGTAATATCTGTGTTATCTCTCTTGACGACGATACATGTTTTATATACAATGATCTCTGTGGTGGGCATATCTTTGTGCAAACTCTATGGCCAGTAATATAACTCTGCGACATACAATCTCTTACCAAGTGCATACGTTCGTCTTACTTTTTTCTTACTAAGATTTATTTACTATAACCGAGTTATTATCTTTCAGTTAAAACATGAAGTTGGAAAATACTTTTTGCTTTTTTTCACTTTAAAAATTGTAAAAACAAGAATAGTAGAGAATTGTCTTACCTCCATGCTCATATTTTTTTTTTTTTTTTGACATAAAAACAAGATTAGTAGAGAATTGTCTTACTTCCATGACGATATTTTTTCTTTTTTAATATTGGCAATAGAGGAGTAAATTTGTTTTTTACTAACTGCATATTCAATTTTTAAACCCTAACTTGTTTTAAGGATGGTTATTCATTTTTTGGAAATAAACCATATCATCATAATCTACATAGACTCGACTACTGCTATGACTATTTTTTGGTAATTTTCAGATTAAATCACTATTTTTATTATTTTTTGAAATGGACAAAGACAAACAAACGTGATGATTTTCTTTTCAATGTGATCGTCAATAAGAAAAATGAGCATTTCCTTTCGAAGAAGACATGGAGACGAATTGAAATATAATTTTTTTGCTTTTTTGGTGTTGTCATTTTGAAGTTATTAAATCTTCATTCAGTGCAATTTTCAGAACAAAGAAATTTAACAGCAACACAGTTTAGTATAAAATTAATAGCAAATTCAAATTTTTAATGAAACTCCACAAATCTTTCATCATTAGAAACTAGATTCAGAGATGAATATAATAGTACCAGGTCCGAAAGATAACATTATGTTTTTGTAGGTGTTCTGCCCCTCCAAAGCTGTAGGTTCCTGAAAACTGCAAAATTTTCCAGGTTTTTAGTTGACCACAATACTCGGTCGAGATAATGTCTTGGGCGGGAAATCTTAAATTCTCGACAGAGAGTTTAAACCACCACAGGTTAAATATAACTGCGCGGGTAAACTCCTACCCAAAATTTTTACAAACTCTTGGTTGAGAGTTTGCCTGCAAGAGTTTACCCAAGTCAGACTCTCGGATGAGAGTTATATAACTCTCGTATAACTCTCGTCCAAGAGTTTATTAAACTCCATCCGAGAGTTTATTAAACTTTAATTGAAACATTTTATTGTCAGTCGATGAAATCCTGCGAAGATTCATCGTATCATCGTGATGTTTCGGCCGAGAGTTGTATACAAATACTCTCATTTGAAAGATTAATTCCACAATATTCCACACACCATTCTGAACCAGTGAAGGTGCAAAGGTACAAGGGTGCGAATTTCTTTTGGGTTCGAAATTTTTTTTGCGAAATTATTTTTCAAAGGTTTTTTGGGTGCAAAATTTTTTAGCGAAGTTTTTTTGGGTGCGATATTTTTTTTTTGAAGTAATGTTTTTTAAACATTTAACTTTTTTTTGAAGAGAACATAATTTCAGGAAAGGGAATTGAAAATTTTATGGGGAAAAAATTACATTTTTTATTTTTTATAAGGATTTAATTACTTGATATTTTGCAAAATGTCTCTATGAAGGCGTGAAGTATTTTTGCAAAATGTTTTTGTGAATTTAATTATTTATTTAATTTTATCTCTTATTGAAGGCATGAAGTACTTATTCTGAAGTCTTTATTTTTTTGGGTATTTGATCCAAATATAATTAGATTTTAGGTTTCCAATTTTGTGAACATGGGAAAAAAAAGGAATTGCCAATCAAGGCACGATCAAAATAGAACTGATTCAGTGGAAAAGAATGAGAGATTACAAAAAAAAGGCGAGAGGAAAGGGAAAGATTAAGCCATGAAATAAATGTGGAAGTAGAGCATCGTGAAAGAGATGTAGAGGTGCATGAAAATGACGAGAAAATGAAAAATTCGAGGAACTTGTAAATGAGAATATTGAAAACACAAATGTAGATGAGAATGTTGAGGAACTTGTCAACGAGAATATTGAAAACACAAATGTCTAAGAGAATATTGATATCGATCTCACTAGTGAGTCAATAGTTTCTTCAATTTGAATTTTGTTTTTTTTTTTAAAACATTGTAGTTCAAGATAGTTATATATTTCAAATTAAAAGTTAATATTGTTTTTTATGCAGGGAAAACATCAGAACCACAAGAATATACTACCACACCTTGCATTTCACTACAATTAATTGGAAGTTCCAAGAACATTCTATACAACTACAAATTTTTAGATAATATGGATCCAACTAAAATTGAAGAATTGGAACCACCAATACCTCAAAGGAAAGTTCGAGATAAAATAAATTGGGGGTCGAAACATATTTTGAAGGTAAATCTATCATGGCACAAGCTAAGACGTTACGTATATTTTTAAAGAACAAATCTCTCAGAAATGATGTGGAATTATTGGGCATTAAAAGTGAGAAATAGGTTTTAGTAAACCAAATGGTATAAAAAAATGTGACATCGACGCTTGCTACACTAGCCAAAATGTGATCTCGAGTTGAAAAGAATGCTCGTAGAGAAATTTTAATAGGTGTACTCGTGAAAACAAACTACATCAAGTCAGTTGATGTCAACAATTTAAAAATTGTTTAAAACATCAAGAAAATTTTTATGGAGCCATACAAAATTTAGAATTCAATTAGATGAGAATGATGAACTTGCATGTTGGGCTAATATCTGCAGGAATCCATATCATGATAGACTTCATGATGGTGCGAGGGATAGGGTAAAAGAGTTTTGGAATTTGAATTCTCATGTGTCGCCAAATTAAAAGGACGTTGTGCGACGTCGTATATCTAAGGGAGTTTATGAAACTAATACCAAAAATATAACACAGGTCACTCAAGTAGAATTATTCCAAAACTTTATGGAGAGTAATATTGATGTGAAGGTTTCCCTTAGCACATTTGTGAAGATTAAATCATGGTATGTTAGGTCTATCACTGTTCAAGACACATGTTATTGTCAATACCATGTACAATTCCAATTATTGTATGAGGCATTTGAAAATTTTGGCATAAAACATTAGTCAAATTACCCCCCTCCTTCAAGTGTTCATGAATTTTTATTGAAGATATTATGTGCACGAGAGAATAATAAATTATTTTATAAAAAAGAATGTGTTAGTGGAAGAAAATTCTCAGAATGTTCTCATTTGGCACTCTAGGATGCAAAGTATTCCATTGATCCCAATGATCCCAGACTGTCAAATCTCAGTCTGAATTAGAAGCGATATGAAAATGTTACTTACTCTCCTATTACAGATTCAAGCACAACATCAAAAAAGATCACTTTACTTGATGACGACATTTCAGTGACATCTTTTCTAGAGAAGTCCAGGGTGCAAATATACAAATATATTAAGCATTTTCATATAGCACGATTGTAGGATTTACAGTTCAAGAAATCACGTGATGTGTTCCCAAAAAGAACAATATTATTAGTGGTTTATTTTGCTGAGAATTACACGTTTAGTCCATAGATAGAGATACAAATTGAGTATTATCATTCAGACCAAGTATCTATATTTGTGTATATTTTGTATAGACATGTAGAGCTTGAAATCGATGGTTTTGATAGCAATGGAAATAATCGTGAGGCAATTAAGGAGTACCATTTCTACATCAGTGATGATCAAACACATGACACATTTTTTTCAGCATTGTTTTAATGTTATTTATAATGAATTGTTGAAACGAAGGGTCAATTTTAAAGAACATTGAGTATGGTTAGATGGTTGTGCTGGTCAATTTAAATTAGCAAGAATGTTCTTTCAGCTGTCTCGTCTTTATAAGAGAACCAAAATTCGACATACATGGAATTTATTTGAGACAGGGCATGGAAAAGGAGAGCACGATGGTGCTGGGGCATGCGTAAAACGTGCACTTAGGAGGCATTAATTGAATCACTCACCTTCCCAACTTGCAAATTCTTTAGATGTTGTTAATTGGTCCAAAGACAATTTAAGTCATGTATCAAACCCAAGGATGGTTGATGTGCACAGGTAAACGTACACATTTAACTAACAATATATTATACATGTGTAGAGATATATGTGTATACATGTGTGTATTTTTTTATCAAAAAAATAACAAACATTGTTCAAAATTTGACTCATACATGTGTGTGTTTTCCTCAAGTAGGTACTCTTGGAATATTGCAATGGGTGACGTTGATAGATCGTTTCCATTTAATTGCCTTGCAATCCCTCAAACAAGAATTTTACACTCAATTAGGAGTAAGAACATTAGAAATATACATTGCATTGAGAAACGAAAGTGCTCTTGCTTTTTTTTTGCATGTATTGATCAGACAGAGTCCATCGATGACTGTGAAAGCGAAATTAAGAAATTTGTTAAACCATGGAAACATGAATAATTGACACCAATGCCCCCGCTTGGAAACGTGAATGACAAGGAAATGGACAATGAAGTGATTGTGATTGACAATGATTATGATTGTGTTTCTAATATGGTTAGAGAAGGTGATTTCTTCGCTGTCATTACACCAGAAAATAATCAAGAAAAAGTGCATTATTATTTATTATGATGCACTATGTCTAAATCCACGTTGCTACAAGAGTATACTGATCCATCAAATTATACATACCCAATCAGTTCAATGGTGGACATTTCTTTGAAGAAGTAAAGAAATGTAAAGATCATATTATTTTTCAAGATTACGAGCTAGAGGTTATTTATGCCCAATATATTCACTTGGTCATAGCAACTCAGTTGTAGTTCAAGCAAGTGAAGAGTAGAAAAATACAGGGACAATGGAGGTTATCTATAGATGATCATGATTCCATTCTGGAAAATTTTCCACCAGCGCATTTCATATGAGTGGAACACATTGTTCAATATGAACAATGAACTTTTATTCTAGGGTTAGAACATATACTTGCTACAATGTATTGGAATTTATATAGTTTAAGACTATATTTTGGATTGCTTCCAAATAAATGGACATGTGGATGGTTAGATGTGTGTTGGTATGAACAATATATTATAATCTACTGGATAAGGGTGCTTTGCTATATAATTAAGTTATGGTGATTTAATGTGTCCATGATGTTTAATCCTAGATGATCTTAAATCGTCCATTTTTTTGCATGGATATGATGGTGATGAATGAATATTTAATTACATATATATTATTGTATTGTTAGTTTAGTTTTGACATCAAATGTCATCATATTTTCATCTCTTCATTAGTTTAGATTAGTTTAGATTTGATGTGTCTAATCTATTCATTATTGTCTCTTCTCATGATGGAGGTCTCCTAATTTTATTTTCCATCTCCTTGTAGTAAGGAAAATCTGTTATTGAATTTTCATTGATGTTGAACAGTCTTACTGCAAAGAATGAAAATGATGATGCTAGAAAAATGAGATACTAGCATAAATCTATTTTTGAATGTGCATTGATGTTGGATAGTCTATTCAAAGAAAGAATTTGATGTTTAGTTGTAATAAAAGATTGACATGGAGTTAAAATTGACCCACCCACTAACATTAATGATTGCCATCATTTACTTCTTTGTCTTATGCCATCACCTTAAGTAGTTATAAATATTTTCTAGAAAATTTTTACACTACAAAGCACACCTTTGAAGCATTGAAGTGTAGGGGATCTATTGCATATAGGAATTTTCCTATGATTTTTGTGTTCCTATAAAATTTTCAACTATATATCCACATGGCTCAACTCAAGATGTTTGACTTCAAAAAATTGGTTGAGAAACAAAAAATTGTGATTTGAAACAATGGCAAGTGGGAGGCCAAAGTGTATCCATACATCTAAAAAAGATGAATCTGTTTTTGAATGTGCATTGATGCTGGACAGTCTTACTGCAAATAATGAAATTGATGATGCTAGAAAAATGAGATACTAGCATAAATATGTTTTTGAATGTGCATTGATGCTGGTCAAACTTATTGTAAAGAATGAAATTGAAGTTTAGTTGCAATAAAATATTGACATGGAGTTAACGTTGACCTATCCACTAACATTAATGATTACCATCATTTACTTCTTTGTCTTATGCCATCACCTTAAGTAGTTATAAATATTTTCTGGAAACGTTTTACACTACAAAGCACACCTTGCACACCTTATGCCTATCTGTGTCAGTTCTATGCCTTCGGAAAAGCTCAGAAATTGGATCTGACTTTTAGTGGTCAAGGCGTTCACCATTTCAAAACAACCCTGCTACAGTGACCTAAAAGGGTATCCATGAAACCCAAATTTTGATGTTGATAGTTATTTACAAAATGGTCTCCTCATTGTTCCATGGTTGAAGTATAACACTTCCATATAATGTAATAAAAGTCAGGTTATATAAGTTACCGATGAAGTATTAGATAAAATTTAATTAATTGTCATTAAATGAGGTGGTTATATCATGTGGACAACATAACTACCTAATGAACCAAATAAAAGGGGATTGACCCCCTTGCATGAGTTGAATTAGCACATACTAAAACGATATTTCATAACTTATGTGTATTGCGAGTCCTTTTGTTCAAGCTTTCAACAACCAAAATTAGAAGGGAGTTGGGACTACATAACTTACAAATAACTGGATGGCTAGTTTATTTTCTAGAACAATATATGGACATGCTTAGCATTTCTTATTGGAAACTTGTATATCTATGGATGTTTTCTTCAATCATTTCAAAGCAGAATGAAGAAGCATGTACTATTTTGTTTACTTGCATTGTTAAGAAGTTTTATTCTTTTTCATCGTGTTTCCATTTCTTCTAGTTTCGTTGGTCACATAAGTTGAAAATTTACTTGGAATAGTTATTTTCATGTGCAACACACGGTTTCAAGCCACAAACTTTCCCAAGTCTTGCTGAGCTTTGCCAAGTTTCGTGCTAAGTATTTTCAATGTTTTGAGGTTGACTCTCTATTTTAGATTTCCCAAGTTGTTACTGAGTCTGAGTCTTCTGACATTAACAACTAGTGTAAATATACATTATGAATATTGAAAACTGGTTTGTCAGGGACATATTGGAGTCACATCTTAAAAAAATTTGGTAGGGAAAGTGCAAGGCTTTATTGAAAGCCTGGACAAGACTTATGAACAATTTTATTAGCTTTGATGTTCCTCTCGAATAATTAGTTATGGTACTTATATACAAGTTCACACAGGATAATATAATATTATCTCCATGTCTTGGGAGCACAAGAAATTATATTTCCTACATGTCTGCGTTGAATAATTTTGTAGAATGTTCAGTGAAGCATAAAAAATTAAGATTCTTTCATCAAACTCTAAATTTAGTTTTTTTTTCTATATTTAGAGTCAAGTCTCTCATATCAATTCCTGAAAAATACTCAGAATTACTTTTTGCTATGCATCGACTAAAATCTCTTATGCCAATTCCTGAGAATAGCTTTTGAAAATGTAAAACAATATGGTAAAATGTAGATTGAGATATGCCTTTAAGTCTAAATTCGAACATCAAGAAATGATTCTAGTTCACGAGGTAACTTGTGGTAGACAGTGGTAACTATGTTTTAATTAAAGTGGATGAATTTTTGTCTTAAAAAAAGAGCTTAAGCAGACATGATATGAAAAATCCATTCTTCAATTGTTTGCATGAACTCATGTGACCTCTATTGTAAACAACGAAAGGTGTCTGACGGCACACTAATCCTTATCTCTGATGATATAGGAAAAAGTTAACTAAGCGCACAGGTATAATAATAAATTGAAGGTACCAAAAACGAATAGGGGTAGGGTGGTTACATCTTCAAAAGGGGGTTGTCATACACAAAAAATATGTTGGCAAGAAATGAGGGGGGATACCCTACCTCACATATTTTGGCTCCACCATCCCATCAATTCATACAAAATCTATTATAGAATAATGTAGATTCATAAAATAGACCATACTAACATGTATAAAGGCTTTGCGAAATTTTTTCTCAACAGAATCATCAATGTAACATATTGTTCCCTCCTAGTTGTTAGTAACAAAATATAGATGCCAACTCAACCAAATGGATGTTTAATAAAATATGAAGTAAAGTTCCCTCTTTACCTTCTCAAACAATAAAATTAGATTGTCTCATGTTGTTAGAAAATTCATCTCAACAACTTGAATAAAAATTTTAAACTTACTTGATAAATTGAAACGAGCACATGAAAATACATATGCCCTCATTTACTTAAATAAGAAACAACATGCAAACTGTTGAGGCCAATAATATCCCTTCCTATCTATTGTTGGTGCTACATGCATGTCTCAATGTTTAAACTTGAAGTAAAACATTAAGGAATCAAAACCAACAAAAACATACAGAAATCTAAACCAAATAACATAGACCACCAATGGAAAGGTAATACCCTTTTAATTGTTACCATGAATAAAAAGGTTAAAACAACTCTGAAATATTCTATGGGACATTAGACAACCTTTTCAACAGATTGGTTTAGGTACGAAATGCTTACTAATATATAGAAAATATGGATGATAGACTAAAATAGACTATAAAAGTTCCATTTTACAAGAAGTAAATGTCTACCTTCATTTTAAAATAGTACAGAAAATAAATAAATACATGACATAAGTTGTGGATAGGTTATAACACAAAATAAATAATGAATTTCAATGAAACACAACCTGCATACTGCAACTCTAAATATTACATGAGTTGTGCCACTTATTTACATGAGAAACAGTTGCAGCAAGTAGTGGCCCTGCAAGTACTGCACATGCTAAAATGTCAATGTCTTCCTCCCCTGAAAGCTTTGAAGAGTAGGTTGCAATGCACATAGACACATCATAGAGGTGGTAATTTTTTACCACAACATGCTCTGCCCTCCGAAAACTATAATAAAATTAGAGTGCTTCCTTTTCAATATCATTCTTTCTCCTTTGAAATGAATTCCTGGATACTCTTTGTCCTTCACAATCTCTCCTCTCATCATCTAATATGTGTGAGCTTCGTCTTGCATCCCTAGACCTTCTCACCTGCTCTCTCCACATTTCCTTCCACACTTCTCTTTCAATAATCCTATCATCTATAAACCTTTCTTGATTAGCCTTCATAGACTCAACAATTCTAGTGCTAGAGTTTGAAATCAACTCCTTTATGTTTTCCTCCTCACCTGTTCTTTCTTGTAAAATTTTACTCCTAGAATTCGTCCCACAATGATGGTTGTTTATGAAACCATTTTCATACTGTACGGCACCAAGATTACCATTTCAATATTTTCCTTTCTATGCATTCATTTATTAGCTTCAATGTTAATCCCATATTTCCTAATGTGACTTGATTGAAAAGGAGATGTCATTGCATTTTGGCCACATCTAAAGCCTACAAAAATATAACTTTTGTGCTTCTTATTTGGGCATAAAATTAATGGAGAATCTTCCAATGATCTGGGGTAAGTGGGTTCATTTTCTATTTCAAGTAAATGTATTTTCCTTTCATAGGCATCAATTCCTTTACCCAATTTTTATTCTGTCATTATGAGGCTTTCCAAACTGCTAGAAGATTCATCCAATGATATGAGAGAACCAATTCTAATTTTCCTACTACTATCTATTAGTCTTGAGCTCTCAGTTTTAGCTCCTCTCTTAAAAGGGTGTCTTCTTGCAATATCTAATTTTCCATCCATGCAAATATCATGAAACCTTGGAATTCTATGCTTGAATTGATCTTGTCTATCTTCCTCATTCTCTCCCAGCAAACCACATCTGTAACCATTACCTGCATTTTCCACATGCAAGCAGTCCCTTTGGATACTTAAGCTTTCAACATTTTCAAATTTTGAAATGTGGCTAACAGTCTCAGTTCTTGAAAAGATATGATTGTCGTTCATTGCTTGAGAATTGACACAGTCCCATCCTCCAACACTTGTAGTTCTACTTTTAATGCATCTTTTTTCAACATATTTTCACACATTTTCAACCTGTGAAATTATTCTGAACTGTGTGATATTTTATGAGAATCACTCCATCGATTTTTAAAGGTGCCACTCGTTTGGAAATAACCGTGCTTAGGAACAGATAATGACTCGTAGTTATGGCATAGCCCATCTGCATCACAAATGAAAAAATCATATTGGCATGGGGGAAACTTAGCCTTTAGATAACCTTTCTCCTCAATGAACTCACTAGTCCCATCATGGTGCCCATAGGAGAGCCTTTGAGAGCTTTCATGGCTATACCCTGAACGCGCTCTCTCTGATTGTGAGCAAGACATGTCATCCTTCTCTACATGAACATGATAACTTTCCTTGGTCATTCCTAAGTTATAGAGCCTTTGAGAGCCTTCATGGCTATATGTTGAACCTGCTCCTTCTGATTTTGAGGAAGACACATCATCCTGATCTACCTGAATATGATAACCTTCCTTGGTCTTCCTTGAGTTACTAATATTTACATTTTTAGACTTGACATAAAAGGATTCTATGTTTCCAGTCCCATGATTAGTAATTTTGGGAAGTTCTTCAAGCAAGCCTTGGCCCTTTTCCCTTTCTGGTCCTCTTCTCCACATTGGCTTCAACTTATAATTTTTCCCCTAGATCAAGACCTTCAGATATATTATGTCTTTCACTTGCATGCAAATTAAATGAACTCATCCCACAATCTAACTCATTCTTTGGGGTACAACTAGTTTCCCTACTCAAGATGCGTTCATTTTTATATGAATTGGAAACTAATTTATTATCTAAAGAAGGCATGAAACCATTCTCTGGAGACTTTGACTTCAGGAACTATGTCTGTGCATTTTCATAGCTCTTTTTTGAAATTTTACGAGATGGAAATTCACAATTGATATTATTTTCACTTATAACATATCTAACAAATCGACCAATAGAAACATGTTTTGTTTTGGAAAATTGACAATGAAAGAAGGAATAACATCCCTGAACTCATTCAGTCCCTGGAGTATCACAAAGTGAATGACTGGAAGGATATGTCTCATGACATAATTACTATGCGCAATTACTTTTCTGAGGCTGAAATTTGAAAGGCGTCTTATTCTTGGACAACCTTCAAAGTGAAGTCTGTTTTTTAAGAAGAGGCTCCATATAAGTCCAGGATTCATTAAATCCTTTTGAGATTATCTGCCTAGTCTACTTTCACTACAATGACAAGAATAAATATCTTATGTTCCATTGGAGTTTCCCCGAGTAGATATTGAAGCATTGGACGTTTCATCTCATTGATTCTCACTCTCCCCTTCTGTTCCATCTAGAAATTCCCTACTCTTTAAAATGGCATTATCAAAATCTGGCCCATACTCTGATTGAGTAAGAGCATTTTCCAATTCAGAAAAATCTCCATATTTAGCAACAATGAACATGAATTTCTCCACAGAACCACCAATATTTTCATAACACATGTAGCAGGCCCATGAAGCTGGCACACCCTTGGGTCATTCCAGCCTTACAACAAGTGTTTGTAGCTCTTGAAACTCTTTCACCGTTGAGTATACCTTTTCCAGTTTCTCTTCATAGCTAGAATAATTATAAATATAGACTATAGACAAAGAAGATATGCATGTTTCATGTGTGAAAAAGCCCTGGGAGACAACCATGCATCGTATTAGAGATTTACAATCACATATGGTGCTAAATATAATTTGAATAACATCTTCAGGAAGGCGATCAAACAAATCTAGTTGTGTGTCTTCCATCTTCACTGTACTTCTAGAAGACATTCAATAAAATTCAAGTGAGATCATCAATCAACTCTTACAAAAAAACCTTAAAATATCCATTCTGAATTGTTTAGGTTGAACGTAAAAATACCTCTTTAAAGTCTTAGGCAAAGATAGAAACATGCCTGATGCTATGCAATATAAATAGGGAAAAAATAGGTAAGATTTGAAAGGCTATAAAACTATTGGTGCACCCTCTTGTATACTCTACTTCCACGACCTCATCCATAGAACATCATGCTAGACATAAATCAATGTTGTATAGATCTATTAATATTTCCACATGTATGTAAGGACCTGCAGTATTGCTTGTTATACCTTATACTGTACACTTGTTCAAAGAATTTCTATACCAAGGTTATGAATTTTGGATGTCCCAATGCTAATAAGGTTTTTCTATTATGAGTCAACTATTGATCACATCAGGATATGAAAGCAATTCCTATAAACTATTCCCTAACAATCTATGTAAACATTATGATTTCCATCTAACAAACCTGATAAAATTTCTTGGAGAATTTTCCATTCCGACTGAACTTTCTTCATCCATTGACGCTTATTAATATGTTTTGAAAAAAGTTTTAAAAACTTCAATCATACACCATAAACATGGAAAATAACATTTATTTTGGCAACCAAAATCACGAAATGGGATGAGAAGAGCATGCCCTTTAATAAATGTATACCTGGTTTGTTTCTTGGTGGTAGAAGTGATCCATAGGGTTCTTTACGCTATCAAACTATTTGAAGTGACCTAGGTCATGGAAACTACTACTGGGAAAGCTATGTAGTGAAAGTTCCTCCCTTTTCTATTCCATATGCATTATATCTTCCTATATTTTATGTTCCATATCAATTTTACCAAATATCAACTTAACTAAATCTAAATCAACAAATTTCCAACATGCAAAACCATATTAATCGTATTCTTCAGCATTATTGCAAACCAATGCATCATCTTCATCTCTACGAACCAAAAATATTTGTTGAGGTCCAACCTACATAACAAACACTAAAAATTAACCTTTGGCAACAAAAGCAAATTCATACTTTTTATTTTGCGATAGCCTGTTTATAATGTGACAATGATACCAACGAATAAATGGTAAAAGGTTACCATGGTTTAATTTAATATTATAATAGTTGGCATAACTATAGCTAGAAAGTTATAATTTAAATAGAATGGTAGGTAAGTATTTTAAAGGTTATAATAAGGGTAAGTGTAACTTTGGGAAGAGAATTGAAAGGGGGGGGGAATACCAATTA
The DNA here is from genome assembly GCA_034641835.2 of Pinus albicaulis. Taxonomy (NCBI): domain Eukaryota; kingdom Viridiplantae; phylum Streptophyta; class Pinopsida; order Pinales; family Pinaceae; genus Pinus; species Pinus albicaulis. Next base: position 598,020,443 of record CM076581.1, on the reverse strand, counting down.
TGTATAATAAAGGATGAACTTCTTGAAGAGGAAGTTGGTTGTTGGCAAGGTGCTTCTTCTACATAGGATTCCTAATATCTTAATAGTCAAAACTCTAGTTTGTATTAAAGGATCGTTTTTTAGATCATATGGAAGGCATGGGACAATGCCAAAGCTCTAGATTTAGATTTGGAAGGCATGGGACATGGAAATACTAAAATGTTGACTATAGAAGTGAAGCTTGTGGCTTCATCTTTAATGAAAATTTTGGGGATGCAGTTGACATTGTGAATCACCCATCACTTGTTCAATCTTCTATCAGTCATCTCCAAGGTGATGCATTTACAAGTAAATCATGAAATGATAAAACAAATAACCTAATTGCATTAATCGCTCCCTTCATGACATTATCAAACTACCTTTTTAGCATAATTTTGATTTGATAGCATAAATTCTTGTGTCAAATATTGAAAGGAATAACAACATTGGAAGTATGTGCAACAAAATTTCAATTTGTTGGTAGATGCCTACATCCACTATACAAGTAAACTCACCTAAAAATGTAGACTCTCTGACCCAAATCCTACACGATCTCCTTGGGTCTCAGTTTGCATCATCTGAATATTATCTGTAGTCTGAAATGTAGAAACCAAAGTTAATAGAAAATCTTGTGAAAAGAAATATAATAAACATAATAAATATGATTAACTAAAAGTATCAATACCTGTGTCACGATTGGAACCTGAGAAGGAATAATATCTTCAGGCACCCCTTGATGTGTAGCAGATACCTGAAAAATTCAATAATGTTAAGAGCCACGCCATATAAAAGTATATTCATCTTAAATCCACTTACAATTTAATGTAAAAATATAGATAGATAATACCTATGAGACCACTGGAACATATGAAGGTATCATGTCTTCAGGAAGCCCTTCATGTGTAGCGCTAACCTGAAAAATTCCATAATGTTAAGACTCATACCATATAAAATTGTGTGACATAAATTCATTTTCAATTTGACGTAGAAAAATATAGATAGACATTAATGATTGTGTCACCTTTACATGATCATGTCCATGATCTACATAATGAGGATCAGAGGAAAAGCAATGTTGTTCTAAGAATGTTGTAAACTGCATAAGTTAAATAAATATATTGGTGTAAGTTTTTGGAGACTAAATGTATATACACCAAAAAAACATGTTACATGCACTCTAATTCATCTTATAAGTGGGTATTTTAAAATAGATGAAAACATTCTTGTACATACCTCACCCATGGTATGAATTTGTTGTCTAATGTCTCGCTCATAATGGTCTCTACAAGATGATGCATACTCCAGAAGCTCATCTTGCTCCATCTCCCTCAACACATCATCTGGAATACTCACAAATGAACGAACTCCTGCACTAGATGAAGGTTAGCTTGTCCCTAAGATGACTTCCACCCCTTCTAAAGAAGCTGCAATATTTTCTTGTATCTTCTCCCTCATCTGAGATGCAACACTGGAGATAAGGGCTAATTCCTCTGGAAGTGTAACTACCCTAGGTGGTCGAGGTCCTAAACAAGGTGCTGGAGGCCTAAACCCAACATCTTGCATAGTATCAGGTCGTTCATATATATGACCTTTTCTAGCTCCATAGAATTTGGATTGCGTATCTGTATAGTTAGTGTCCATGTGCTCTCGGAATTGAGCATACAAAATCCTAACAAAATATTGTGGCACCTGATCATTATTTGGGAACTTCCCATATGCATATAGGAAATTATCATAAATATAAGGTGAAATATTGGGACCATTGAATCTTTTAATCTTCAGACGTTTTTTTCTTCAGGCCGCAAGTCAAACAGTGACAAGGCCATTTCTTTAGTGACCCAACCTTTAACTTCATTGTATGACTGGATACCAATCACTAATGCCCTCCTCCTATGCATTATGTCAAAAAAAATTGGGTTGATGGTCCAACCACATGATAAGTCTCTATCAAACTCTCCAAATCATGCAAAACAATTTGGAGACAATCTCGACAGGGGGCAGAGAGATTGCAACTTTGAAATTCGTTGCGCAATCTTGTGGAATGCTCCCTCATCCCATCAATAGTAAGTAAGGAGATGGTGTATTCCCAAGGCATATTCTCAAGAATATCATGGGGATGGGTGTAAAGGGGCTCATAGCTCGGATTTTGAGAAAAATCATGAACCCTACGACCTCTCCCCCTAGGAGGGCAGTGACCACCACCTGTAACATGTTAAATTATTGAACATATTAAAAATTAAATAATTTATAAGAAAAATATGTGTTTAAAAAACTTGTTTGGTCATTTGAAAATACCTCATGGAGAAACTATCTCATCCTCTTCGCTCATTGAATTAGGATTGTTCCCTTTCAAGGAATGAAGGTCTCTACTAGCCACTGTACAAAACATTAAATTGTTTTATCACACAAGTACATGAGACACACAATAAGTTTCACATTAAACATACATCAAACAATAAAATTTTCTTTATATTTTACCTGAATGAGATCTATCCAAGTGTGGGATGGATGCCACAGGCTGAGACATTATTCTCCTTTGTCCCTCAACAGCAATAGGGCCAACCCCAACTCCTACATTTGCACCTATGGAGCATAAATTTTTCACATTAAACACATGTCATTTGAAAAAAAAAATTCACTTGTTCAACATTGAATATAAGGTAAAATTGAAAATTTTAACTGGCAATCTAATGTGTACCTATATAATGTATAATATACCCCTCAGAATGAGATCCAAGAAATTGGGGATGAATGGGAACAGTCTATGGGGCTCCTCTTGTTCCATTTGGTGTCTAGGCACACGAGTCATATGAGTGCGTCCACCTGTGTAGGAAAACGAAATTTCACATTAATCAAATTTTCACAACGAACAATTAATATAACCTACTTGAAAACATGACATAGCTAAATGTCTAATGTACCTGATAATCATCCTCTCATGGAGAGGTCTCTAGAGGGCTCTCCTGATGCCATTGTTGCTATAGTGTCAAATCAAATTTATGCCTCTCATAAACAAATTAGAAAACAAATTATCAATCGACAATCATGTCATCAACCAATGGATAACATGTACTATAGCTCCTTCAAATACAAGGGCTTGACAATAGTACATGGCATGATATCTCATGGCACTAAATAAGGTGGGTCAATCATTAATCTATTTGTAAAACTTGACTACCTAAGTATTAGTGAGTTGTCTCCTCAAGTGTTTTTCTATGTCTTTTGGAGAAATAGGATGGTTGGTTAGCCTATCGAAAGAGGGCTTTAGGTATACCTAGGGGAATTCCTATATTCCTAAATTTACATGCAGGTGAGATTTTGTTTACAAGTATTTTCTTATGTCGCAGTACTGCAAGCAATACTAAAAAGGGTTACAAGTGTTTCACACAATATGATTCCACTTTATTTCCTACATTTATTGTTCCTCTACTGTAGTATTACCCAGTTATGGACAGATCATCGTGTTATTAAAGTGGATTAGAACACAATCCCAAAATAAAGTTTAAATATATATGATCTTGCTAACCAAAGGAAAGGTATCCTAAAATAGAAAGAAAATAACTTGTACAAGGTATGTTTTGAGGCTGAAATTGAAAAATTTTCACAACTTCTACTATACTTCTTTGATTGGCTATTATGACCCCAAACATGAAATTCTACAAGATCATTAGATCTATTGTCACTAGATTGGAAAATATTTTTGCAATCTTTCAAAACCTATCCAATCAATTAAATTTGCACCTTCCAAGAAAAATTCTAAAATATGTTAAGTTTACATAAATGATATCTCCAATCATTGTACCTCGTTCTGGACAATTTTTTCTTCTAGGATAGGGTATTTTTCAAGAGGAGTTTAATTTTGAAATTTCATTCTCCATGTTATGCATAGAAAATTTCAAACTACTTGAATGTTGATATACTCTCTTTTCCAAAACAAACCAACAGAGATATATTTTTTTTCTTTTTTGATTTTGTGCCCAAAACCTTTCTCACTACATGTCAAAGAAATAACTTTGACACAATTTTTGTTTTAATCAACTCCAAAAATTTGGAAAATCACTAAATGTAGTGCAAAATCTAGGAATAAAAGAGAAAGAGAGATAAACAATAACAAATATCTCTTTGATTATAAGATATACAGAGCTATGTTAATTTTATTCTTCAAGGGTGTACCTTGCAAGAACTATGCTCCAAATAATATCAAGGTCGTTGACAATACATTGCATAACCTTCATACAATATATAACTATCCATAGAGAGCCTAAACTACCCAAGGTCATACCTATAATGAGAGCACACTAACTAATTTGGACCCTCTTAACAAATTGGGCCCCTTTTTGTAATGGGTGACTATTAGCTAGCTATTTAATGAACCTTCTTGAATTAAGGTTGCCTCATACATTAATAAATTATATAAATAAGGGGTTTAGGATATGACCTTCACATGCCCTGTCCATTGGAAAGCAACTTTTTCCTTAAGGGTCAAGGTGAGGAAATAGTTGTATATTCCCATGTGGATCTTCTAGTTGCATATCTTTCCACTAGATCAATATTTCTCTAATTATATGTCTACATAGTTGATGCTTTGTGGTATCCAATAGTTCTTGTAGTGTTGGAATATTTTGTTATTGATTTCAAAGGGTTTATAGGCTTGCATTCGTTTGATGATTTGCATGCACAAATCAAGTGAATTTGGGTACGGTATCTCGGTGGTGATAAAGCTGTTTTCAGCATAAACCATTTTTGATTTACAATGAAAAACAAATATTATGGGAAAAAAAATTTAAACAACTTGGCAGTTTTAAGCAATCTAAGGGACAAAATCCTTCATGGTTTAGTTGAGAAACAGGTTTGATAACAAGGAAACTGCCCACTTTGGTCTGTATTGGTGAATAAATGAAGCAAATTATGAGGATGAGATGTAGATATGAGGTAAAATTCATTTATACTATCTGTAATCTTACTAACCAAGATCACATAAAATCCATGAGTCAGTGTCCTGTGCTTGATCACTCCATCTGGTTGCATTCATTTTTCTATTCTATGATTGAGAACATAGCCCACAGAATACTTAACCTCACATAAAAAGCGCAAGGATAACCTTATATAACATCATTTCCAAGTTTCCTAGTCAAACTATTAGCCTAGGAGTGAATTTACAGAGAAGACTGTGAGTGAGAGGCATGAAGCCCTGTTGGGCATTAGAAGAAAAATTAATGTATCAACCAAAATCCCCTTCTCATGCACACTTACATTCATTTATAGGGAGACATGTCTTTTCCCTTTGAAGAAGAAAACCATAGACCACCTTTCTCTATTTTAGTACACTTTCGGGTGCTATTTCAGAAGAATCAACAGAATATTAAAAATTATGTAATCAACGATAACCCTATGGTGACAAAAAAGAATCCAAGTTGGTAAAAGGCAGTTTCTTCCAATCCTCTCCTGCAGGGGCACCCATTTTCTTGCAATGGCAAGCGAGGTGAATTTAGATGCTGGTATTAATTATTGTTATCATTGTGACATGTAAACATACTCATGGTGCTCCGTCAGAGACATTACCCATTTCTTTTTGGTTGGTATTATCATTGTGACATGCAAAAATACTCATTGTACCCTCTCAGATATATAGGGCCTTTTTCCCCTTTTCCATCATCCCCACCATTTTTGTTGATCCCGGGCTATGGTCATGTCTACTTATGCAACAGTGGACGTTACTCCCATTATTCATGGATGGCCCATCTTCCACCGAAGTTAGAAAATAATTACTTCCCTTGGTACATTTTGAATTTTAATTCTTTGCAGGAAATTTATGGAAGAGTTGTTATGGTAAAAAAAATAGTTTACTTAAAACAAAAAAAAAAGAAAAAATCAATACTTATGTGCCTAGATATCCAATTTATCGGTAGTCCTCATGGTGGCGGACTTGATCGCTGAGGTGGCTCGAAAACGATAGGGCTTGTTGTGCTCTAGTGTACAGGTTTGCGTGGGCTAAGGGTTTGAAGAATGTCGGGGGAGACAGGATTTTGGAGTTTTTTTATAAGGATAAAAATATTGAATGAGAGTTAAAACAAATCTAGACTGAGATTTTTAAATCTCTCGTCCAAGAGTAGTTTAACTATGGTCAAGCCCAATCGAATTCTTGGGTGAAACATTAAAAATCTCTCGGACGAGAGTTCTAAAATTCTCGGTCGAGAAATTGAGGTGGCTATTTTCTCGAACAAGAAATAAAAAATTTCACCCAAATATTGGCCATCTGCCAAAAAGTGTTTCCCAACTCCAGGTTTTCACCCCTCGTATCTCTAAGCCTTTTTTTAGAAAAGGGAGACCAAGCAAAATTACCTTGGAAAAATTTTATGAGTACATTGAATCTTTAGAAAAACAAAGAGAATAGAGTCTCTACAAGCATATTGAATCCTTGGAAAAATGAAGCGAGTAAAGAGAAAGACAATTTAAACTAGAATTTCCTACAACACTTGACAAAACCACAAATCATTAGAAAAAAAATAATAGCACTTGAGACTAAACTTCAAGAAATGAAGGGTAAGATGAAAAAAATCAAACACAAAAAAAATCAATGGTTAAAGAGAATGAAAAGTCTTTAGAGATGAGATAAAAAAATATAAAAGAAAAAATAAATGATAACTGAACGAGGGATTGCACAAAGACTAAATTAGATATCAAACTCATAAAAGAATAAATTGACAAATTAATTGAGCAAGACCATGATTTCCACAAAGGATCCTTGAACCTTATAATTGTTGGAATAGAACAATAAGAAAATGTGTATACATTAGACATAGTAAAAGAAAAATTGAGAACCAAATCCCAAATTTACATAACCTATCTCATAGAAGCAACTAGAGTGGAAAGATAATAAAACATAAACACATACTAATCTGGGTTAAGGTAAGTTGTAAGGACCATAAATTAGATATTCTTAAAAATATTCAAGCTTAAAAGGTTCAGGAATCTTCATAAATGAATAGCTTATTCCATAAGACCAAGGTGAACTAAGGAAATAGGTCCAAAAGGTGAAAGAGGAAAGAAAGGCAGGGAAATGGGCAATCACTAGGAATAAGAAAGGTATTATTAGAGTTAGAGCCCAAAATAAGATTGAAAAATAGGAATTAAGGTCACTCTAAATTCCCTTCTAGAACTTCTATGGTTTTCCATGGTGTAAAGGTCCTATGCTAAGTTGTATCACAAGTGAAATTGATCTTATTTTCTTAGTTGAAAATTTGGAACATGAGGAATCTAGGGCATTGCACATTGATAGGATCATTCCTTGGTAAAATTAGAATGAGAAATATTCCTACATAGGTGTTCATGGTAGAGATTGTTATATAAAGAATACAGTTTCTTCTCTCATTTGACTTCATAAAATCATTCCACTGAATAAATACATTTGGATTGAAATTTCTTATTCTAACAACAATAGAGTTTTCGTTGTAGTATATTATTTCTCTCCTATATAATATACCTCCTATAACAAAAAAAACTTGGATAAGAATTTCCCCTCCAATACCTTAGAACAAGCCATCCATAGCCTAGGGAATGAAGTTAATATCCTTTTACTTGGGGACTTCAATACTAGAACTGCTACTAACTAGGCTACTATCCTAAGTAATAACCCTAGCCTCGACCCCCTATGGCTAGATGAGGACAGTGACTTACCTAATAGATTCAAAATAAATTCAGATGAAATTACCGAGAATGTATTTGGTACTGAGCTTCTTAATATTTTTAGTTTCCATGACCTAATAATTTTTAATGGAACTGATAAGTGGTCTACCGATGGCCAAATGACTTGTATTCATGACATGGGTAATAGTATTGTATATTATGTGATATCTGAAAACCATGCTTTCAAACATATTCCAAACTTTGAACTGCTAAATGATCATTAACCTAATTCTAACCAAAGACCTATGTACCTAACTCTCAATCTTGTTATGCATACCAACCACATGAAAAAAGACTATGAGAGTCAAGTGAAAACTTGTTTTGATAGGATTAACATAGATGTATTCTTAAGGGATTTAGAGAGGTATTTTGGCTCCATAACATATAATAATATCATTGATCAAATATACTACAATATTACTATATCCCTTTCCATAACCATTAACATATTCTCTACCAAGGTGTCATATAAAAGGAATAGTACAGCTTCAAACCCTTGGTATGATAAGGACTACAAAATTGCTAGGAAATCGATTAGAGATGTTCCTTAAAAAAATATTAAGATCATAAAAATAAGTATATACAAAATTCTTATAAAAAGGAATAAAATTTCCTATATTAATAAGAGACAGGATCATCTTCTTCACATTTTTAAAGCTCAACCCATAAAATTTTGGCAAAATGTACTTGCTTGTAGAACTAAAATCAATCATTCGATCCCCTTAGAGAACTGGGATATGTATCTTATGAAGCATTATGACTCTCTCGTCACCATGGACATTGATTTAAAAACTCCTATAAAGGTGGATATATTTTCTTTGGAAGACGTCAAGTTCATAATTAAGAAACTTGCTAATGGGAAAGATAGTGACATTGAAGGATACCAAGCTAAAATATTCAAAATGGGAAGGTCTATCCTCATCCCTCATATCGAAAATCTTCTCAATTTGGTGGTAAAGCATGACTTTCGTAAGATTTGGATGTAAATCCTTATTGTTCCTGTGTTTAAAAGTGGTGAAAAATGTTCCATCTAACTATAGAACCTTTATGATTATCCATATTTTAGCCAAACTGTAAGGTCTCACATTGGAGAAGATTACGCCTCGCATAAAATCCATCATAAAATAGCTAAAGGGAAAGATGATTCTAGGAGACATCACTCAACTATATTTAATCATGGTGTCACACTCAGGATGATTGTTGAGGAGTGTCGGAATAGTACAAATGATCTATTCTGCTATTTTGTTGACTTCATAAAATCTTTCGATATTGTTCCTTGGGATAAGGTATGGAAAATACTTGAAGATATAATGGTTCCTCCTAAGTTAAGAATTGTTGTAATTCAAATCTACGAGAATGTTGGTTACAAACATAAAACAAATGATGGATGGACTAAAGAAATTAAATGCAATATTGGGGTTAAGTAGGGGTGTACCCTATCACCCACCCTTTTTGGCATTTATACTGATAAGGTAGAAGAGTGTTTGGAAACTACAAGCTGCAATGGCCTTGAGTTCACTTGTATGGTCATTACTCTTCTCCTTTATGTTGGTGATGTCGTTCTTTTAGCCAAAAGCTATGTTGATCTCAACATGAAACTTGAGACCCTCAATGATTACCGTAGTCCGGGACAAGTATGAAAATTAATACTGACAAGACTAATATCATTATAATTAAATCCAAAAATATCAACCATGTTAATTTAATCTATGATAATAATTACTTAGAGCACGTTTCTTCCTACAAATATTTAGGTATTTATATTCATCATCATCACAACTAGAATTATAGCATTGGAAAAAGGATTAGTGGAGGCTCGAAAGGTTATTATGAGTTTGAAAAAAATTGTAAGTTGGTTTATATGGATTTGGAGGATCACTCTTGTTGACCATATTATTTTATATGTATGTGAGGTTTTGGGTTATATTATATCCATATATTCATGGAGGAATATTGAGATGAATCAAAAGTAATATATAATCTACAACCTAAAGATTAAAGGAAATGTTCCCTATCCTATCCTCCTGATTGAAGTCAGCTTTCCCACATTAAAAGCATGGCTATGTTTAGGTTCTTGATATACAAGAAGAAGTTTTCCATCATGGAAGCCAAGAGGTTTGCAAAAATTTCTTCCAACTCTAGGAAAATCCCCGATATCCGTCTTAATAATGGGTGGCATAACAATGCCCAGTCTTGGTTCGACTATTAGGAGATAAAGGAGGAGACCATATTTCCAAGGAATAAGGATAGTATAAAAAATACTATTACCTCCAAATATAAGGATAAATTGTGTGATGATAATGAGGTAGAGGGGAAAATTAAGCCAAAGTATTACAAGGATGAAATCAACCCCACCCTTGCTAACCCAAATTATCTCTATATCTTGGCTATTACTAAGAATATAATGAAAATTGCAAAGATTAGAACTAATTCTCATGAGCTTCATGGTGAAACCGATTGCTGGAGTCTGCCAAAACAACCGTCAGACGAAATAAACTTCAAATTTTCTATACTAAGACAGTTGAAGATGAAACAAACATTCTCTTACATTACCCAAATCTTACCTACATTCATTCTCATTTCCAAAAACATCCATTCTCATTTCCAAAACATTTATCACACATCCAAACTCCCTGACTTGTTAAGTCAACAAAACTATATTGATCTTGGAGTGTTTCTTTCCCTTATTTTTGATGATATAAATAAAATATTAAAGAGTAAAAATTAATCCCTTATTAAGGTCGGATAGGCCAAATTGGTCTTAGTGGACATTAATCATCATCATTATGATCATCATATTCTTTAAATTCTATATTTTATTATTATTTATTTTCATATTTTAGTATTATTCTATTATTCCTTTTTGTTTAATATTCCCAGTCAATGTTTATTACCTTTGAAGATTATTTTGTTTAATTAAAACATATTTATATTTATTTCTTTAGATACCATATTTTAGTAAGTTTTATTTAAAAAAAAAGAAATTTATGTTAGAATTTATTGTTATTGACAGTAGTTTTTTTTTTGGTCTTATCCTTTATTATTTAGTTTCAATCAGTTTTGTACAAATTCCTTATTACCTTATTATTTTAAATTATTTGTAAATATATTATTATTATTATTATTTCCCGTTTCCTTGTTAATTATATATAGAGAGGCTGGATATTTACACTATTATTCCTATTCTTTGAATCTTTCAGAGATGAACTATGTAGAAGTTTTTCTTATTAGACTATATAGAGAGGGTGGATATTTACACAATTGTTCATATTATTTGAATCTTTAAGAGATGAAATGTGTAGAAGTTTTTCCTATTAGACTTAGGGACTAGAATTCCGATAGATAGTAAGAGAGAATGCCCACGAAATCTATAAATAATGAGAGTTTGGATAATTGAAAACGATCACAAATAATAAGAAAATAAGATAATTAATGGTCAAATGATATGAGATAGATGAAGATAGGAGGTGAAAATATAATAAAAGTAAAAAAAACACTAAGAACCTTATTTATTTCGACCGACTCTAATCATAGCTAGTATCCCTTTTCATAATACTCGCATCATGAGAAAAGCATTAAAAATTGAAAAACACCTTAATAATCTAGATTGGGAAGATCGACATAAAATAATCTACTCCTAAAAACATATTATCCATCTCCTTTCTCGCTAATCCTCCCCATCCTTCCTTTCTCCCCTTTTCTCGATCTCTTATTCCCCTTAAAATTTGTCTTTTTTTTAATTTTCCTTTATTCTAACCTTAACCTCTTCTCCCTCCTCTCCTTCTTTTATTTACATTTTATCATATTAGGGCTTTCCTTCCTTATATACATCATTTAACATATTGTTATTAATTAATATATTATTTATTTATATCATTAGACATATATAATCATCTTTACCCCTTAATCACATATTTTGATTTATTTATAATTCAATTTTATTATAATATTATATATATCATCTATTTTTTTATATAGTACAATATATACCATTTCTAGATTATATATACAACTTATTTAAACATCCTGTATTACAATATAATATAATTAAATAATAAACAAATAACTAATTTTAATAACAATTATATTTTCTCTAAATATAATTATTTATCCATATATTTTTAAACCTTTTAGAATATAAATATTTTATACTATTATATAATTAGCTATATATCCATACACATAATATATTTTTAACATTCATGTATTTTAAATCTTTTAAAAGTATAAATATTATTATACTTCTACAATAATATATATAACTAACTTATTCCTTAAATAAATATCTTATATTAAAATATTTACACCGTAAGGCGTCACTATTTGAAAACAACTTTCCTGTGTGAATCATGTCATAACCTTAAACCATTAGATTATATGTTACATGATTAAAACATATTCAGTCATTGGATGAAAAGGCAAAGGTAGTTGAAAATATTTAGTTTACAATGCAATTGTGATAGCTCATTAGCTACAGGAGGGTTTCTAGGGCTTCTTCTTGTCAGTTTAGAGTTCAGAATTCCCTGCACTTGCAAGATGGATCGTAGCAATTTCTTCTGCAATAGCTCCTGAATGGGGTTATTGTTGCTTATTCTCATTCTTGAAGGTTGAAGCATGTACCGTATTCCAAAGGCTCATGTTGTCTACCTTCTTGATATGGGAATTCAACGATGGAGCTTATTCATGGCTTCAGAATCCATTACCCAACACAAGCAAGATGAAATCTGCAGGTGATTCTGGGTTGTTCAAAAAATTTTCCATAACCCAAGCTCAGCAACAAGATTCAAGAGTTTCTTGGGGAAAATCTGAGAGCACTAGCCCAACAGAATACATTTCCAAGAACGTTACAGAAACTATACTACATAAAGATGTCAGTGGGTCAAATCCGAAGACAAGAAACAATAGTGCTAATGATACACCCATGGGAGGCAGGGGCGGAAACATTTCCATGGGAGAACCTTTGTCTCCTTCAGCAGGAATGCAATGCCAGTGTGATCTGTTCAAGGGGAGATGGATGTATGATGAATCTTATGTTTTATATCCTCCTGGGTCATTCCCTTATCCTAGCATTGATTTCGACTACAGAAGAAATGGTAGAATGGATTCCAATTATGAGAGATGGACATGGCAGCCTCAGGACTGTGATCTTCGAAGGTGATTTATTTATTCATGGTAGTTTTGACTTGTTGTTTCTATAATTTAATCAATTACATGTTTCTTATTTGTAGATGTTTCTTTGTTTTCCATATTTGCATGTTATATGCAAGTTCAATGCCTCTCTGATGATTGAAAGGTTGAGAGACATCTGACTACTGTATGTGGGAGACTTAGCATGTAGATATCCTCATTTTTAATACCAGGCACAGGTGGAATCACGAGGAGCCCTACAATGGGTAAGCTAGGTGATCCTAATTTCTCTAATATTTCCTTCGTCAACTACTCTGCTAAACCTTATGGAAATTTTATATTCTTTATTTCTTTTTAAACTAAATCCTATGTGTATTTAATAGGGTGGATTATTTTGAGGAAAAAGGACATGTTATTCCTTACATGGAAGAGCTTGTTACTTTCGAGAAGGCATTGAGGTCTTAGGCCCAATGGGAAGATGCCAACATCGATCCCAAGCACACCTAAATTTTATTCAGAGGCTACTCCCCTATGCATTTCCATGGATAGGCTTGGGGGAAGAAATTTGGGGGAGGATGATTCAAGGAAACTGAACCCATTGATGTGAAAATAGAGGAGAAAATTGAGAGGATCAATGGAAAAAGGAAGAGAATGTAGGTAGTCAAGAAGGTGGTGACAGAGATGAAGAATGTGAAAGTGCAACTATTGAATGTGACACAATTATCCATGTACAGAAATGATGCACATGCATCAGTGTATACTAGCAAGCTCAAGTATATGAAAGACGAGAATTATTACAACCTTGTAGATTCCAACCATTGGTGCCTCCCTCGTCTTCTAGATGTCTAGAACATCTTTATTTACGGCCTTATTATTTTATTCCATTCACTATTTCACTTATATTTCGTTGGATTTATTGTTTCTTGGGATTTTTTAGATCTCCGATTTATGAAGCTCTGCAACCCCCTCTTTGTAACTTCTAGTTTCTAGCAAGATTGAATAAGGTTAAGTGGCTTTTTGTGCTATTTTTTTAGGGTTGATGAATGCCATATGCATAGTGGCATTGATATGGACTGTACCAATAAATGTGGATGAATGAGAGTGGTTGAGATGAATGCATCAAATCTCTCAAAATCCTTACCCAGGGGATTTATTTGTTCATGGCAATTCTGGCTTGTTGTTGTTGCCATTGAATCAATAACCTATTTCTTATTTGCAGATGTTTTTTGGTTTTCCATTGTTGCATGTATGTGCAGGTTGAATGTCTCTCTGATGCTTGAAATTTTGAGAGACAAACAATTATTGTATGTGGAAGACTCATCATGCATATATCCTCTTATTATTGGGCACTGATGGATTCACGAGGAGCCCTATAATGGGTAAGTTAGGTGACCCTAATTTCTCTAGAATTCCTTTTCCAACTGCTCTGCTAAAACTTATGGAAAGTTTATGTTCCTGGTTTCTTTTTAAATTGAATCCTGTGTGTATTTAACAAGGTCGATTGTTTTGAGGAAAAAGGAAATTTTATTCTTACATGGAAGAGCTTGTTGATTTCGAGAAGGCATTGAGGGTCTGGGCATGATGGGTAGATTCTAACATCGAACCCAAGCACACCCAAATTTTCTTCATAGGCTACTCCCCTATGCATTTCCACGGCAGGCTTCGAGGAGGAAAGTTGGGGCAGGATGCTTCAAGGAAACTGAACCCATTGATGTGAAAATAGAGAAGCAGATTGAGAGGATCTATGGCAAAGGGAAGAGAATGTAGGTAGTTGAGAAGTTAGTGACAGAGATGAAAAATGTGAAAGTGCACCTATTGAATTTGGCACAGTTATCCATGTACATAAAGGATGCGCATGCATCAGTGTATACCAGCAAGCTACAGTATATGGAAAAAGAGACTGATTATAGCCTTTTAGATTGCAACCATTGGTGCCTCCCTCGTCTTCCAGATGTCTACAACAACTTTATTTATGGCCTTAGTATTTGATTCCATTCATTATTTCCCTTAGTTTTCGCTGGATTTATTGTTGCTTGAGATTTTGTATATCTCCCATTTATGAAGCTCTGCAACCCCCTCTCTGTAACTTCTTGTTTCTAGCAAGAATGAATAAGGTATAGTGGCTTTTTGTGCTAATTTTTTAGGGTTGATGAATGTCGTATGCACAGAGGCACCGATATGGACTGTACCAATAATTTGGGATGACTGCGAGTGGTTGAGATGAATGCATCAAGTATCTCAAAATCTTTATGATGTGTTAAACCCACTTCAGAGAATGATTACAGACTTGTAGGTTATTGCCACTTGTGCCTTCCTCGTCTTCCAAATGTCTCAAAAAACTTTTTTTAAGGTCTTATTATTTGATTCCATTCACTATTTCCCTTAGCTTTCATTGGAATTATTATTGGTTGGGATTTTGTGGATCTTCCATTTATGAAGCTCTGCAAATCCCTCTCTGTAACTTCTTGTTTCTAGCAATATTGAATAAGGTACAGTGGCTTTTGTGCTAGTTTTTCAGGGCTGATGAATGTCGTATGCATAATGGCACTGATATGGATTGTACTAATAGTTGTGGATGACTAAGAGTGGTTGAGATGAATGCATAAAATCTCTCGAAATCCTTATGATGTGTTAAATCCACTTTAGAGATATGATTGTAGCCTTGTAGATTGCAGCCACTGGTGCCTCCCCAGTCTTTTAGATGTCTAGAGAAAATTTATTTATGGCCTTATTATGTGATTCTATTCACTATTTCCCTTAGCTTTCTCTGGATTTATTATTTCTTGGGATTTTTTAGATCTCTCATTTATGAAGCTCTACAACCCCCTCTGTGTAACTTCTCGTTTCTAGCAAGATTGAATAGGGTACAATGGATTTTTGTGCTGGTTTTTTAGGGTTGATGAATATCGTATGTAGAGTGACATTGATATGGACCGTACCAATAATTGTGGATGACTGAGATTGGTTGAGTTGAATGCATCAAATCTCTCAAAATCCTTATGATGTGTTAAATCCACTTTAGAGAATGATTACAACCTTGTAGATTGCAGCCACTGGTGCCTCCCTCGTCTTCCAAATGTTTGGAACAAATTTCTTTACGACCTTATTATTTGATTCCATTCACTATTTCCCTGAGCTTTTGTTGGATTCATTATTTCTTGGGATTTTGTATATCTCCCATTTATGAAGCTTTGAAAACCCCTCTTTATAACTTCTTGTTTCTAGAAATTTTAAATAAGGTACAATGGCTTTTTGTGCTAGTTTTTCAGGGTTAATGAAGGCCATATGCAGAGTAGCACTGATATGGAGTATACCAATAACTGTGGATGACTGAGAGCAGTTGATATGAATGCATAAGATCCCTCAAAATACTTATGATGTGTTAAAGCCACTTCACTTTATTCCAACATGTATTCTGTAAAGTAGAACCCCTAAGCTTATCTTTTATCCAAACTAGCTCGCTCATGTGTTTACGAACTTATTTATTGCAATCTAAGGAAATTCAAGGCACTGGGTCTTGAAAAATAGAAGCTTACAATATATTTTCATAATCTGAAGCAAGGTATAAACCTTGGCCAGAAAAAATAACATCGAGAAGGCCTCGTGGAGTATAAGCTTCTGCCATGGAAAAAGAGGTTGTCATGAAAGGTGCAATTCAACAATGCCTGCTCTTAGCTTCTTTCTAAACTGAATCTTGTGTGTATTTAATAGGGTGTATTATTTTGAGGAAAAATGACATGTTATTCCTTACATGGAGGAGCTTGTTACTTTCGAGAAGACATTGAGGGCCTGGGCACGATGGGTAGACACCAACATCGATCCAAGCACACCCAAATTTTCTTCAGAGGCTACTCCCTTGTGCATTTCCATGGACATGCTTGGGGTAAGAAAGTTCGGGGAGGATGCTTCAGGGAAATTGAACCCATTGATGTGAAAATAGAGGAGCATATTGAAAGGATCTATCGCAAAAGGAAGAGAATTCAGGTATTCGAGAAGGTGGTGGCAGAGACAAGTAATGTGAAAGTGAAGCTATTCAATGTGACACAATTATCCATGTACAGAAAGGATGTGCATGCATTATTGTATACCAGTAATCTCAACTATATGAAAAACAAGAATGATTACAGCCTTGTAGATTGCAACTACTGGTGCCTCCCTCGTCTTCTAGATGTTTGGAACAAATTTCTTTACAGCCTTATTATTTGATTTCATTCACTATTTCCCCTAGTTTTCGATGTATTTTTTATTTCTTGGGATTTTGTAGATCTCTCATTTTTGGGGCTCTGTAACCCCCTCTTCGTAACTTCTTGTTTCTATAAATATTGAATAAGGTACAATGGATTTTTACGCTAGTTTTTCAGGGTTGATGAATGTTGTATGCACAACGGCACTGATATGGACCGTACCAATAATTGTGGATGACTGAGAGTGGTTGAGATGAATGCATCAAATATCTCAAAATCCTTATGATGTGTTAAATCCATTTCAGAGAATGATTAGCGTCTTGTAGATTTCAGCCACTGGTGCCTCCCTTGTCTTCTAGATGTCTGGAACAACTTTCTTTACGGCCTTGTTATTTGATTCCATTCACTATTTCCCTTATCTTTCATTAGATTTATTATTGGTTGGGATTTTTTAGATCTCCCATTTATGAAGCTCTATAACCCCCTTCCTGTAACTTCTTGTTTCTAGCAAGACTGAATAAGGTACAATGGATTTTTGCGCTAGTTTTTCAGGGTTGATGAATGCCGTATGCATAGTGGCACTGATATGGATCGTACCAATAATTGTGTATGACTAAGAGTGGTTGAGATGAATGCATCAAATCTCTCAAAATCCTTATGATGTGTTAAAGCCATTTTAGATAATGACTACACCCTTGTAGATTGTAGCCACTAGTGCCTCCCTCGTCTTCTAGATGTCTGGAACAACTTTCTTTACGTCCTTATTATTTGATTCAATTCACTATTTCCCTTAGCTTTTGCTGGATTTATTATTTCTTGGGATTTTTTACATCTCCCATTTATGAAGCTCTGCAACCCCCTCTCTATAAACTCTTATTTCTAGCAAGATTGAATAAGGTATAGTGGCTTTTTCACTGGTTTTTCAGGTTTTATTAATGCCATATGTAGAGTGGTACTGATATGGATCATACCAGTAATTGTGGATGACTAAGAGTGGTTGACATAAATGCATCAAATCTCTTAAAAAACTTATGATGTGTTAAAGCCACTTTAATTTATTCCAGCAAGTATCCTGTAAAGTAGAACCCCTAAGCTTATCTTATCTCTAAACTAGATCGTTCATGTTTTTACGAACTTATTTATTGAAATCTTAGTAATTGAAGGCATTGGGTATTAAACAGTTAGAAGCTTACAATATATTTTCATAATCTAAAGCAGGGTATGAATCCTAGCCAGAAAAAATAACATCCATAAGGCCTCATGGAGCAGAATCTGATGCCATGGCGAAAGAATTTGTCATGAAAAGGTGCAATTCAACAATTCCTACTCTATTTTTGAGACTATATCTTTGTTCTTTACATTGCTAATTCTTCTTTTCATTGACCTCATGCATGTTGCAGTTTGAGCTCATGCGATTAATGGTATTGAATATCCTAGATCTTGTGTTAGGGTTTACATAGATTTATGGTTTTATTTGCATATTTCAATATGTGAATTCCCCAGTAGATAAATAATTTATAATATGTAATAAAAATCTTTAACTATAAAAAATATAATAACAAATTTATTACCAATACCATTTTAACCTCAATCTCAATCTCAATTTCAACATATATCATTCTTCCTTCCCTCTAGCCAAGAGGCATGACTTTGCGCTTTTTATCAACACCCAGACTGTCAAGATCCAATATATTTTAAAACCTCGAGTGTCATTCGCACTTCCTTTCTAATATGTTTATTGTGAATCTCAAGCTGGGTGGTATCTCAGTGCCAGTTTTCTGTATGCAAAAGAGCATAGTGATCATGTTTTCTCCTAAAAGAAATATCGTTCCTCTTTTCTATTTCACAACTGGAAATAAAGCAAGGTTTGTCTCGGGGCATGAATACCTCTTGTCAGGTAGACATCGAATTGTGAATCTGGAAAAATTGATAGGGATTGATATGGTGTAAATTTGTATGGAAATTTATGCACAGAATAAGATAGACATCGATTTCACTACACATATCTTGCTTAGCAACTATTGAATCTCTTTAAGAATCTTATGGTGTTTCCTTTGGAACATATGGTGATGGTGCAATTTCTAGTATAAATATAACTAATAAATAAATAATATAATTAATTAACAATAAAAACACTGATAAATTTTGGTTATGAATATATATATATACACTTTATTTTGACAATTTTTTAATAACATCTATTTTATTTTATTATATTTTCACTTACTATTTTCATCTATTAATTACTTTATTTTATTATTCATTTCTATGTGAGATTTTTCTATTCTCCAAATTCTTATTAGTTATAAGTATGTTTAACATTATTTCTTATTATTTATTGGCTTTCTAATTCTTGAAGATGTGTAGAGTGTCCACCCAAAACCTTGGACACAAAAACTCCTACATAACTCATCTCCAAAATTTTCAAAACATTATATATATATATATATATATATATATATATATATATATATATATATTCCTTAAGAATATTCTAATACTTATTCTTATTTCTTTTATTTTAATTATATATTTATGAAAGCTTTCAATAAAAATCAAGTCATCATAATTCTTTTTTGATGCTTTTAGAATGATCAGTGTGGTTCATCTTGAGAACAAGATGAAGAACCAGATCTTGGCATCAAGTTAAATAGATGAAGAGATGAAAAATTGGTAATATTGAATCAATGAAATAACTAATCAAAAGGTAATTTTTATTTTTGGTAAGTTGTCTTCATCATGTCTAATAATTGAACCTTTGACTTCATAGCATGCCCGGAATTGAATCCTTGCAAGGAGTGCATTAACAGAACACCAGATAATCACAATGTATCAAATACCCTATGGAAAACCTAAAGAAAATTTTTAATGTAATTAATATCTCAAATAAATTAATATTTAAGTCAAAAATAAATAATCAAAACAATAAAAAAAATAATAAAATCAAAACAATTATCACTAAAAACTTGAAAATAAATAAAAATAATAAATAGTCAAAATTAAATATAAATATTTATGCGAAACCTAAATAATCAAAACACTAAAACAATCAATAAAATAAAAATAATATTTGCATCAAACTTAAGTAATTAAAATAATTAATTCTAAAAACCTGAGAATCTCACTATTTTTTCACGTTTTTAGGTTAACCATAATATATATAATTTAATATTCTTAATCAATCATATTACATTATGACCATCAATATATTCAATTAATAGATATATCTTATTTTAAAAATCAATATGTAATTTTATTTGGAAATATGATATAAGTTTTTTTATTTATTTTTTTAATATATTGGTTTTTGCAATGATTTTTTTCTTTTCTCATTCATTTTTTTATATGTTCGACTCTATTATTTTGTTTTACCTTTTTTTTCTTATTCTTTTATATATATCTATATTTATATATATATATATATATATATATAATCAACCATCTTATCCGAAAGCATGTTACTAGAATATATATATATATATATATATATATATATATATATATATTAAAGATCAAACTTTCCATCCGAGTTGTTACTTGAATATTTTAAGTGAAAATATGGATTTTATTTTTTTGCCAACATATATATTTTAACATATATATATATAATTAATATTAAAATATTTTGAAGATAAAAATTAAAATATAATATTTTATATATAGTAAATATGATTTCTATTAAAATGTGTTTTAGTTATTAATATATTCTAAATACATGTAAATATGACTTAATTTTGTATATTGAAATATTTTATTTATAATACACATTATATTATTTAATTATTATTAATATTTTTTGAAAGCTACACATTACTCTTTCATATTAGTTTGATTTTCTTATATATATATATATATATATATATATATATATATATATATATATATGAAGTTGACTTAAAAAAATCTATTTTAATTTTGGATTTACCAAGCTCCAAGATGAATAATTCTTTTTAGATGCAAATTTTTTTAGAGTCAAAAGAGATTTGATCGCTTTGAGATTTTGGTATATTCGAGGTTAAGTTGTATCTAGATTGGTTTAATTTCCCATTCCTTTAGTCTATTTTCCATATGAATACCATTGGTCAATGCTACAGGTTCTCATTTCATGAATAAATATCATAAAGTTTTTTTTTTTAAAACATTATTATTATTATTATTGACTAAGTAAAAAATTATTTCAGATTATTAATTTTATTTTTTTTATTTAATTTTGATTTTTATGTAATTTAAAGATAAAATATTTTAATTTTAATATCTATGTAATTTAAAGTTAAAATATTTTAATTTTAATTTTTATGTAATTTAACTGATTTAAAATATTTATAGGATAAGAGAGATCATTAAAACATCTTTTCATAGTTAGCCAACTTACCATCATATGTAATCTTTCTCTAAGTTGGTATAGAGATTTTTGATATGAAAATGATATGCCTTTATAACCACCATGGGAGCCACAATGGAAAGAAAGGGAGCCTACCATAAAAAGATACAGTGTCTGGTTAATATTTAGTAGGAGTGGGTTTAACCAGAGACTGTCCTTTTCTCTACTTTTATATCTCGAGCTATGGTTTTTTCACGATAATTATAAATTGATATGGAACAAGGTGAAGGGAAAATGGTTCTTCGAAAAAAGCAACTTAGGAACCAGCTAAATGAATTACGATCATGATCATCAAGTTCTCACTAACTAAAGTAAGAATCTGGCTAACGAAGTTCAGAAGCATGATTACGAACTGGATCTCACTATCAAGAATTGGAATCACACTCTTCTCATGGAGGAATGGAAGGTTTAAAAAGTTATTGGAGAACGAATGGGAGAAGTTCCATGAGTCTAGTTGGGCTAAGAGATTTCAAGATCTAAAAGATAAGTACTCTTGAAAGAAAAATATTTTTCATACTAGTTTTTTTTTACCATATCCTTGAAAGAAAATAAAAAGTATTCAATATTTTGCATACTAATATTTTACCTAGGCTTTTTAAAGAAAGAAAAAAGATTGTATGAAAATAGTCACTATTGTTCTTAGATATATACCATAGTAAAAGAAAAACTTACTATGCTAGCTTTGCAGAGAAGAAGCCATGTGAGTTCTTGCAAAAATTGCTATTATCTATCTTGAAAGATGTCAGCAGTAGTAAAACATAAAAAGGTAAATTTTCTTGTCTTTATATATATATGTATCTTATGTAATAAAGGATACATTGCTTGTTCTTTAAAAGAAAAGGGGGATTTCGTACCGGATGCATGAAACGATAACGAAATCCAATTTATTTCCTAGAAAGTGAATATAGATTAAAGAGGGTAATTCCTTAATATATTTCATGGGTTGGGAGATAAGTTAATGAATTTCTTGGAAGAAAAGGCATGAAGAACCCATAATATTTTTCTCATAATTGTTTCTTTGGGAAAGATCATGCTGAAGCGTGTGTGAAGAAAATAATAAATATTATGTTGTTTTATATATGTTGTTCTTACTTGAAAAGAATAACTTCTTGAAAGGAGTGCATGTCGGCTTCTTGATTTGGATGTATACAACATTAAGCTAACCTTTGTATTGTTTCCTAGTTTTATTCATAAAATAAGGTTATCTATGATAATTTCTTGAAAGGGAAACATAAGAAGCTTTCGAGTATAAAGGCAAGAAAACTAGGTTATGATAACTTCTTGATGCAAATGAAGTATGCATTTGTTACATGAAAGGAATGGTTAATGATGATAGAGTTCTAAGAAGGCAATAATGTGTTGCCTAAGTTAAAGAAGGGATATTATGATAAGCTCTTGCATGCACAAAGAATAGTGATTGTGTTGGAGATTTATAATCTTTGCATGGATAGAAGAAATATTGAATTATAATGTTTATTTTGGAAGAATTATTTGTGAGTACTTTATGCTATCATAAAAATTATGTTAGTTTCTACATATGCATGCAATATTGGTATTACATTTTGTTGGAAAGAATATACATATTTGTATGTGGGAAAAGATAGTATGTTGTGTCAGACTACATTGGGAAAGATTGACAATATAATATTTGAAAAAGAAGACATGTATTTGTATGCTTTAGTTGCATTAGTTCTTACAGAAAATAAAGCATGTATTTACATGCTCTCTTGTGTTAAGAATTCCTTTGGGAAGACTCTTTTGGAAACTATAAGCATTGCGTGCATAGGAACAACATTCATCCTGTTAGCTTTAGCACCAAAGCATAGTTGAAGGGCTGGTTCTTTTGTTAAAGTATAAGTAACTCGAATGCACATTGTGTCATTTTCCATTAAAATAAGTCCTCGACAGTTGTAGTGATTTGTCTTGTACTAATGCGGGAGAAGTGTCATAATAATGCGGGGATTATTTTGAGATGAATTGATAATTACTTTCTTACACTAAGGTAGAGATGTTAGAAGGAAGCATGATGCGATATTGTATTCACATCTCATGTATGCACATGAATAAGTGTTAAAGGATCCCTTAAAGATTGATTATTTATTGATTGAGGCTTTATCTAATCATGCTATAAAAACTTGTTGATGACATCAATGACATGAAATGATGGTGACTTATGAGAAGGAAATATTATACTTAACATGGTAGCAAGTAAATGATTAATGGTTCATGTAGATGAGTGTGAGCTGCAGGATGGTCCATTATACGATGGTACATTGTAGGTACATCCATGCCACAAAGATACGAGTATATGAAGATATGAAGATTAGTGGGAAAATGCTATCATAATTATTGTAATGGCTTTAAATTAGATATTTATATATTTCCTTGTAATATTTATAACGATGGTTAATGGATGGTCTCCCTTATAAGCCATTGAGTGAGGGATGAACACCCTCATGAGCATTTAATAATAAAACTAAATATTTGTTGGTTTTCACCCTAAGGGGTTTCTAGGGTATATTGGTATTCAATGATGTGATTGATTATTGTGTCAAATTGATGATGTTGATTACTTTTTTGTTGTGATGTTCATAATGTAGGGTATATTGGTGTTCAATGATGTGATTGATTATTGTGTCAAGTTGATGATGTTGATTATTTTTTTGTGTTTATGTTTATAATGTCAAGTGTGTGATGACTACATGAATAATGAAATGAATGCGAAGTTACATCATACAGTTTTATGTTAATGTACTACAATAGAGGTTGTTAGTGGTTAAGCAACTTACTATTCTTATACTAAGGTTACACTATGAACTAGTAAAAATTCTATCTAATGATTGGTAAGGAATATTTAATAGTGATTTGGATAGTTACCCATGGATAACTTGTATAAAAAAATTTAACTCATTACATTTACATGAAAGATTATCTATGTATGTTACAACAATAAGACAATAAAAATATATATTTAAATAGTGAATTATAAATTTATATATATATATATATGAATTGAATTATTTGTTAAAAGTTCTGATAAAATTATAAAATACCCAATTCAGATTATACAATTTAGTTTAAATATGTAATTCTATAATTTAAAAATATATCAAAAAGGAAAAAATAAACATAAGGCAGTTAGAATAAACTATAATAACCTTCAAAATTACAGGTAATTTTGTTTTTGAATATTTCAAATTTACCCTATCATGACATCTCTTGGTTTCACGAAGAACAAGTAAACTTGTCACTTGATTTTTTTTTTTTTCTTTTTCTACAATCTGTGCAGGTTTTTCAAAATGTTTATATGGGCTATTAATATAATTTTCAATGATCTTTTAGTCAGACTTCTATCTTCCCGATAAGTAAAATGATTCTTTAATGCTTTAATTAGTTTCTCGTTGCCAACTTTTTGTTTTAAGATCCCTGATCACATGTCTTCGTCATTCTGGTACCTGTTCATCCAATCAACGACCTGCTTATCTTGCTCTGTAAAACATTAAGAAGTATGTAAAATTGAATCTTGACGCGAACATTATGATAAACACTACCCTAATCTTTCTCTAAGATCAGATAAAGGCATATCATTTTCAGCTTCGTGCTATTATATGGTTTCCTTCAAAATCTCTCGCATGGATCTACACGTAGTTAAAGAAAAACAAATTCCAATGACAGAGAATTTAGATTGAGCATCTTATGTGAGAATCCATCAGAACCATTTCTCAAATAATTTGTTGCAAAACATAAAGCTACATAGCATACTTATTTTATTTCATTTTTAGTCAACCCATCCTATACATAGACTATCATATACAATTAATAAACATCCAATATAAAAATGAGACCCGAGATTTAAAAATACTCGAATAAATGATTGTTTTTGGCTCAGTTATCATGACAATCGCAACCACAAAATAAATCTAAACTAATTACAATCTTTTGCCCATGACTTAGCAGGCCTATTAGTGCGGTCTGAACGTGTAGCGGGACCAAATTAGATGATCAGTTGCATTCTCTCTCAAACATTTTTCTCTTAATAATTTGGGCAATCTTAACCCATCTAAATATTTCCTGAGTTTCCCACTTTTGGATATGTGTATTAGTTACGTTGGGTGAATGAAATTTTACGCCTGGGAATTCAAATTTTAAGTTCTAACAGTAAGATCTGAAGCACCAACAACTCTTGTAATCCCAATCGACAGGTGTGTTAACGCGTTAATCTCCGCTGCATTAATCTCATTAATTGAACACGAACCTCCCCCGCTGGGAGACCTATTGTTTTTGTTGGAATTAATTTCCAACTGCTGTATAAATCTGACAGCGCAGGTATGAAGGCGGCAAGGTAATTCCGATGGGGTCACACAGGCAGAACCGGCAGAGGGGCATACCCCCTTCGAGCTGGGCCCACACCTTGCAGGCGGCAAGACTGTCCGCGGGGGTCATTGAAGTTTTGTGGGCGGAGGTTCTTACCCCCTCGGAACAGCTGACATCACCGCAGCTGGGGCCCATATATAATACGGCCACACAAATATGTTAATATGACTTGCGGTTAAAGTTTTAACATCGCATATGTTATTTGTTTTAAATTTGGGTTTAATTTTGATTGCCCATCGTATGTTTTTAATTTTGTTTTATGTTTTATTAAAACATGTCACACACATATATATATATATATATTGACAATGCCGTGAAGTTGTAATTTTTATTACACAGCAGTGTAAATAAAAAGAAAAGAAAACACAGCAATGTGGGAAACAGAGTTTATGAAAGCACAGTAGTGCTGGAATGAAAAAAACGATCTAGGCGCCATCAATGCGTTCTAAGCGGTGTTGACAGAGTTAATGCATCCATTAAGATTGTCAAGCGGTGATAATTTAGTGGTTGAGTAAATTTATGGCTGAGATATTTCTGTTTTGATATACGCAGAAACAGAGTCATTTTTATATGTAATGTTTTATATATGCACAGCAGCGTATTGTTAAAACAGAGAGACAGAGAACTATTTTTTTAATACACAGCAGAGTGTATTGTTTGTAAAAGACAGAGAGTGTTTTTGAAAAACAGAGTATTCATAGCAGTGAATGGTTTTAGTGAGACAGTGAGTTTTATTTGTGCACTGTGACAGCAGCAGTCACAATTGTAAATCCCTCTTTGAGGAAGAATTGTAACATCAGTTTTTTTTTATATATGGAATATAAATTTTTTTGAGTTGAAAACTCTGTCTGTGAGTGAAATTTTTAAATAGTTTCTCTGTGTTAAGGAAGGCAGTCTTATTGTTTTGGAATTCAGCAAAATTCCAACATGGTATCAGAGCCAATCCAGGCTATTTGAAAGTCAAATAAGCTGAAGGAAAGGAGTTCGTTTTTGCAGAAGCCTCTCCAGCAGAGTGAAGGTTCAGACAAGAAGAATTCGAAGGTATTTCTCTATATAAGTTTTGCGTTACTGTTGCAGTATAGTTGGTTAGTTTTAAACACACAGTCAAGTGTTTTTATCATAGTTAGAAGTGCAGAATGGCTGGTTCCAGCACTGGTATGAGTTTGGAAAATATCCATCTCCCACAATTTAATGGGAAAAATTATGATTACTGGTCAATAACTATGAGGGCTTTATTTACCTCACAAGAATTATGGGAATTAGTTGAGGATGGCTTTGAAGAGCCAGCAAATGAAGCAGAGTTTTTTCTTTTAACTCAGGCAGAAAGGGAGTCACTGAAGAACAATAGGAAGAAAGATGCCAAGGCTATTTTCTTCTTGTATCAAGCAGTGCATGAGAGTGTGTTTCCAAGGATAGTAGCAGCCAAGAAATCCAGTGAAGCATGGCAAACTCTCAAGACAGCTTATCAGGGAATGGAGAAAGTGAAGACAGCAAAACTTCAGTTGCTCAGGAGAGACTTTGAGACTCTTTGCATGAAAGAGTCAGATAATATTGACTCATTCTTCACTCATGTGATTGGAATGGTCACACAAATAAGATCTCATGGAGAGATTCTTGAAGACAAGAGGATTTTGGAAAAACTCTTGAGAATTTTACCCTCAAGATTCGATGTGATTGTCACCACCATAGAGGAGACTAGGGATCTCACAAAGTTTTCAGTTGATGAACTTCATGCATCACTGATCACCCATGAACAGAGATTGGGTAGGAGTGAAAACTCATCTCTTGAGCAAGCCTTTAAGACCCAGATGTCTTTCAGAAGAGGAAGAGGGCAAGGCAGAAGAGGAAGAGGCAGAAGCCAGAACAGAGGTGGAAGGAACAGTCTAGCAAATGCTCAAGGAAGAGGCAGCAATCCAAATCAGCATCAAGGCCAAGGCAACAGCCAGCAGAATGGTCAGCAGAATGCTCAAGGACAAAGGTATGATAAGTCCAATGTCCAATGTTACAATTGTAAAAAAATATGGTCATTATGCTAATGAATGTAGAAAGAAGAAGCAGAATGATATGAGAAGTGAAACTAGTGCAAATTTCACAAAAGAAAACAACAGTCAAAGTAATTTGTTTTTAGTTTGTAATATGGCTGAAGAAAAGAGTGAAGATTTATGGTTTCTAGACTCCGATTGTAGTAACCATATGACAGGAAACTTAGCAATGTTTTCTATGTTAGATGAGAGTGTGCAGTCACAAGTCACACTAGGAACTGATAGCAAAGTTTCTGTTATGGGAAAAGGAGATGTGAATGTTTTAACAAGATTAGGTGCAAAGAAAACCATAGCAGATGTTTATTATGTTCCAGGAATGAAGTGTAACCTCTTAAGTGTTGGACAACTTGTCCATAAGGGGTATAATGTTTTCTTTGATAATGATGTTTGTACCATCATGGATAAACCACCCAGCAATCAGTGTATTGCTGAAGTGAAGATGACAAGGAATAGGATGTTCCCTCTCAGAATGAGAGCAGACTTGAAGAATGGTGAAGAGAAAGCAGCAGTTGCACAAGAGACTTACCAAAGCGAACCAAAGGATGATAATTGGTTATGGCACTTGAGATTTGGTCATCTCAACTTTGGAGGTCTTAACTTGTTGAATAGAAAAGGAATGGTAAGTGGTTTACCATTGATAGAGAAACCGGACAGCCTTTGTGAAGGTTGTATTCTTGGGAAACAACACAGAGAAAGTTTTCCTTCCGGCAAAAGCATAAGGGCAAAAGCACCCTTAGAGATCGTCCACTCAGATATATGTGGACCGATGCAAATTCCATCACTTGCTAGCAGCCACTATATCTTAACATTCATAGATGACTTTACAAGAAAAACTTGGGTTTACTTTTTGAAAAAGAAAAGTGAAGTGTTTGAAAAATTTTGCAATTTCAAAGCACTCGTTGAGAACCAGAGTGGGCTGCATATCAAAGTCTTAAGGACTGATAGAGGAGGTGAGTATATATCTAAATATTTTCTACGGTTTTGTAGAGAAAATGGTATTCAAAAACAGTTTACAACTAGATATACACCGCAGCAAAATGGAGTGGCCGAAAGGAAGAACCGAACCATAATGGACATGGCGAGGAGTATGCTTAAGGCAAAGCATTTGCCTAATGATTATTGGGCTGAAGTTGTACATTGTGCAGCGTATATATTGAACAGGTGTCCTACAAAAGCAGTCATGAATAAAGTGCCGGAAGAGGCATGGAGTGGCGCAAGGCAAAGTGTCACACACATGAAGGTTTTCGGATGTGTGGCTTATGCACACATTCCGGATCAGCTAAGGAAGAAGTTGGACAGCAAGGGGGAGAAATGTATTTTCATTGGATACAGTGAGGAATCCAAGGCATACAGGTTATATAACCCATCCAGCAAGAAGTTCATTGTGAGCAGGGACGTTCAGTTCATTGAAGAGGAAGCTTGGGATGGAAGCATAGAGAAAACCGTGAATGTTAAACACTGTTTATCTCATGATGAGAATGATGATGAGTTGGCTGAAATACATCCCCAAACAGCAGCACCAACACCACAAAGCACACCCTTGAGGAGAAATGAAAGTGCTTCTCCAAGCACACCACAAGGAGGAAATTCAAGTGCTTCTTCAAGCACTTGTACACCTACTGAAAGAGGTAAGAAATTCAGAAGTTTGAAAGATATTTATGAACAAGATATAGCAAATGAAGGTATCAATTCTTTGTTTGCTTTATATTGTCATGTTGATGATCCTGTTCATTTCGAAGAAGCTATCAAGGATAGGAAATGGATAGAAGCTATGGATGAGGAAATTAATGCCATAGAAAGGAACAAAACTTGGGATTTGGTTGAACTCCCAAAAGGTAAAGATGTCATTGGTGTTAAATGGGTCTACAAGACCAAGAGTAATTCTGAAGGCAAGATAGAGAGACACAAGGCAAGGCTTGTTGTCAAAGGCTATAAGCAGAAACATGGCATAGATTATGAGGAAACTTTCGCACCGGTTGCTAGAATGGAAACCGTGAGAGCAGTGTTGTCTATAGCAGCACAAAACAAATGGAAAGTTTATCAAATGGACGTGAAGTCAGCATTTCTGAATGGAGTGTTAATGGAAGAGGTTTACATTGAACAACCTCTGGGCTATGAGAAGAAAGGCCAAGAGCACAAAGTATGCAAGTTGAAGAAGGCTCTTTATGGGCTGAAGCAAGCGCCAAGAGCGTGGTACAGTAGAATAGATTCATATCTACTGGAAAATGGTTTTGAGAAGTGTGAGGGAGAACCCACCCTCTACATCAAAGAACAAGATGGTAAAATTTTGATTGTAGTCTTGTATGTTGATGATGTTATTTTTACAGGTAATGATGATTGCCTTATTGAAAATTTTAAAACAGTCATGAAGGAAGAATTTGAAATGACTGATATGGGTTTGCTGAGATACTTCTTGGGAATAGAAGTAGAACAAGATGAAAGTGGGATTTTCATCTCACAAGCAAAGTATGTTAATGAGGTACTTGAAAGATTTAACATGCAGGAAAGCAAAGCAGCAATCACTCCCACAGTGATGGGATTAAAGCTCAGCAGAGAGGACAGCAGCAAGGATTTTGATCTTAGTTTGTACAAGAGCATAGTTGGCAGCCTCATGTATTTGACTGCAACTAGGCCAGACATAATGCATGCTGTTAGTTTGATTTCCAGGTTCATGGAAAAGCCAAAGGATGCACATTGGCAAGCAGCAAAAAGGATTTTGAGGTATGTTAAAGGTACAAAGAAATTTGGTATTTTTTATACTACTTCAGAATGTTCAGATTTAGTTGGATACACTGACAGTGATTGGGCTGGAAGTGTAGATGATCGGAAGAGCACTTCCGGTTATGTTTTTCACATGGGTTCAGGAGTCATTTCATGGGCTTCTAAGAAACAGCCCGTTGTAGCGTTGTCTACAGTAGAGGCGGAATATGTGGCAGCTACAGCAACAGCGTGTCAAGCAGTCTGGATGCGAAAAATGTTGAGAAGCTTATGTGAAGAACAGGTAAAAGGGACAGTGATATTTTGTGACAATAGCTCAGCTATTGCATTGTCTAAAAATTTTGTTTTTCATAAAAGGACAAAGCACATTGACACCAAGTTTCATTTCATACGGGAATTGGTTAGAAATGACGAGATTGTTTTGCAGCATTGCAGAACGGAGGATCAATTTGCAGATATCCTCACAAAGCCACTACAGCAGAAAAGCTTTGAATATTTTAGGAAATGCTTGGGTATGCAGGAAAACCCAGCAGTTGAAATTAAGGGGCAGTGTTGGAATTAATTTCCAACTGCTGTATAAACCTGACAGCGCAGGTATGAAGGCGGCAAGGTAATTCCGATGGGGTCACACAGGCAGAACCGGCAGAGGAGCATACCCCCTCGGAGCTGGGCCCACACCTTCTAGGCGGCAAGACTGTCCGTAGGGGTCATTGAAGTTTTGTGGGCGGAGGTTCTTACCCCCTCGGAACAGCTGACATCACCGCAGCTGGGGCCCATATATAATACGGCCACACAAATATGTTAATATGACTTGCGGTTAAAGTTTTAACATCGCATATGTTATTTGTTTTAAATTTGGGTTTAATTTTGATTGCCCATCGTATGTTTTTAATTTTGTTTTATGTTTTATTAAAACATGTCACACATATATATATATATATATATATATATATATATATATATATATATATATATATTGACAATGTCGTGAAGTTGTAATTTTTATTACACAACAGTGTAAATAAAAAGAAAGGAAAACACAGCAATGCGGGAAACAGAGTTTATGAAAGCACAGCAGTGCTGGAATGAAAAAAAAGATCTAGGCGCCATCAATGCGTTCTAAGCGGTGTTGACAGAGTTAATGCAGCCATTAAGATTGTCAAGCGGTGATAATTTAGTGGTTGAGTAAATTTATGGCTGAGATATTTCTGTTTTGATATACGCAGAAACAGAGTCATTTTTATATGTAATGTTTTATATATGCACAGCAACGTATTGTTAAAACAGAGAGACAGAGAACTGTTTTTTTAATACACAGCAGAGTGTATTGTTTGTAAAAGACAGAGAGTGTTTTTGAAAAACAGAGTATTCACAGCAGTGAATGGTTTTAGTGAGACAGTGAGTTTTATTTGTGCACTGTGACAGTAGCAGTCACAATTGTAAATCCCTCTTTGAGGAAGAATTGTAACATCAGTTTTTTTTATATATGGAATATAAATTTTTCTGAGTTGAAAACTCTGTCTGTGAGTGAAATTTTTAAATAGTTTCTCTGTGTTAAGGAAGGCAGTCTTATTGTTTTGGAATTCAGCAAAATTCCAACAGTTTTGACAATTAGAAGGGCCTGACGGAGCTACGGGACCCATAAGGGATTCGAACCACCAGCTCTTCATCATAGAATTATTATGATTTTCCATTTGATCTCCTTGAAATATGAATTTCAAATGCAGTGGCCTGCAAGCCGAACTTTCACTAACCATCGTAACAACCATAAGCATGGCAATCAACGCTATCAATCGTGCAGACGATAGTCTCATCCCCATGTCGTTCCAACCTATACACTTCTCTCTTCACAGCCGCAGATGAAGTAATTGATAGCAACAATATGAATATCGAAATCGGAGGAAAATGAATAAGAGTAATATGTGTGTGTGTAATTAGCAAATAGTGATGCAACTATGTATATAGCAAGTAATTACGCGGAGAAGAGGGCGGAGAACAGAGAAAACGCGGTTTTAACAGATGAGTCTATAATGTGGTCTTTGGGAATTCGATCCTCATTTTCAATGGAATAAAACGGACACCTAAATGGAATCTTGATCTTTGTCCGTCCACAAGTCTTCCCCAAATAGCCGCGTTTAAAATTCCATGTGAAGTCAAATACTGACTTTTAAATTATTTATTTAACTTTGACTCAGTTTCGAGACTTGACTTTTGGAGAACACACTCATCGACTTATCTGCGCTGTCACGCATTCTCAACGTTGAACGTTTCATGCTTAGATACTTTGGATTTTGTGGCCTTTCATTACTAAAATGAAATAAATCATTAATAAACTCGTGGCCTTTCAGTTTTACTACAGAAAAATTGGTCAACGCGCATCTCAACCAATTGCTGAGGTCAACGATTTAAAACCTTCTCGCCTATTAATAACGTTAAACCTCTGGGCTCTGCCTAAACCGGCGTCCACTCATGTTTCATATTATTCATCTTTCAATATTATAACTTTTCTTCCTACCATGACGATGAATTGAAAATAAGATAAAAAATCCATTCCACGATGGTTAAAGTGACAAATAATAATTTTATATTTAATTTAATATTAATATTCCCAAGGTGTCCAACATCAAAAAAAATGGGCATGAAAAAACATGATAACAAACGAGCGATGATGAACCTGTGATAGAAAAGAATACCAAGTAGCGGTCAGGATTCAATAATAAATCAAACAAGGTAACCTTCAAATTAGGAAAAGGAAATGGTACAAAATGCAAAGATTAAATAAATTATTAAAATAAATAAATAATAAAATAAAGAAATATTTACTTTTTTGTTTGTATTGGTGGTTCGGATTAGTTTGGAATGAGTCGAGTTACTTCTGAAAAGGAATGTATGGAAAGGGAGTAGGTGATATCGTTTTCAACAAACGAATAAGATAGAACTTGAAAGAAATTATATGTCGTATAATATGGGCATTTATATATGGGCGTGAATTTTAAAAGATAGTGTATGATTAAAAATGTAGATTTACAGTCTATCTCGTTTATTGTAACATCTTGAAATGATTAATTTAATTAAATAATTAATTGAATTAATGTTAATTAATTTATATTAAATTTTGAGATCTCATTTAATTGATATTTGTAATCAAAGAAAGAAATTCATTAATAGTGATAATAATTTATTTGATAATCAAAAGTATAACTGTAAATTTGTAGAATAAGATTCTATTTATCAATTTGAAAACAAAGCTAATAAAAATACAAGTTTTTTTTACTTATTCTAAATATGGAATCAAAATGGTTCAAATTTTCAAATTAAAAAAACAATGCAAAATAGTGCAACAAATCCTTTCTTTCCATCAAAACTCTTAAACATGGGTTTGAGACACTCTGAAATAGTTTTTCAAAATATGAAAGGATTAATCATAAGTTTGATATTCCCTCGACTAAAGTAGAATAAACTAAAATAAAATGGTAAACAATTCTAATAGTAAGGCTAAAAGGATATCATCTTTAAGTAGGTGAAACTGATGGCTAAGATTGATTGACGGTCTGCCACCAAAAATAAATTATGAGAAGATTATCCAACTTAGGAAGCGATTATGGGTGAATGTTGACTTGACATATTACAGCCCTAGCTTCTAGCATAGGTAGCATTTGATCTGTTTTTTCAAGACCTTGGTGCTTTGATACTCATTGAAGGGATTAATCAGGAATTCCAAAATTTCCTCAAAGTTGACAGATGTCAATTGGTCAATTCTTTTGTTGAACTGATTCCTATTTTCATGTAATTCAAGCCTTAATTTGTTAGCGTAACATAGAGAATCATTTATATATACTCCAAAGGTTATCGTCTCTATAATGAAGTCAATAAGAAGTTTGTAGTAGGAAGAGATTTCATATTCCTTGAATCTTCCAAGTCTGAAAATGTTGTTGAGCGGAAACTTGATCGCTTTGATAGATTCACACATGCAAAGTGTTTTCCAGAATTTGATATTCAGATTCCACATCTTGAAGGGGGGATTCCTATACTGAATCAATCTCTGGAATCATTTTCTGAAGCATTATTTCCCCCACATGAAGAACCAACCACGGATGACACCTTGAATTATGTGATTGACATAATTGAGAGATTGAATATTGATTCAATTCCAAATCAGTCAAATAAGCAGTCTGGGCCATCTCATAAAGGTCCCCCAAAATGGTCGTCAGACACACTAGAAAATGTTCGTCCCAATGAGGTTGGAAAGAGAGGAACAAGAAGTTCCACAAGACAAAACAGAGGTGACAGATAATTCTGATTCACCTATTGATATGGATATTTCTTATAACTGTGAATTGAATTTGTCTACAGATCATGAACCAACTTCTTTCAAAGAAGCCGCTTCTCATGTTGAATGGAATGAAGTGATGCAAAATGAGTATGATGCCTTGATAAAGAATGGCACTTGGAAGCTGATTGATCCTCCTTTGGGAACCAAACCAATTGGCTGCAAGCGGGTCTACAAGAACAAGTACAAAGAAAATGGCTCACTTGACAAGCACAAAGCTAGGCTTGTGGCAAAAGGTTTTGCACAGAAATAAGGGATCTATTATGAAGAAAATGTTTCCCCCATAGCAAAATGGGCCACCATCCAGACACTCTTTGCCCTAGCAGCTCAGAAGGGATAGAAAGTCCATCAAATGGATGTA
The DNA here is from genome assembly GCA_034641835.2 of Pinus albicaulis. Taxonomy (NCBI): domain Eukaryota; kingdom Viridiplantae; phylum Streptophyta; class Pinopsida; order Pinales; family Pinaceae; genus Pinus; species Pinus albicaulis. The sequence goes on along the minus strand of CM076581.1, from coordinate 597,985,222 downwards.
AAAAACACCTTTTTGAATGGAGATCTAAAGGAGAAAGTTTTTATGTCCTAGCCAGAAGGATTTGTTGTGAAGGGCCTTGAACACAAAGTATGAAAACTTATAAAATCCTTGTATGGCCTCAAGAAAGCACCGCGAGCCTGGTATGAGAAATTAACTAAGCATCTTCTGTAAATTGACTTCAAACATTTTGATCTTGATTATGCAACTTTGTTTGTTAAGAAAGGTGGAAAAATAGTTGTATATGTTGTGGTGTATGTAGATGATCTTTTGATGACAAGGAACAATGAGTGTTATATTGCATCCATAAAGAAAGACTTGAAGATATGTTTTGAAATGAGTGATTTGGGCTATGTTCATTACTATCTGGGCATTGAAGTAACTCAATATCCTAAATTTATATGTCTTTCTCAAAAGAAGTACATTGGAGATATTTTGAACAAGTTTGGGCCTTGGCATGGATGAATGCAATCCCTTAACCAATCCAATGGCACAAAACTTGAAGCTCACATCCATTGAAGGGAAAGAGTTCGAGGATGCAACAAAGTATATATATCTTGTAGGGAAGTATTATCTACTTGACTACCACCCAACCAAACATTTAATTTGCTGTTGGAATCCTCTCCAGGTGAATCAAAAACCTTGTTAAGGACATTGGTCTACTGCAGAAAGAGTTCTAAAGTACTTGAAGGGGACTCAAGACTTTGGACTCAAATATACACAAGTAGGTGACATCAACTTGATCGGATACGCTAATTCAGACTTTGATGGGGACAAAGAAATTGGGGTGTCTACTTTAGGTTATACCATGAGTCTTGGATCAGGAGCTATCTCATGGAGATCATACAAACAATCAGTTCCAGTAGATTCCACAACCAAGGAAGAATATGTGGTAGAAGATGAAGCAACAAAGGAAATGGTGTGGCTTAGTAAAATCCTATAAGATTTTCATATGAAACAAATGCGTTCAACACCACTCATGATCGAAAACACTTCTGCAATAAAGTTGGCCAAGAACCCAAAGTTCCATGATCGAACAAAGCACATCATTACAAAATACCATCTGATTCGACATCATGTTGAGGCCAAAACTATCCATCTATGTCATTGTTCCACAAATGAGCATATTGTAGACATCTTCACCAAACCGCCTGGAAGAGAAAAGTTTGAAAAGTTTAGAATGATGCTTGGACTCACCAACATCCCTTCAGATTAAAGGGGGGAATGTTGACACCTAATCATAAGGGATTGGGTGAGATTGTATATTATTGTAATTTGGTAAATAAGGAAGGCTAAGAGACATTGGAAGGTGAATCCCAATAATCCCACCTCCATGTATAAATACACACAATCTCCATCTAATGCATATTCAGTTTTGCGGAGTTACCCCCTGGCCAGACATATACAATTGAAATTTTAGTCTATTTCAGTGATTCCATAGTCAATTGAATAATTAAGTCTTAGAGCCTTTCTACATCTTGTATCATATGTTTGAGAGTGTGCAACTAAGGTTTCCATGAGTGCATTACAACAAAATTTTGAATCTTATTAATAATGGGGAGCTTGAAAGAATTCATTTTTGGATCATGTTGCCATTGCAACGACTCCTTAAGTTTCTTCTTTGAATCTTTAAATTTATTTTTTTTCATTTCATAAAATTCATTGATTAAAACATCAACTTGTTATGAATAACCTATAATTTTTGAACTGATTAGACAAATGTACCTAGGCAAGTTGAAGTGTTTAATTATTATTAAGAGGCTGGTGTTTGAATTTCAGTAGGTTAATTACATTGGATTTGTGTCTTGGATTTCTACAACAAGTGATTAACATGAGGCTCTTTCTTCTTCATATCCTCTTCTAACCAAAAATTCACCTCAACAACCTGATCATTTAATTGTGCCCTCAATTTTGAACATTCTTGCTTCGATAGGACTATCTTCTCATCCTTTTTCTTGATGAATTATTTAACTTTAGTTGCCTTATGATTTGGGTATGCGTTATATTTGTTCCACGATTAGTCGTACACGTGGGTGGGGGGGGGATAACCCCCCTTGTACGTTACGTCGGCCGCAGTGGGGGGGTGGTAACATGGGGAGCATCACGGGGCCCAGGGCAGTGCCCCAGGAATTTTTTTTCCTTATTTTTTTGGTGGGCAAACCTGCCTATGTTTTTCTACATGCGTTTGAAAATGGTTTTTTTGTTTTGGGCATGATGGTTTTTGGCCCATGGTACTTTGTACATCTTGTCAAGGGAAATACGACTATGTTCTAATCTAGGGTTAATGGATTTGGGTTTATGAATGCTTTAGCATATATATATATATATATATATATATATATATATATATATATATGTATGTATGTATGTATGTATGTATGTATGTATGTGTTGTAGCACTAAAAGGAATATAATGAAAAATCATGTTAGTAGTCCCGATTTGGGATCCGGGGGAAAATCTCTATGTTCATTTGTTTTGTGTTTTATGGTCTCATTATTATTTATTTTATGTCTTTAAGAATTCGTTTACAGATAATTTTTGTACATGGTTAAAACCTACATTTGGTATCAGATTTGTTTCGGCTTCAAGGGGAAGTGATTGCTGTTGAGGGGTTTTTTTCTTGGGCCTGTGGTAGACCATGTTTAGTGGGAGATCTGCACGATCGATTCTTGTGGTGAAAGAATATGGAGAGCGGTGGAAAGATATAAATAGATAAATTTAATGGTCATAGTTTTGAGTTGTGGAAGCTCAATATGGAGGATTTGCTGGTGGATAACGATCAATGGATCACGACAGATCTAGGTACTAAACCAACGAAAATGTTAGATAAAGGTTGGTTCAAGTTAGATCAGAAGGCAAAGAGCACAATACGGTCATGTATCTCACATTCAGTGTTGTTGAATATATTTGGGGAAGCTATGATGAAGACTTTGTGGGTGAAGTTAGGGACTTTTTACCAATCTAAGTCTCTCATGAATAAATTCTTCTTGTTGAAAAAGCTGTATAACGTGAGGATGAAGGATGGAGACTCGGTGATAGAGCATCAAAAAAATTCAATACCGTGGTAAGTATGTTTTCATATGATGATATTAAAATATTATATGAAGATAAATGAATCATTCTATTGTGTTCTCTACCAAATTCGTGGGTTGATCTGGTTATTGCAATATGTAGCAATATACTCTACCTGGAATTTTGATGAAATAGCCTCAGCCTTGATTTCGAAGGATGATCTGAAAACGGTCTGGATAAATTGTTATGTATTTCAAGAACCTGCCACTCATTTTAACAATTAAATTATCTAGCTTGTACTTGACGTTATGCGGAATTTATACTTGAAAGTGGTGTATGAATTTTTAACCGTTTATGTGTATTATGTTCATTTTTTCTTACTGAAATTTAACATGTATAACAACAACATAATGAAGCAATAAAACATTTAAACACAACAGCTAAATTAATCTATGAGCTCACCCAAATCTCTTGGACTACGTCTCCTTTGAGGTTTGTCATCTTCACTCGGCTCTTTGGGATTATGGTAAGGTTTCTTTTACAAGTTCCACACTTAACTCCAATGGATACTAAACTTATCCAAAGGGCTGAGAATACCATCTATATCCCTATCGGATTTCCAAACTCTGCAAATATCTTTAGGCTCCCTTTGAGACGATTCCTTCTGTCGGTGCTCTGAGCTACTCTGAGCTTCTAAATGGCACAAAATCCTTCAGAATTCTGTTTCTGTAACCGAAAACACTCCTAATATATCTAGCACACATCATACACCAAATATCAACTGATAAATTTCTCAAATCGAGCACTGCATCCCCAATCTAGGCTATCATCCACGGTTTGTCGAGGGCTACCCAAAACTTCACATCAGATTCTCGAGCTCTAGAAGTTCTGAAAATGTTATGAAACAAATTTAATTGGTTCCATAATGTCTTAAGTAGTCAATATAGACTATTCATTCATCAAAATGGCCTTTGGCTACTACGGTTTCGCCTCCAACACCTATCGGCACCCCTTGGCACTAGGGTCACTGAAAAAATCTCTGTTGGGTTTTCGACCTCTAGAAGTCCTCAAAAGTCTCTGAAACCTCTTCCATTAGATTTATAATGCTTATTACAGTCACAAATGACTATTGGTTCGCTGCATATGGTCTCTAGCTACTCTGGCTATGCCCTGCACTACTGTTGGCAAAAGTTGGCACTAATGGCCCCTGGAACTTTACTGAATATTTTCGGCTTTCTAAAGTTCTCTAAAAGATCTAAAATCCATCTCATCAGATTCAAAACATCTGAAATATCCAATTTTGACTATTGGATCCCTGGATAAGGCCTCAAGCTCCCCTGGCTAGGCCTCAAACTGATTCTGCCTCCTGTTGGCCCTAGTGTCCCCTTGAACTTCACTGAAGCAAAATATTGCTTGGAAGCTCTATAATGGCTCTAAAACATACTCCATTAAGTCTAGAAAGTCTGAGATAGTCGAAATTGACCATTTTTGCACTCAATTTGGTTCAATAATGAGGAAGTTATGGCTAAAACAAAATTTTCCCAATATCCCTTGAAAACCTCCTCCAAAACTGGAGGAAATCCATTTAACTTAACTAAAATAGCAGTTTCCACTAGAATTGGTGGCATGCTCCAAAATTAGCTGGATGGATAACTCCAACATTAAATTTCAGGGCGTGGTCACATTTGACTACCGCACTAATTACCATCTTAACCGCATACCCAATGGTTTCAAGACTGTTGCATTAAATTTTTGCAATCCACGCTGTCACATGACACGGTTTACTTAACTGTTGGTTTCGTGTTTAAGGCTTTAAGGCCTCGGTGCCTACCACCTAGGCCACATGGTTGGGGCTAGACCTGAGGGCTAGCCCTAAATATTTTTGCGATGATGAACATTTTTAATAACAAATATGTATGGGGTTCAACATACGTTAAGAAATTTTCCACAGATGTGTCAGTCGGGCCTTTGCGTTGGCAGACCGAAGACCCAGTTTTGATTCCTACGAAATCGAAATAAATTTTACCAACCGTTCTCCTTGGTCTGGGGTCACGTGGCAGCCTTCGAGTAGGCCATGTGGCACCCACTGATAGGCCTAAAACCCATATAATAAAATAAAATTTTCCAAATATATTTTTTTTGAAAATTTTTCGACAAAGTCCAAAATGGGTCAAAATGTCATTTTTTAGAATTTATTGGGCTTTTTCAAACCTCAATAACTTCTGCATATGACCTCGGTTTTCAGAACCATTCACGACGCTAGAATTGCAGCAATGAGACCTTTCCGGTCATTCAGATTGCAACTACTTCTGATCACTTTCATTTTTGAGAATCTTTTTTAAAACTTGGACATGATGTCTTGATCAGAGGAAATGATAGGAAGAAATATGGACGACCATAATGGAGATGCCTTGTCTATATGAGGAAGGTCCCAAAACTAAAACAAAAATAAGTTTTCGAGTGGGAGATATAAATCTAGAGGGAGATCTAAATCTCCAGGTAAGCATTTAAATGTGTGTTGGAAATGCGGAAAGGAAGGGTGCTACAAAAAGGACTGCAGATCTAAAGCTCCTGAGAAAGGAAAGGGATCTGATGATGCTCCTTCTGTAGAAGAAAAAAACCACCACAGATGAAGGTGGGGATGTGTATTTGGCTTCTTCTTCAAATACACATGTAGATCATGATGCATGGTTGATTGAATCAGGTGCATCCTTTCACTTCACTCCCCATAGGGAGTGGTTCTGCGAGTATGAGAAGTATGATGGTGGCACGATGGTGGTGATGTCTTCTTAAGGGATGATAAGAAGGCCAAAATAATTGGATGTGGAAAATTCAAGCTAAAGCTACATGGTGGAAGGATTAGAAGACTTCCTGGTGTTCTTCATATTCCTGCATTGGCTAGAAATATGTTTCATGTAAGGAAAATGGATGATACAGGTGTAAAAATAGTGTTCGAGAATGATATCTACAAGGTGGTTTGGGGAGAGATGGTATTAATGTGGGTATTTTGGATTGGAACTCTATACAAGCTTTAAGGTAGCACTGTTATTAATGATTGCAATAGTTTTGTGGTTCCTAAAAGTGGAACGGAAAGCCTAGCGATCTCTGGAGAAAAGACCATGCTATCGCATCAAAGGCTTGGATATATTAGAGAGAAGGGCCTTTAGATACGACATGGTAATGGTATGGTAGAAGGTATGACTAATTTCTCTCTAGATTTCAATTTTTGTGAACATTAGGTATATGGGAAGCATAATTGCATGAGTTTTCCTTCTTGTGCTAAGAGGGCGAAAAAGATATTAAAGCTTGTGCAAAATGATGTATTTGGACCTGTATCGATTCCATCACTGGGAAAGTCGAAGTACTATGTTTCATTCATAGATGAATTCTTAAGGAATACATGGATATATTTCCTAAAGAATAAATCTGAATTCTTTGACAAATTTAATGAATTTAAGGGTCTGGTGGAAAAATAGATAGAGAATAAGATAAAGGTGTTGAGGACAGATAATGGTGGAGAGTTCCACAATAAGGAATTTGAAGAGTTGTGTAAGAAGTGTGGTATAGCATGACATAATACTACTCCATACACACCTCAAAAAAATGGAGGTGCAGAAAGAATTAACAAAACACTGATGGAAAAGACAAGAAGCATGCTCAGCGGTATCGGGTTAGGACAGGAAGTCTGGGCAGAGGTAGTGGAGACTGCATGTTACCTGGTTAATATATCACCTTCATCAACGTTGGAGGTTAATACTCCACATGAGGTGTGGACTGGTAAGAAACTCCCCCTTTCACATCTAAGGGTATTTGGATGTGATGCATATGTACATGTTCCAAAGGAAAAAAGGACCAAGTTCGATAATAAATCTGAAAGGTGCATGTCTATTGGGTTATAAGGATGGTTTAAAAGGTTACAAGATTTGGAACTCATAAACAAGGAAGGTTGTGCACAATAGAGATGTGGTGTTTAGAGAGGTGAAGTATGTTGTTAAACATGAAGTCCTACCAAAGGAAACTCAAAAGGTAGAGTTTGAGCTAAAGGAGGATGAATCAGAAGCTACAAAAAAAAATATTCAGAAGAGGAAGAGCCACAAACTCCAACTGTGAGAAGATCATATTGGGAAAGAAGGGAGCCAGAAAGGTACAATCCATCTTTTTTCTGTTCAAATTTTTCTTTAAATATCATTGATGATTATCCGAGAACTATCAGGGAGGCAGTGGATTAAGAGAATCGATAACTCTAGAAGGAGGCCATGATTGATGAAATTGCATCTTTGCAAAAAAATGAGGCATGAGATATGGTGGAGTTTTCGGTTGGAAGGAAACCCATCTGGAAAAAATGGGTGTTTAAGAAGAAGATGAATGTAGAAGGAAAGGTGGAGAAATACAAATCTTGGTTGGTGGCAAAAGGTTATTCTTAGGCGACGGGAATTTATTTTGGTGATATTTTTTCTCCTGTTTCCAAGGTTACTTCTATTAGATTAATTTTATCTGTTGTTGCTACATTTTATTTTGAGGTATAATAGATGGAAGTGAAAACAACTTGTCTCCACAGGGATCTGGAAGAGTGGATCTACATGAATAAACATGAAGGGTTTACGGTAAAGGGTAATAAAGAACTGGTATGCAGGTTTAAAAAAGTCTCTGTATGGGTTAAAACAGTCACCAAGGATGTGGTATCAGAAATTTGATACCTATATATGAGAACTTGGATTCATCATAAGCAAAGAGGATCATTTTGTCTATTTTAAATTATTTGGTGACTATGTTATTTATTTGGTCTTGTATGTGGATGATATGTTGTTTATTGGAAATGGCAACGAAATTATCCAGGATTTGAATAGTCAATTGTTCTCCTAATTCGACATGAAGGATATTTGTGTTGAAAACTATATTTTGGGCATGGAAATAAAGAGATATTGGGTAAAGAGGGAGCTTTGGTTAAACTAGAGGAAATATGCCAAGACGATATTACAAAGGTTCAATATGTAGGATGGTAAACCAGTGAAGGTTCCTATTCCTGTAGGTGTAAAGCCATCTGCTGAATAGTGTCCCAAGACACAAGAGGAACATGAGAATATTTCCTGTGTTCGATATGCAAGTGAAATGGGTAGCCTAATGTATGCAATGGTGTGTACTAGACCAGACATTAAACATGCAGTTGGAGTATTGAGCAGGTTTATGTCAAAACGAGGGAAGGAGCATTGGACAACAGTGAAGTAGGTCTTCAAATATTTGGGTGGCACTAGTGATTATGGTTTGTGCTACCACAGAAGACCAAGATTGGACAGAGTTTTGGACATCCATGGTTTTTTTGATGCAAACTGAGCTGGTGAAAATGTGAAGCTGGGTTACACTTTTTGCCCTTTTTTGAAAAAAAAATTTCATTTTTTTCGGTTCTTCAACTTTCTGCAGACTATAACAATTTTTCTGTGTATAATTTCATTTTGCGACAAAAATAAAAGTTGTGAGAAATTTTTTTAGCTTTCTATTATTTATTTTTTGAAAATTTTTTATTCATATTTGATATGTCAACTTAGCGTTTATTTGAGTGTGTGTTTCTTAACAATCAAAGGATTCATAACAAGTCATGTTATGTCGCAATGTTGTATTCATTGAAAATTTGTGTTTTTGAAAAAACAAAATGTGTTACAACAATCTAGATAGAGTCTACTTTGTTTTCGTCATATTTACAAAGCCAATGGATGCATATCATAATTACTAGAATTTTTTGAAGTGGTCCAATACGAAAAACTACGTATTTTGGATATGTTTCGCGTGGCAAGAAATTTATTAACATATAAGTTATAAACTAAAAATCTAAAAGCTACCCATTAGAGTCGACGGACCAATGTAATGCCCCATAATTTTTTCAATTTTTTTTACAATGTATTTTGGGAGATAAAATTTTTTTATTTCACTGAATCACAATGACCCTCAGAAATTGTTTGCACCCATTTTATTAGAAAAATAATTAAAATTAATAAACGTTTACGAAATTCCATAAAATTTATATTTTCTGAAAGTAGATTCAATTCTGAAAATGCTTGTCTTGGTTCCGACAGTTAATTAACAACCTTTCATGGATTTTAATCAGTCCAAAGTTGCAGAACCGTTTTTCAGAGGCTGGTTTTTGCGTAATTGGTGACGCGTTAGTTCGACCGAACTATTTTTTCCATTTATGAGTCGCTAAATCTAACATCTTAATAGTTCTGCCAAACTTCTTCTGAAAAGTTCGGCCGAAATATTGTGTAACTCTCCGTCGGCCGGAAAGTTTTGTGGAGCCCCGTACAAAAACACATTTCGCGTCAATATAAATTGCCGCGAAATGATTCACAATTTTCGCACATTTCGCACTTCATCTCATTGTACAAAGACTTGGTTTGGGTTCAAAAAATTTTCTTCAAATTTTGGGTTTAAAGAACTTTTTTGGAAGACATTTTTTGGAGGCAACGTGATTTTTCTTGGAGGTATGTACGTGTTTTGTGTTGAAATAAATATTTTGAGCTTCTTTGTTCAAAAGCTTTTCTTCAAAGTTTGGGTTTAAAAAATTGGGTTTAAGAGCATTTCTTGGAAGCAAATTGATTTTACAATTTTGGATTTAAAGAATTTTTTTGGAAGACATTTCTTGGAGGTGGCATGATTTTTCTTGGAGGTATGTACGTGTTTTATGTTTTTTAAAGTGTGTGTTTTGGATTGGATTACGTATTTTTTACAAAAAATTTACACTGATTTTTTTTTTTTAATTTAAATTAAATCTTTTGTGATATTTTTTTTAATTGAGTTATTGACTAATTTTTTGAAGGAAATTTTTTTGAACTTCATACCCTATTATCATGGGAAATCGAAGAACTTGTGCGAGAAAATATGATCGAAAAAGAGACCCTGAGGCACGTAGAGAAGAGACGAGACAATATCGCAAAATAAAGTTAGAAGCCCTCTCAAATATTGAAGAGGAAAATCAACCTCAAGCAGAAATTGAATCAGGTATGTAAATGTAAATATTATGATCTATTGATATATATTTAAAATTTTCCTAATGTAAAATGTGAAGCTTAATTTTTATTTGATGAACTAGTTTGAAAAATATTTTGTTTGATGTAAACAGACAAAGATATTCCTCAAAATATTGAACAATAAAATCAACCTCAAGTAGAAATTGAAGCAGGTATGTAAATGTAAATATTATGATCTATTAATATATTTTTAAAGTTTTCCCAATGTAAAATGTGAAGCTTAATTTTTATTTGATGAACTAGTTTGAAAAATATTTTGTTTAATGTAAACAGACAAAGATACTCCTCAAAATATTGAAGAAGAAAATCAACCTCAAGCAGAAATTGAATTGGGTATGTAAATGTAAATATTATGATCTATTGATATATTTAAAATTTTCCTAATATTTATTGACATATTTATTAATTTAGTGATTTATTGAATATGTACTATTTTTTCGAATATGTACAGATGAAATCACTATCGATAATGAGATGTTAGAAAATGTCGACACTCACACATATGGAGATAAAAAACCTGACCATGTTATACGATATCGTGTCGATAGCATTTTTGAAAAGTATTTCAAAAATGAGCAAGTGACAGTTCAAGCTCAAATGTTGAAAAGTCTCCTCTCATCAAGGAAATTAAAAGAAGCGACGACACTATTGGGTATTCGAAAATCAACCAAAGATAAAAAAATGAAAGAAGAGGTGATTAAAAATATGAGTAGTGCTATAGAGTCAATTAAGAGATCTAGAGATAAAGATGTTTCAAATATACGTAGAGGAATACAGATGGAAATGGTTTCACCAAGTACTCAAGAGAATCGTTTGATAACATCTATGGCACGAGCACTGGGAACCTCGCGAAAAACTCTGCACAAACATTGAAAATTTCGACTGCAAATAGATGTAAATGATGAACTCGCTTGTTGGAGAGCTATTTGTAGGCAACCATACAAAGATAGACTTGGAGAAGATGTTAAAAAAATAATATATGAATATTGGAAGAACAATTCGCGTGTTTCACCGACTGCAAGACATGTGATGCGAAGAAGAATAGCACGAAATCAATACAAAGAACATGAAAAATATCTCTTGGAAACCACTCAAAGAGAGTTATTCAACAAGTTCAAAGAAGAGAATTGTCAAATTCATGTTTCACTTAGTACTTTTGTTCAACAAAAACCATGGTATGTAAAACCTATCAACGTACACGACACTTGTTGTTGCCATTATCATGTGGAATTTGAGTTATATTATGACACATTCCTTGATTTCGGTAGAACATTATGGAAGGATTCACCTCCTCTTTCCACTATCCGTGAATTCATATCTCAAATTCTATGTGAAAGAGAAAGCGATGAACTATTTTACAAAAAGAAATGTGTTGGTGGTAAAAAATGCGATGATTGCGGAAATTTGACTAAATTTCAAAACAAATATCGTATTGATATAAATGATCAATCATTGTCCAACATGAAAGTGAAATGGAAGAGATATGAATATATCGGTACATCAATTCAAGGTGCAGATAGTGTTAAAAGAATCGAATTACGAGAAGACGAAATTTTTCTGATAGACTTTTTAAGAAAGTTTGAGGCAGAAATTTACAAATATACCAAGCATTCCCATAGAGCTCGATGGAGAGACTTGCAATTCAAAAAATCTCGTGAAGTTTTTCCACCAGGGACCATTTTGTCAGTGATTGATTTTGCAGAAAACTACACATTTGTTCCACAAAAAGAAATTCAGAGTGAATACTATCACTCTGACCAAGTCTCGATGCTCGTCCATATTCTATATATACATGCTGGACAAAATGTCGATCATATAGAAAGCACGAGTGAAAATCGACATATCATTAAAGAATATCACTTTTATATCAGTGACGATCATACACATGATACATGTTTTGTACAACATTGTTTTGGAGGAATTTATGATTCATTGAAAAATCGTGGAATAACATTCAATGAACATTGGATATGGTCAGAAGGATGCGCAGGTCAATTCAAATCTACACGATCATTTTTTTGGTTGTGTTGTCTTCATAAGAAAACCTGCATTAAACATTGTTGGAATTTCTTTGAGACTGGCCATGGAAAAGGAGAACATGACGGTGCAGGAGCATGCATAAAACAAGTACTTCGAAGATATCAAATGAACCACTCTGAACGCTGACTTGTGAATGCTGAAGAAGTTGTTCAATGGTGCAAAACTGCTCTAAGCCATGAGATTAACCCATCAAGAGAAGTGCGAAGGTACATTCAATTTAATTTATATTGGAAATCTAATTTTAAACATTGTACATTTATGATGCAATGATTATTTTTAATTGTATTTTGATATCATATTTACAAATTATTTTTCTAATTTTCCATATAAAGGTTTTTCTGGCATATTGGAATCGAAGACGTAGATAGATCAATTGGAAATGACGTTGAAACAATAAAAGGGACTCAAAAATTGCATTCAATTCAAACAAAGTTGTCTAGAAATGTGTTTGCATTGGATATGTTATCACTCAGGTTTTCCTTGAAGTTGTAGAAAAGGAAAGTATACCCGAGGTAACCACAAACCAACCTTCAGATGCAGAATCTAGCCAATCTACATCCAGAGAGGGCTCTCTCTTTATAATTTATCTTTGTTCTTAGAAGGTTTTAGGCTAGTTATAAATCCAAGAGTTTGTTTGAAAATGGTGGAATTCGCCAATTAAGGGCAAGCTTAAATGTTTTCAGGCCATTGGGCTATGGAGTCAAAGGATGGCTTTACTGGATTACTATTCTACACACAAGATGGTTTTGCAGGGCAAGATAGCCAAACAGAGGACAATCCTTAAAATTTAAAGTGGATGGAATGATTTTGAAGGGATGAAAGGTAGCTAAGAATCTTTCACCATGTTCAAAAGAAAGAAATGAAATGATTACAAACAAAGAGCTGTGAAGAATAGTTTATTATAGTAATCAAGAGTGCTTAAATTAGCAAAGAAAGAGCATTTAAGAATTCGTGCTTATAACCAATTTAGAGGAAAACGTTAAGAATAATCACATCTGAAATCAGAGTACAATTAAGTAAATTCTGATTTATTCTTTTATGTCAATTATTCAGAAATGGACACAATGATATTATAAACTGATATAAAACTTAAGACATAGGATAGAAAGACCTATTGAACTGCAATCCGACACATGAATCCTGCAAAAATTCCTGAGCTTCAAATTGTCATCCAGCAAGCCACAAATACATTTCTCCAAAACACTTTTTATTCCAAAAACATCAATGTCACAGTGAAGTAGTAGAATCCACCCTCAATACTTTCTTTGAGGGTTTATTTATACAAAAAATAATTTAAAATATCTCACACTAACCTAGCAAATAATCTAGGGTGACTAATGAATAAGTTACAATAAAAAGGAGACAGATGGTCTCGTAGATAGGATAAAAAGCAACTGCTGGTGTGCTGTTTCCTCCCTTTGTGGATGAGCTGGAGTCAGGTCCTACAATGGGGCTCGATGCTGTCCTTTTGAGTAATTCCTTTTTACTGCCTTGCTTGTCTGATACTCTTTGTTTCTACTGATACTCTTTAATCTTTGCTCCTCTATTTATCTTTTACATGATAGTAAAAAGACAAAATTCTCTTCCTGAAGATAGATTTCACAAAATTTCCAATAAGTCATCCCACCATTGATATTCTGCTATAATGGTTCTTTTAAGTTTTATTAATGTTTCATTGGCTTCTGTGTACCTGAAGAAGGTAGGCTTGTTTGGGAATAAATACCTTATTTTATACTCAAGATGAAACAAATCCTTTAACCTATCGTAGAGATTCCTCCCTGTTGGTAATGTTGCTTGTGACGAAATGATAGAATGAGCAGTTGTGTTATGAGCATGTATACCTATTTTATTAACATAGGTTTCTAGGTCCATTATTTTTTCCTCTGAGAGCATAGGATTGGGTAACCCACTTTCTAATAAAGCCTGAAACTTCTCTTTGAAAGCATTAATTTCTTCCAGAATATCTGAGCATTTCCTTTCCAAATTTTGCATAAGAGTTCTTTTGGTAAAAAATCTTTTTATTTCTAAGATAGTCCCTGTCCTGTCTTCAATTCCAACTTCTACTAGCTATTGCTTAGTCTGGGTGTTCAAAAATTGTATAAGTTGATTGGCTTGCTCAGGTCTGCCTTTTAATTCATCTCTTGTTCTATTTATTTCTTCCGTGGCTACTTTGACCAAGTCATTTTGTTCAAAGATGGTTTGAATAAAGGACAAAACACTCTTTATTGACTCAACTATATTATCCCAAAGAATCTCATTTATTTCCCTCAAAGGATTTTCTAATGAAAGATCTCTTTCTAAAGCCTTAACCAATTTTTCCAGCCTTTTAATTTCCCTGGTATTATCAGCAACAGTCTTTTAGACGCATCATATTTCTGCTACAAATTTACTAGCTGCAATTTTGTGGTTTGAAGTTCTGTAACTCTGAGTTTTAAACTTTCCATTTGCCTTATCAATTCATCAGAATTCAAACTGGAAGTATTTACCTGTGCTGAATCTGTTTGTGGATCTGCTGCTATGGTACCTGTAGTGATTTCTGTTGTAGATGCTTGCATGATATCTTATTTTTCTTTTAATGCCTGTTCTAATTCTTTCTCTGTTTCACTCAGTTGCTCAGTCATTTTCAAGAGCAACTCCATCATTTCTTCCTGTGAATTTTCCTTCAAAACTTCTTGAGTCTGGGGGTGCCTTGAGGCTGGCAATTTCAGCTGCTTTCTCAGTGCAGCAATATCATCATCTTTCTTTTTAATTAGTGCCTCAATGCTTTTGATATCTTTGGGATTGTGACCCAAACTGATGATTATTTCTTCCAGAGACTTTATTATGTTATCTTTTGCCTGAGAAGAAGCCTTCTCAATTTGCAACTGGGTGTTTGTATTATTTAAAGAATCTTGCAATGTATGAGCTACCATTGCTTTATTAGTAAGAGTGGAATATATCATTTCCTCAGTTTGTTTATGCAACTCTATTTGGTCCAAGGGATGAATGTCTTTTGCCAGGACCTCAAAATTGGTCCTGATATAATCAGATCTTGTCTTGGGTTTTGGCACCTTGGATTTGAAATGGCTCATCATCATTTTGCCTTGTTGAATGTCAAATGCTGACATCAATCTTTCTTGATTGTGTGGATCCATTCTAAGATACTGATCATATACCTGCATTCTCAAAGGGTCATTCTTTTCTTTTATATTAATAAAAGTTCTCTTTATGTCACATGTATCTATTTCTGGCTGTTTAAAGGAAGAGACTTCAATACTCAATTGTTTTTGCAATGCTTTTCCTTTGTGGCCTGTGTGTGTTTCACTAATTGTGCTAGTTAGTTGACTATCTTCTCTTTCATCATCAATTATTTCATCTATAGTTTCCACTTCTGGGAGTGGATTGAGTTTTTTCTTTTTAACTTGATGTAGCTCTGAGGATTCTTTGGGAGGAGTAAGATCTGGAACCTGTCTTTTCTTGCCTATTTCCATATTAGATGGAGTTTGCAATTCTAAAAATTCAGGATGATTTACTTGAGTAGGAGAAACCTGTGTTTGATCTGGTGCCCTGGAGGTTTGAGGTTTCTCTGCCATGATGAAAGTTTCAATGACCTGTATTTCAGGTTCTTTCCCTTTGCCTTTAGCCTCTACTGCAATTGATGGACTATCTTCTTGTAATCCCTGTTGGAGATTTCCTGCTGAAGAAGTGCCAATGTGAGGTACCTACACTTGACCACAAGATTCTAGGTCATATTTCTTCTCAAGATCTTTCATAATTTTGTTTATATTGTCTTCTTCACTATCTTGCTCAACTAGTGTTCCTTCCACCCACTCATCTCGATTAGCATATTGTTCTATTTCTTGGATCCTGTGGTGAAAGTAAGGGGATGATTTGTTCTTCATTCTTTTGTCACAGATAAAACTGAATGGATCATATGGAACCCAACGGAAACTCCTTTGTAATTTGTACTGGTTTTGTAGTATATCTTCTGCTTCTCGCTCAGCATCTCTAGAGTTGCATATAAAAGGACCTAATTGACTTTTGATCCTGATTTGGGCTTTCTCTTTTATACTACAAAAATGAATCATATCAGAATTATTCATTTGCCTGAAATATTCTAAGGCAAAAAGTCTCATAGGCACATATTTTGGCAACCTGAATGGATACAATTCACATCCATATATTCTGATGACTGAATGATTTTGGTATAAATACCAATCCCCAACTTTGTATGTCCTTGAAAGCTGCAAGGTCTTCTTAATCTCATTACTGAGTCTTGGAGGAGGAATTCCTGTCAACAAAGTAGTTGCAGGATATACAAAATGATCGATGAACTCAGCATTATAATAGGGATAATTATAGGAAAAATGAGTTATGGGAGACCAAAATATAACAGATCTAGGGTTTCCTTTGGCATCAAGCTTTTGAACAGGAAAAGGGAATTTCTCTGATTGGTAGTAGATGATGAGATGGTAAATGAGTAAGGAATATTTAAATACTTTCTCATTATCTAAGCTTATGAATTGGTCATGGATTTTATTGGCAATGAAGGATGCAAAGTCATATTTTGCTGTAGGAGGTTGCCCAGGAGTAAAGATAGACAGCAAAACCAGGGTTATTTCATCAACATATTCACTTGTATTGAAACCCATGACAAAGGATATCATATTTAGGATGAGCTTTCCTAATTCAGTGAAATAAGAAAAACCATAGGGAGGAGGGCCCCTAGGTTGATGCTCCGGTAGCATAAAGGTCTGGCAAATGCATTTCAATTTTTCTGGGGTCAATTGAGTGGATTTTTCAAGCAGTTCTTCCATAGATAGGCGAGTGAGCTCTTGATCAGGTTCAAAATGAAGCATTGTATTGATAGCTTGAGGAGTAATGGGGAAAAGAACATTGTGGTCAGGGGACATCACTACTCTTTGAGTTGGATCATAGTTAGAATGGCAGTAGTGGATAATTTCTGGGAAAATACGGACTGAGGGGATGAGATATCTCGGGAAATTGGATTCCCACAACCCTATGACATCCAATCCCTTCGAATAATCATCTCTGCAGTGACAATAACTTCGAAGGGGATTTTCATCAAACGCCAAGTCTTTAATTTGAAAGTCTTTATCCACTAAGGGCAAGTATTCTAACTCTTTGTGAGGGACATTTAATGGGGTTACATTCAGAGCTGCCGGAGCTTCCATTTTGGTTCTTGTGTGTTCAAAATGGAAATTTCGAGGTTTTCTTCACAGACAGGGTGCAATTTTGATTCTGGGAGCTTTTATTTTACTTATAGGAACTAGAATAAACCGATATTAATCCTTATTCAGACTCTGGCATGAATTTTTAACACAGGAAAGTGGATTTTTCAGAGATTTTCGGCAAGAAAATCGAATAAATACCTGTTTGATGGAGAATTTTGAACTTTACAGGTACTGGTCGATGGCGGATGGATGCTTGGGCACTGGTTTAACAATGGTGTTTGGAAATTTGGTTGGCGGCGTCTCAATCAGCAGAATTTTCAAATTCTTCAGAGGAGGACGCAGTCGCTTTCAGCAGTGAAAATGAAAGAAAAACACGAGTTTTTGTTTTATTTACAAAGTCAATGGGAATTTTTATTTTTCCGAGGATGACGTCATCTGGTACGGGGGCATACGTCACTGAGACTGGGCGGTAAGCTGTAAGTGGTAATTTCTGCACCACTTTTTGGGAGATGGTGGTATTCAGCGGGGAGGCAGTGATTCCATTAGTCGACTGACACGTGGTCGGAGTACTGTTCCAAAACCACTGTGCCCCTGCTCGTTATCTTTCGGACGCGAGACGGCCAGCGGAATGATCCTGGGCCGTTGATATTTCGGGGGGGCGATCTGACGGTGGACAGAACGAGGAATTGGCGGAGTTTTAATGCGCGGGCCCGACGGGGATTAAACAATAATTAACTTTAATTAAATATCCCGGGAGGCATTTGATTGGCGAAATCGATGGTTATTAATTAATCCTGGTGATTTAATTAATCTCATAGTTTATTTACGGTTGGGGCAGGGTTAGGGGTTTTTTAACTATGGTTAAAGGTCGGGCGGGAAATAATGTCAAGGGAATGGATCATGGAGGCTTGGGGGATTTTTGAAGTTTTTGTTTAAAATAAAACTTCAGTTTTATTTATTTTTCGTTTTAAACATATAAAACTATATGTTTAAAAGTCTTTTTTCATATATTTTTAATATATGGTAATAAATAAATGTTATTTATCAACCATAAGGTTAGGGAGATATTTTATATGGGTATATTTTTAGCCAAAGGGTTTTCTTATTGGGGGATTTTATTTAACAAAGGGGATTAAATAAACTTTGGCCAAAACTTATAATAAGAGGGTTTTTTTGGGATATTTATGTAAAAGGAGTTATGTACTATAGGGTAGGTCTTTTCATTAGGGATTTAATAAATAAATCAGAAGTTAATATGACAAAGGACAAGGTAAACTCAAAATACTTAACTATAACTAAGAAAGTGAAGATTTCTGAAGTAAATTACATCATATCATTTTCAACACTTAAACATAGAATAGCAAGTGATTTTGAGGGATTATTATGGAAATTTACATGATTTCCCTAAGTAAAATAGGACTTTACTTAGGAAAAGGTTAAAAGTGAATGATTACAGTGACAAATAATCTCAAGTACTTAGGTCTTTTTGATCATTAGGCCGAGGGTCCGGTCCCTCCAAAAGTCAAGGAAATGCCTTGAGCCCCTTTAATCTCCAAATACCTTATCACTTTAGGGAAATTAGTAAAAATCTTAGGGAAAAAGTGAAGTGGGAAGTTAATGATTTTGACTTTGCTTTCTTTGAATTTTCCAGTGCATTTCTTGCTTCAGTACTTGTGATGAAAGTAAAAGATTAAACACATGTAGCACTATAATTCTTCACATGAAACTTTGCAACACCATCTACCTACCCTATCTACTCTACAGTACCATTTTCTCTCCTTTATTAGGGTGCATTTAGACTTGCAAATGCTTATCAATCTTTTTTCTCTTTTACATGGAAAATCTATCTAAGTCTACACTTATTACATCCAATGGCTCAGATTAAACTGTTGAGCACCTTTTATTAACTCTACCTATCTACTTATCTGCCAAGATTAAACTGTTTGGTCAGATATTTATTCTCTATTCTACAACATGAAATTGAAAAATGAATGAGTCAAGTTTATACAGTTTGACTCTTCATAAATTGTGGCAAAGTTTAACAAGCTGCACATAATTACTTATTTACAAAAAATGAAATAGTAGTGGCATTTGGATTTGCACACTTTCCTTGGTCTATTTTTGTTTGGGGTTCATTTCTTTCACTTTTTGACCATTTTATTTTTCTTACCCTTTGATTTTTCTTTTAGGGTATACCCTCTTTACATTTTTTAAATTTTTTGATTTTTTGAAAAATATGGAACACCTTTGCACAAGAAAAAGGTTTGAACATATTGCATAGTTCAATAAGACAATCATGAAAAATGACACCTATTGGTATAGGAGTCTAACACTGGCTCCACTTGGGGATGGCTTTTCCTGGCGAAAAGTCAAGAACAACAGGTCAGATGCCTTAAAATGTCTTCAAATGAACCATGTAATCTTCTTTTTCTGGTGGCTTTATTGTATATATGATAGTAAAACTTCTGAAGCTTAGGGCCTTCACTTCGGGCTTCAACTCCAGTAAGTTACTATCCACTCAAAACTTAAAACTTTGTTGCCCAGTTAGGAATTTTCTGCCTTGTTCCAATCCCAAACATGAATTTGTTGTGGTTGAAAATCTTGAATTGAATATAGTCCTTTTTCTGCAACCTGAAATCTGATCTGAAACTAAAACAACACACAAAAATTTTCAAACCAACTTAATGAAAAACTAGCTGAAAATTGAAAACTAAAAAAAATGCTCAAAATTATGAGCTTATTAGCACTCATTTACCTACTCTAATCTACTAAAAACCTTATTGAATCAGGTAACACAAAAATGCCAATGAAGCCAATCAAGTAGCTGTAAAAATAAATGGATAACTTGATTGCTTGTCATCAAAATTGGAAGTATGTTATGATCATGTGCCTTTATAATAAATGATATGATGTGTAAAGGCCACTTTTGATGTATTTGATCCTTATAGAGAAAACATGTTTGCATATTTGGGCTCAAAAGATTCTCCATATAATCTGATATAGGATCAATAAAAGCATGATGTCTGTTATTTACTTCTAGGCCTTCAATGACTAATTGTTCAATTGAATTATGAATATTAGACCATGAACTTATTTCTTCAGTCTTGTGTTTGAAAGAATAATCATCTTCC
Organism: Pinus albicaulis; assembly: GCA_034641835.2. Lineage (NCBI taxonomy): Eukaryota > Viridiplantae > Streptophyta > Pinopsida > Pinales > Pinaceae > Pinus > Pinus albicaulis. Next base: position 597,964,848 of record CM076581.1, on the reverse strand, counting down.
ATATGCAAGTCAAAAGATAGTACAATTTCCTCTTGCTTTGGAGAAGGAAGATTTTCAAAGAATTTTTTAGGATTTCGGAAATTGTATGACTGAATTTGAGAATGCAAAATTTTGATTTAATTTTCATAATTTTCAGAAATTATATCAAAAAGCCATTTTTTAACTCGAGGAGAACATTTTCTTGATTTAAAAAAAAGAAAGAAAGCTCTTAGAAAATCCTCATCAAACTGAAGTTTTGATAACTCATCCCTGAATTCATTTAAAATTTCATCAAATGAAATATTTTCCACAAACCCTGTCATCCAGTATCACTATTAATGCTTTGGAATATGGATTATTTGGTTGTGGAATTGCTCTGAAACTTGAAGCTCTTGATCTCTGATCAACAGTGTCTTGATTGGAAAATGATATCAAAAAGTCAGAAGAATGATGCTCAAATATGCATGGAGATTTTATATTTACAATTTTCAAAAGAGATAAATTAAAAACTACTCTAAGATCTTCTCTAAAATACAATATACATTGGAAAACCATATCAATTTAGAAATAACATAATGTCTTGGATAACAATCCAAGTTGAAAGCCTGATATTTCCATATTGTTCTTCCAGGTTCATTCCTCCAGTGGAGTCTTGATTGTGAAATGGATTTGGAGTCGCCAGGTGGATGATTTTAACCTCTGTGTGTCTGATCACTGTCCACCATCATAGATCAGATATGAACCTGTAAATTATTTCTGAAGAAAAAGGTTAGTCTTCCCCAGTCAGTTTTCTAGATAAATTTTTTTGTTTTTGGTTTTTAAATGGAATGAAAAATACAACTTCGACAATTTTCTTCAAGAAGTTTTAGATTTTTAATTAAAAGTTTCTCAAAGATTTATTGAACTAGAGAGTCTGATTGAATATTTGAAACCAAGGTCCAGTTTATAAGCTAAACCAGAGATAGACTGAAGCAGCATTTATTTACTTTGCAGTTGCAGAGCAAAAGCATTTCAAAGGCTACCTGGCTGATCTTCAGGCTCTGTCTATAGCTTATAAGCAAACAATAGTAATAGTAAAAATGATCCAGATCCCTAGTATGGTCACCACTATGTTATCACTCAGGTTTTCCTTGAAGTTGTGGAAAAGGAAAGTATACCCGAGGTAACCACAAACCAACCTTCAGATGCAGAATCTAGCTAATCTGCATCCAGAGAGGGCTCTCTCTTTATAATTTATCTTTGTTCTTAGAAGTCTTTAGGCTAGTTATAAATCCAAGAGTTTGTTTGAAAATGGTGGAATTCGCCAACTAAGGGCAAACTTAAATGTTTTCAGGCCATTGGGCTATGGAGTCAAAGGATGGCTTTACTGGATTACTATTCTACACACAAGATGGTTTTGCAGGGCATGATAGCCAAACAGAGGACAATCCTTAAAATTTAAAGTGGATGGAATGATTATGAAGGGATGAAAGGCAGCTAAGAATCTTTCACCATGTTCAAAAGAAAGAAATGAAATGATTACAAACAAAGAGCTGTGAAGAATTGTTTATTATAGTAATCAAGAGTGTTTAAATTAGCAAAGAAAGAGCATTTAAGAATTCGTTGCGTATAACCAATTTAGAAGAAAACATTTAGAATAATCACAACTTTAATCAGAGTACAATTAAGTAAATTATGATTTATTCTTTTATGTCAATTATTCAGAAATGGACACAATGATATTATAAACAGATATAAAACTTAAGACATAGGATAGAAAGACTTATTGAACTACAGTCTGACACATAAATCCTGCAAAAAGTCCTAAGCTTCAAATTGTCATCCAGCAAGCCCCAAAGAAGTTTCTCCAAAGCACTTTTATTCTAAAATATCAATGTTACAGAAAAGTAGTAGAATCCACCCTCAACACTCCATTCGAGGGTTTATTTATACAAAAAATGATTTAAAATATCTCACAAAAACCTAGGAAATAATCTAGGGTGACTAATGGATAAGTTACAATAAAAAGGAGATAGATGGTCTCGTAGATAAGATAAAAAGCAACTGCTGGTGTGCTGTTTTCCTCCCTTTGTGGATGAGCTGGAGTCAAGTCCTACAATAGGGCTCGATGCTATCCTTTTGAGTAATTATTTTTTACTGCCTTACTTGTCTGATACTCTTTGTTTCTACTGATACTCTTTAAACTGCCTAACTGATACTCTTTAATCTTTGCTCCTCTATTTATCTTTTCATGATAGTAAAAAGACAAAATTCTCTTCCTGAAGATAGATTTCACAAAATTTCCAATAAGTCATCCCACCATTGATCTTCTGCTATTATGGTTCTTTTAAGTTTTCTTAATGTTTCATCAGCCTCTGTGTACCTGTAGAAAGTAGGCCTGTTTGGGAATAAATACCTTATTTCATACTCAAGATGAAACAAATCCTTCAACCTATCGTAGAGATTCCTCCCTGTTGGCAATGTAGCTTCTGACGAACTGATAGAATGATCAGTTGTATTATGAGCATGTATATTTATTTTATTAACATAGGTTTCCAGGTCCATTATTTTGTCCTCTGAGAGCATAGGACTGGGTAACCCATTGTCTAATTTATCTGAAACTTTTCTTTGAAGGCATTAATCTCTTCCTGAATATCTGAGCATTTTCTTTCCATATTTTGCATAAGATTTCTCTTGGTAAAAGCTCTTTTTATTTCTAAAATTAGTCACATCACAATGCTTCAATTTCTAATACTTCATTGTTGCTTAGTACGGAGTGTTCAAAAATTGTATAAGTTGATTGGCTTGCTCGGAGTCGCCTTTTAATTCATCTCTTGTTCTATTTATTTCTTCCATGGCTACTTTGACCGTCATTTTGTTCAAAGATGGTTTGAATAGTTGTACTCTTTATTGACTCAACATATTATTTCAAGAATCTCTCATTTTATTTCCCTCAAAGGCTTTTCTAGCCAAATATCTTTGTAATATAACAAATTTGCAAACCTTTAATTTCCCTGGTATTATCAGCAACAGTCTTCTTAGACGTATCATATTTCTGCTCCAAATTTTCTAACTGCAATTTTGTGGTTTGAAGTTCTGTGACTCTGAGTTGTAAACTTTCCATTTGTTTTATCAATTCATTAGAACTTAAACTGGAAGTGTTTACCTGTGCTGGCTCTGTTTGTTGATTTGCTGTTGTGGTACCTGTAGTGATCTCTGCTGTAGATATTTGCATGGTAGCCTGTTTTTCTTGTAATGCCTTTTCCAATTCTTTCTCTGTTTCACTCAGTTGCTCAGTCATTTTTAAGAGCAACTCCATTATTTCTTCATGTGAATTTTCTTTCAAGACTTCTTGAGTCTGGGGGTGCCTTGAGGCTGGCAATTTCAGCTGCTTTCTCAGTGCAGCAATATCATCATCTTTCTTTTTAATTAGTGCCTCAATGCTTTTGATATCTTTGGGATTGTGACCCAAACTAATGATTATTTCTTCTAGAGACTTTATTCTATTATCTTTTTCCTGAGAAGAAGCCTTCTCAATTTGCAACTGGGTGTTTGTATTATTTAAAGAATCTTGCAATGTATGAGCTGCCATTGCTTTATTAGCAAGAGTGGAATATATCATTTCCCCAGTTTGTTTACGCAACTCTATTTGGTCCAAGGGATGAATGTTTTTTGCCAGGACCTCAAAATTGGTCCTAATATAATCAGATGTTGTCTTGGGTTTTGGCACCTTGGATTTGAAATGGCTCATCATCATTTTGCCTTGTTGAATGTCAAATGCTGACATCAATATTTCTTGATTGTGTGGATCCATTCTAAGATACTGATCATATACCTGCATTCTCAAAGGGTCATTCTTTGCTTTTATATTAATAAAAGTTCTCTTTATGTCACCTGTATCTGTTTTTGGCTGTTTAAAGGAAGAGACTTCAGTACTCAATTGTTTTGGCAATGCTTTTCCTTTGTGGCCTGTGTGTATTTCACTAACTGTGCCAGTTAGTTGAATATCTTCTCTTTCATCATCAATTATTTCATCTATAGTTTCCACTTCTGGGAGTGGATTGAGTTTTTGCTTTTTAACTTGATGTAGCTCTGAGGATTCTTTGGGAGGAGTAGGATCTGGAACCTGTCTTTTCTTGCCTATTTCCATATTAGATGGAGTTTGCAATTCTGAAACTTCAGGATGATTTACTTGAGTAGGAGAAACCTGTGTTTGATCTGGTGCCCTGGAGGTTTGAGGTTTCTCTGCCATGATGAAAGTTTCAATGACCTGTATTTCAGGTTCTTTCCCTTTGCCTTTAGCCTCTACTACAATTGATGGACTATCTTCTTGTAATCCCTGTTGGAGATTTCCTGCTGAAGAAGTGCCAATGTGAGGTACCTGCACTTGACCACAAGATTCTAGGTCATATTTCTTCTCAAGATCTTTCCTAATTTTGTTTATATTGTCTTCTTCACTATCTTGCTCAACTAGTGTTCCTTCCACCCACTAATCTCGATTAGCATATTGTTCTATTTCTGGAATCCTGTGGTGAAAGTAAGGGGATGATTTTTTCTTCATTCTTTTGTCACAGATAAAACTGAATGGATCATATGGAACCCAACGGAAACTCCTTTGTAATTTGTACTGGTTTTGTAGTATATCTTCTGATTGTCGCTCAGCATCTCTAGAATTGCATATACAAGGACCTAATTGACTTTTGATCCTGATTTGGGCTTTCCTTTTTACACTACAAAAATGAATCATATCAGAATTATTCATTTGCCTGAAATATTCTAAGGCAAAAAGTCTCATAGGCACATATTTTGGCAACCTGAATGCATACAATTCACATCCATATATTCTGATGACTGAATGATTTTGGTATAAATACCAATCCCCAACTTTGTATGTCCTTGAAAGCTGCAAGGTCTTCTTAATCTCATTACTGAGTCTTGGAGGAGGAATTCTTGTCAACAAAGTAGTTGCAGGATATACAAAAAGATCGATGAACTCAGCATAATAATAGGGAGAATTATAGGAAAAATGAGTTATGGGAGACCAAAATATAACAGATCTAGGGTTTCCTTTGGCATCAAGCTTTTGAACAGGAAAAGGGAATTTCTCTGATTGGTAGTAGATGATGAGATGGTAAATGACTGAGGAATATTTAAATACTTTCTCATTATCTAACCTTATGAATTGTTCATGGATTTTATTGGCAATGAAGGATGCAAAGTCGTATTTTGCTGCAGGAGGTTGCCCAGGAGTAAAGATAGACATCAAAACTAGGGTTATTTCATCAACATATTCAATTTTATTGAAACCCATGACAAAGGATATCATATTTAGGATGAGCTTTCCTAATTCAGTGAAATAAGAAAAACCATAGGGAGGAGGGCCCCTAGGTTGATGCTCCGATAGCATAAAGGTCTGGAAAATGCATTTCAATTTTTCTGGGGTCAATTGAGTGGATTTTTCAAGCAGTTCTTCCATAGATAGGGGAGTGAGCTCTTGATCAGGTTAAAAATGAAGCATTGTATTGATAGCTTGAGGAGTAATGGGGAAAAGAACACTATGGTCAGGGGACATCACTGCTCTTTGAGTTGGATCATAGTTAGAATGGCAGTAGTGGATAATTTCTGGGAAAATATGGATTGAGGGGATGAAATATCTCGGGAAATTGGATTCCCACAACCCTATGACATCCAATCCCTTCGAATAATCATCTCTACAGCGAAAATAACTTCGAAGGGGATTTTCATCAAATGCCAAGTCTTTAATTTGAAAGTCTTTATCCACTAAGGGCAAGTATTCTAACTCTCTATGAGGGGCATTTAATGGGGTTACATTCAGAGTTGCCGTAGCTTTCATTTTGGTTCTTGTGTGTTCAAAATGGAAATTTCGTGGTTTTCTTCACAGACCGGGCGCAATTTTGATTCTGGGAGCTTTGATTTTACTTATAGGAACTAGAATAAACCGATATTAATCCTTTTTCATACTCTGGCGTGAATTTTTAACACAGGAAAGTGGATTTTTCAGAGAGTTTCGGCAAGAAAATCAAATAAATACCTGTTTGATGGAGAAGTTTGAACTTTACAGGTACTGGTCGATGGCGGATGGATGCTTGGGCACTGGTTTAACAATGTTGTTCGGAAATTTGGTTGGCAGTGTCTCAATCAGCGGAATTTTCAAATTCTTCAGAGGAGGACGCAGTCACTTTCAGCAGTGAAAATGACAGAAAAACACGGGTTTTTGTTTTATTTACAAAGTCAATGGGAATTTTTATTTTTCCGAGGATGACATCATCTGGTACGGGGGCATACGTCACTAAGACTAGGCGGTAAGCAGTAAGCGGTAATTTCCGCACCGCTTTTTGGGAGACGGCGGTATTCAGCGGGGAGGCAGCGATTCCATTAGTCGACTGACACGTGGTCGGAGTACTGTTCCAAAACCACTGTGCTCCCGCTCATTATCTTTCGGACGCGAGACGGCTAGCGGAATGATCCTCGGCCGTTGATCTTTCGGGGGGGCAATCTGACGGTGGACGGAACGAGGAATTGGCGGAGTTTTAATGCGCGGGCCCGACGGGGATTAAACAATAATTAACTTTAATTAAATATCCCGGGAGGAATTTGATTGGAAAAATCGATGGTTATTAATTAATCCTGGTGATTTAATTAATCCCATAGTTTATTTACAGTTGCGGCAGGGTTAGGGGTTTTTTAACAATGGTTAAAGGTCGAGCGGGAAAGAATGTCAAGGGAATGGATCACGGAGGCTTGGGGGATTTTTGAAGTTTTTGTTTAAAATAAAACTTCAGTTTTATTTATTTTTCGTTTTAAACATATAAAACTATATGTTTAAAAGTCTTTTTTCATATATTTTTAATATATGGTAATAAATAAATGTTATTTATCAACCATAAGGGTAGGGAAATATTTTATATGGGTATATTTTTAGCCAAAGGGTTTTCTTATTGGGGGTTTTTATTTAAAAAAGGGGATTAAATAAACTTTGGCCAAAACTTATAATAAGAGGGGTTTTTTGGGATATTTATGTAAAAGGAGTTATGTACTATAGGATAAGGTCTTTTCATTAGGGATTTAATAAATAAATCAGAAGTTAATATGACAAAGGACAAGGTAAACTCAAAATACTTAACTATAACTAAGAAAGTGAAGATTTCTAAAGTAAATTACATCATATCATTTTCAACACTTAAACATAGAATAGCAAGTGATTTTGAGGGATTATTATGGAAATTTACATGATTTCCCTAAGTAAAATAGGACTTTACTTAGGAAAAGGTTAAAAGTGAATGATTACAGTGACAAATAATCTCAAGTACTTAGGTCTTTTTGATCATTAGGCCGAGGGTCCGGTCCCTCCAAAAGTCAAGGAAATGCCTTGAGCCCCTTTAATCTCCAAATACCTTAGCACTTTAGGGAAATTAGTAAAAATATTAGGGAAAAAGTGAAGTGGGAAGTTAATGATTTTGACTTTGCTTTCTTTGAATTTTCCAGTGCATTTCTTGCTTCAGTACTTGTGATGAAAGTAAAATATTAAACACATGTAGCACTATAATTATTCACATGAAACTTTGCAACACCATCTACCTACCCTATCTACTTTACATTACCATTTTCTCTCCTTTATTAGGGTGCATTTAGACTTGCAAACCCTTATCAATATTTTTTCTCTTTCACATGGAAAATATATCTAAGTCTACACTTATTACATCCAAGGGCTCAGATTAAACTGTTGAGCACCTTTTATTAACTCTACCTATCTACCTATCTGCCAAGATTAAACTGTTTGGTCAGATATTTATTCTCTATTCTACAACATGAAATTGAAAAATGAATGAGTCAAGTTTATACGAGTTTGACTCTTCATAAATTGTGGCAAAGTTTAACAAAGCTGCGCACAATTACTTATTTACAAAAAATGAAATAGTAGTGGCATTTGGATTTGCACACTTTCCTTGGTCTATTTTTGTTTGGGGTTCATTTCTTTCACTTTTTGACCATTTTATTTTTCTTACCCTTTGATTTTTCTTTTTGGGTATACCCTCTTTACATTTTTTAAATTTTTTGATTTTTTGAAAAATATGGAACACATTTGCACAAGAAAAAGGTTTGAACATATTGCATAGTTCAATAAGACAATCATGAAAAATGACACCTATTGGTATAGGAGTCTAACAGGATAAAAGAAAATATTCTTGTTTTTATGATGTTTGCATAGACAACACAAAATCCAATGACGTTTGTGAAAAAAAAATGTATGTGAACGATTGGAAACATACAGAGCTAAATACAAAGGGAAAAATCTCTGTTGCAATGTTTGAAGAAATGCAATCAGAGGAAACTACAATATCATCCGATGGCGATCGAGTTTCTGATCTTGTTAGAGAAGGTAACATTTGAATTACTTTCTAATGATTTAAAGATCTAGAAATAAATTTAAATATGCATAATTAAATGTTAAATTTATTTTATTGTGCGGGAGATGTTTTTGCTGTAATTGCACCTATTGACAACGATGAAAATGTGAAGTATTATTTGATGCGTTGCACTGAACAAAAAATGAAATTATTACAAGACTATAATGATCACGGATTTCAGTATGACAAAGGGTCTATTATACTGAAAGGTTATTTTTTCAAACAAACTCGTCAAAGTGGAGAATTTGTTTACTTTGAAGACTATGAACCTGATTCCATAAGTTGTCAATATAGTCACTTGGTGTGTGCAACACACATAAAGTTGATAGAAGTTCAATCAAAGAAAAAATTGAAAATTAAGAAATGGAAAATGTCAAAATCCGATCATGAACGGATTATTGAGGATGGAATTCCATTAGAATTTTTTTGAGTGAAGTGTCCAACAATTTATTATCTTTGGATTAAATATGTTTTAGAACTTCCAGTACTCAACTAAAAATTGAGCTACTTATGTTATTTGTGGTTTTCACATGTTACAAATTGTTTGGGTACAAGCACATGCTCTAGTATCAACTGAAAGTAGTTTTTCTATACATGTGCATTGATGAAAAATGTTATATGTATTGGATATATATATATTCTAGAATGAAATTAATTGTTCTTGTATTATATATATATATATATATTCTAGAATGAAATTAATTGTTCTTGTATATCAGTAACCGACCATATGGTACAAATTATTTCACTTTCTTTTGTAAGGTCAGATTTTGTCCCTATATGGCCTAGCCTCCAAGGGACGAGATAACAAGTGGTTGTCCCCACTTGCTCGAATCTCAACTTTTAAGCTTACATGAGTACAATTTTACTGTTTATGTCAGGCATCTTACATGATGTCCTAGCCAAAGATAAATTCTCTTTGTTTCAAGTTTCTGGTAAAAGTTGTCACCGAATGACCTGCTCAAACTCTTGTAGTAAACACCATACCTTATCTCTCTTGCTCTCCAATATTATTAGGTTTAATTATTATAACACAAAAATCGTTCTACATTGTCATTAATTTTTTGCGCTTACACTGAAATCAATGAACACTATTAATCCAATGACTTTACAAGTAATGTAACATCATACATGCAATTATATCAAATTAGAAATCAACATATACAATGAAATCAATGGGGATTGTCTTTTTACAAGTAACATAATTTCAATTTACCATATGTGCAAATGTAGGTTGAAACCATCCAAAACTTTAAGTTTTAAAACCCTTTTGATTATATATTGTGCAACATTAAAACATTAAACATTTAAAGTTCATTAAATATCACATGCAAAATGTAGATTGAAACCATCCAAAACTTGAGTTTTAAAAACTTCACATGCCCTGCCAATTATAATTCAACTATCCAACAAAAAAATTTAACAAATTAAATATCACATTCCAAAGTTGTTTCAAGTTTCCGGTAAAAGTTGTCACTGAATGACCTACTAGGATATTATAAATACTAACTTTGTAAGATCATTTGGCATTTGGAAAAATTCGAAAGTCTTAGACTGTCAATCAATTTAAAGTATCATTCACCCTAGGGAGTGTAAAATATTCAATATAGGTTCGTGACGATGCTCACTCCTAGCTTGAAGCAGCTCCAATGACCAATTCTTTAATGAATTCCAATGCACTAGACCAAATTTGGTTCAACCTACTTGGTTTTTCACCCAAGAAATTCCAAGGATGGACTATCTGGACAAACTGCTGAAATTGAAAAGCTTGACATGGAGATACAACAAGGTGAACAAAGACTTCAAGAAATCTTTATGGAAAGGGCTCACTTGAAGGAAAGAAGCACCACGTTGCAGGCTAAAGTCAAGAACATGGAAGATAAGATCAAGAGGGACTTTCTTGATCCAAAACCTATTGGTTTGAAGAAAGAAAATGCATGTGTTGGCACACTTGGAAAAGAAGAAGACCACACTATGAGGATTGGTGCACTTCGTTTGGAAGGAGTCAATATATGTCGTATTGGAGCAATTAGACAAAATTCGAAAAGGAAAGAGCTTGAACCAATTCAGGCAGACCCAGGATCGGATTGTTCTATGGAGCTTCATGAGAAGAGATATGTGAAAAGGACTGTTAAGCCAAGGGATAGCTCAAAAGACATATTGGAAGAGGAAATGTTGAAGAAGATTGCGGAAGTAAGGTGCAAGACAAGGAGGAGGAATGATGATGAAAGTTCCTTGGACTTGAGATTCGTGTCTACAACCATACAAGGGAAAAAGTTCTCTGCTTTGATAGACACAGGGGCTACCCATAGCTTCCTAAGTCGAAAGGCAGCTTCATCTCTTAGAAAGAGGAAGGCTAGCATGGAGAAAGAGTTGAGTGCTTTCAAGGCAGTCAATTCGAGGATGAAAGCAGTGACTGGTGTCATGAAAGGCACACATGTGAGAGTAGGGTCATGGTTTGGAAAGATAGAATTAAGAGTCATTGACATGGATGATCATTCTATGGTGTTGGGATGAGACTTCATGGTTGCAGCACAAGCCATACCAATGATGGACCGAGACATTCTCTTAATTCTTGATGATGGAAAGACCATGATGGTTCCTATGACAAGGAAAATCCGTTTGGGATATCAACCGAGAATGGCTTCATTGATCCTATATGAGAAGGACCCGGATATGGACCATACTAATATGGAGCAAAGGGAACTTGAATCTATGACTCAAACAACAAAGGAACAACGCATGTTTGATTTTGTTGAGAGAGACTTGAAGGAAAGAAGGAAAGGAGCTGATATAGCTTCATTTCTTGAGCATGTAGCAGAGAAATATACTCAAGATCTTCACCAGGATGATGTGAAGAAGGACACTTCTTCAGACATGGGACCGGGGAAAGATTATGCAGGTAGAGATCCAGCTGGCATTGTTGAATTTTGCAGATATGCTATCGGCATATACGACTTTCAACTGACAAGGTCCAAGCTTGGGACACTTGGATGCACTCAAGAGGAGGTTGATGCTGTTCACGAGTACCTTAAAACTCGACATCAATCTGATACATGGGTGGATGAAAGTCAGGGAGGTAGCTTCTTGGCCCTTGCTTTGAAATAAACCTTTGGAGAAAGGGGGTGTGGTAACTTAGTGCATGGAGGACCACACCACCCTCAAACAAAGGGGCTTTGTACAAAGACCCACATGCATGGATAGATGCTTAGGTGAATGTGGCTACCTTGATAGCACATTGGAGTAGCACCATAGACCACATATTGCAGATGGAATGAAGGGAAACTTCATGGACCTGAATATGGCGCATAGATTGGTGAGAGGACATCTCTTACTTTGATGTTGGAGGATGTGAAACTTAGTGGCACATGGATTAACATCATGGACAGCATGTTGAGATGGAGATGAAGAACACTTCATGGACTGAAAACATGGAACTTGGACTTTGGACAAATTCTTGGTTGAATTGATGAATGTGACAAGAGCTAGAGAAAGTAAAAATCATAAATCATAAACCATTTAAATATTTAGCTCGAACTCTTGTAGTAAACACCATACCTCAAGTCTCTCTTGCTCTCCAATATTATTAGGTTTAATTATTATAACACAAAAATCGTTCTACATTGTCAATCATTTTTTGCGCTTACACTAAAATCAATGAACACTATTAATCCAATGACTTTACAAGTAATGTACCATCATACATGCAATTATATCAAATCAGAAATCAACACATAGGTACAAACCATTTAAATATTTAGCTCGAACTCTTGTAGTAAACACCATACCTCAAGTCTCTCTTGCTCTCCAATATTATTAGGTTTAATTATTATAACACAAAAATCGTTCTACATTGTCAATAATGTTTTGCGCTTACACTGAAATCAATGAACACTATTAATCCAACGACTTTACAAGTAATGTACCATCATACATGCAATTATATCAACTCAGAAATCAACACATAGGTAAACCATTTAAATATTTAGCTCGAACTCTTGTAGTAAACACCATACCTCAAGTCTCTCTTGCTCTCCAATATTATTAGGTTTAATTATTATAACAAAAAAATCGTTCTACATTGTCAATAATTTTTTGCGCTTACACTGAAATCAATGAACACTATTAATCCAATGACTTTACAAGTAATGTACCATCATACATGAAATTATATCAAATCAGAAATCAACACATAGGTAAACCATTTAAATATTTAGCTCGAACTCTTGTAGTTAACACCATACCTCAAGTCTCTCTTGCTCTCCAATATTATTAGGTTTAATTATTATAACACAAAAATCGTTCTACATTGTCAATAATTTTTTGCGCTTACACTGAAATCAATGAACACTAGTAATCCAATGACTTTACAAGTAATGTGCCATCATACATGCAATTATATCAAATCAGAAATCAACATATACTGTAATGAAATCAATGGGGATTGTCTTGTTACAAGTAACATTTCAATTTACCACATGTGCAAATGTAGGTTCACATTCTATCATTCATGTAGTTTTAAAAACTTCAGATGCTATGCCAATTATAATTCAACTATCCAACAAAAACATTTAACATTAAATATCACATGCCAAATGTAATTCAGATGACAACATTAATTCACATTCACATGCCAAAAGTACTAAAACTATCCAAAAATTAAATAAAACAAATTATATAATAACACTGTAATAAAATATTTCCAAAAATTGTAAATCTCACTTGAGTATCAAACTGTATCAAGTTTAACAAATTTTAAAACCATCTAAATTTTGAAATCAAATCTACTGTAAATCTTGTCCATCAAATGGAGGATCTAGCGTCTGGGTCTCGGGTAGCGCCCTATCCTGTGAATAGGAAACCTACATACACAATGCACATGTACTTGAACATTAAAATTTTAAGTTTTAAAAATGAATGAGAATATATATATCTAGAAATTCATGTAAAAAACAAAATATAACAAAAAAATCATGCAATACCTCGTAAGGTTCCCTCTCCATTTGATGAACAGGTTCTGCCATAGAAACATCTGCAGTGGTAAACTATACAATATACATGTACAGTTAAAAATAAATATATATATATAAATAATTTATATAAATTAAAAACTTTCAAATGAAAATGCACGTGTACATATATAAACTTATTTTCAATAATATTAAAAAAAAGAACTAAAGACAACTTGTTCAAATGTTGTGGATGTTCCTATCTCCGTCGCTAGAGTCCCCAGATTAAAAAAATCTTCTATAGGAACCTAAATTCAAAAAAATTTAAATAACTCAAAATATAGATCTCTCTCTCTATATATCTCAATTTTTAATGGAACTTTTTGAGGTAACATAAATTTTGAACTTGTGAAAAATTGTCCATACTTGTGGCACATATCCCAATGAAGTAGAAGGTATATCTCCTAAGGAAGAAGAAGGTACCGCCATCCCAAAAACATCAGACATAATCAGTACCTGTTAAAACATTTTATCAAATTATATATATACATACATGTACATGTGTGGCAACAATTATTTATTTTAGAGTCACTTAAAAAACACTAACATACATGTGCCAACATATCATGATGGTCAGACCCATCTACATCGTTTGAGCCAGAGGTCCCAAACGTAATATTAACATTTTCATCACGCATCATGCCTGAGAACTGCAAATGGTGTTTTAGCATATAATCATACATTTTTGTTAGATTAATGTACACATACAAATAAATGTATACATGTGTACATACACATGTATTTATTACAAATTGTACACATGTATATGTAAATATAATTTCAAACCCTAAGGTCACTAACACATACCGTTCTGGTGCCCTCTTCCTCACGAAAAATTAGGTCTTGCAGACCATTGCGACAATTTATTGCATATGTTTGGAGATCTTCAACATTCATGTTGTAAATCTCCTCATCTGTATGATAAACAAAATTGGCACGTGCATTTTCACGTGCTCTTTGTCGATTTAAGCCAATATTGACTCCATTCAATCCGCTATGAACATTTTCGATCATAACATCTCTTGCTTCACGACTTATTTGAGAAGTCGCATCCATCTCTGATCGCAGGGTTTCGACTCGAGACGGTCGACTCACCAATGGCGGCTCAGGGCGAGGCAACTCCACATCTCCATGGCGCCCTTACGTGAATGTAATCGACCTGCTCCACAGGGCCAAAAAATTACGGAAAGTCATTGTAGTCGGGTTTCATACCCAAAAAAAATTCTGCATAAAACATTTGTGCAAAATAAACAGGAACCTCATCGTTCCATGGAAGCCTTCCAAAGGCCACAAGATGTCGATCATACAAATAAGCAGCTTTGTCTGGGTGCTTGAAATACTACACCTTCAACATTTTTCCTTTTAGCCCTTCCTTATAATTAAACATTGACTTGGCATATGCTCTTGTAACTCTTTGTTTTATGTCCTGCCATTTATCGGGACCTATCACTGTTTCTTTTCTCTTTCTCATCGGTTCTACAAACGAATCAGTCGTTGGCCCCAAATTTCTATACACCTTTACCATTTCACCCAATGAATGTGTAACTATTTCGAGGCTTTGTCTACTCTCAGCAGGTAGAGACAAAGCCTCGAGATCTCTTTGCAATTTTGCATGAAGGCTTTGACACCTTTGTAAGGTGCATTCCGCCATGTTCGTTTCCCATGGTATATCAGTAATCTCAGCCGGATAAGTTGTGCTGGGTTGATAGCCTTCTTCTTGAATGTAGCGCGCTGCCCTGTGTCTATTTTGACCACTGGCTCGAACATTTTCAGCCTCTGCATCAATATATATAAAATCTAGTATATTAGAAAAAACACGTGTAAAAAAAGTTGTACAAATTTAATGAAAAAATATTGAAATTGATGTGAAACTTGATGTTGTTGGTTAACATCATCTCCAACATGACCCTGCTGAGAACCAACCCCAGAATGACGATGTTGAGAACCAGACCCACAGTGACCCTGTTGAGAACCAGCAGTTGTTGATTGGCCTTCGGGGGAATAAATATCACCCCCTTCCCGCAACTTGCTACCACTCATACCTCGACCGGTTGAACCTTGGACACGCTCCATGGATGGAGTAGAAACCCTTCTCCTCTTGCCTCCTAAAAATTAAAATATGAAACTTATTAACAACTAATTTCACTCACAAAGTTAATAAAAAAATAAATTCCATATTTACACACATGTATGGAGATTTAAGATTATATTTAAATACCGTGAACATCCTCCGATCCCTGAACCTCCATATGGGATTCGACTGATCTTTGTCTTTCATCCTCCATGATATATATCTATTGGTCGACATTCACAAAATAGATTTCAAAAAATCAATTTGTAATTTAGTGTACACAAATTATGTAGAACACAACTTTCAAAGCAATAATTGATCATGTGTGAAACTAAATTTAATCAAAAAATATATTATAAAAATGATAAGTTCACCAAATTGCATTTTACATGGTGGGAGCACACTTGGTATAAAATTTCCTACTTGTACACTTTAGTTTGTGGAAGAAATGACACATGTACATAGTTTACCTTAAAGTAGTTGTGTTTTACGGATATTAAAATGAAGAACTTATATTTAGATCCATTCCAGAGATTGACTGTAGGGGCATTTACTAGATATGTCACATTTCATAAAAGATTAGATCCAGAGGCTACCTGGCCCTTTACAGACTCTGCCTATAGAACTTGTAGAAGTAAACACTAGAGGCATTAACAATATCAAAGAACGTTTTCATGCTCAGACATGGGAATGTGTCTCTTTCCTTACCCAAAAAAATAGTTCAAGGTATTTAATCTTCATAGACATGTCATCAAGCAAGTCAATGTGATCATCCCCAACTTACTTTTTATGAAATTAGGCTTGGAATCCTCTACAACCTGGTGGATGGAGTTGAATGGGAACTAGGTTGAAAGGCCTTTACAAAACACATGCTAGTGAATAACACTTACTAGCATATATTAGTTATATATTTTTCAATTTCCCAAGGATTCCTTGATTTTTTTCTCCTACCATCTCCCTCTCTCACTCCCCAAATTATTGTCATCAAACATGCCCCATTGAGGATCTAGAGCAATGTTTGCACCATACTTAGAACTGTCATTGCTGCTAATTGAAATTGGAGTCATGTGTACTAGATTGCTTGCTTAAGTGGCTCTTACTTGGACAATATCCTAAGATGAGTTTGACATGATGGTCATATGGGGTTGGAAGCTACTTAGTGTAATTTTCCTTAAATCTTCAAAAAAACAGAGAAAAAATGTCATTTTCAATCATTTTTTATTAGCTTCTGCATACAGCAAATGTTATCACAATTGCAACACAATCATGTTCCATGAGCATGAATTATGAATGTCACAAGCCAAATGGAAAGGAAATTTTCATTTATTTAGGCAAAAGAAGGCTATGACATTAAGGTCCATGCTAGATAAAATTATGCAAATAAAGTTGCTAAGTCTTGATACTTACCATGTGTTTCAAAGCCATAACGAAGGTTGGCTTTGAGAGTGTCCTTAATTTACATTCAAATGCTTCTTTGATTTATCTCATATAGCTTAATGTATTATGCTAGATATATAATTTAAGTTGAAGGCCCATGAGATAAATATGACTTCTATGTGACATTTGTATTGAATCATCTATTTGTTGTGTTATATGAACATAATTGGTATGCATATCTAATTTACATTACTTTAATATGTCATGCTTCTTTAATTTATCTTTTATAGATGACTGGAGCATCCCTTTTTAATCTATCCCTTTTGACTTCGGATATGTGGGCAATATTCATCTGCATATTTTTCTATCATAAAGCAGTGAGTAAAATTGTGTTCCATTTGTGTCAATGTTAAGGTTAAGCACATGGATTAAAGTTTTATATATTAGATGAGGAGGCTATGTATTACATATGGTCTTGAATGAGCTTTTGGAATCTTTAGATATATATCTAAAGAGTCCAAATTCTCATTCAAGACCATATGTAATCCTCATCTAACTTAGCCAGGGATTTGCAATACTATATTTGAGTTGGCTAGCTCCATTTCAAGATATTATGGTTATCCAAGAGGGGATATAAAAAATGAAAAGGAGGATATTGAACTGTAGGTTATCCAAGTTGGACATAGAACCAGTGGAGAAACCTAAGGAAAAACTATGTTTCCAGGTCAAACCTTTGTAGAGGTTCCAGTACCTGAGAGTAAAATCCAGTTTGGGGCTGTTAAATTCTAACTGTACTGGTAATTGTGCTAGGGGGAGAAATAGGATGTAATTTCCTCTTCTCACGGTTGGGAGTCTTGTTTTTCATGTGGATTCAACCAAACATATTGTACATATTAAATGACGAATTTCGCTCTCCCAATCATTTCTAAATCACCTATATCACCAAGAAAACATGTTTTAAAAGAACATACTTTAGTATGGGAAAGACCTTAGGTTTCAAATATTATAAGAAGGTTTTTGATATGGTTGAGAGAATGTGGAAAATAGAATCCATAAACAAATTATTTTTCAAAACGTATTACTTTCAAAGTATCAAAAAGGAATGTACAAGGGTGTTCAATGAATTAACGCTATTTATTTAAATTCCATGATGTATATCTTACTCATAATTTTAACAAATTATTAAATAATGATCTAGATTGGATAATTATATTATTTTTCATATACTTTGATGCTTATAGAGTGAAAAAATTGAAAGAATCAACTTGTAGGGTCATTTTAATGGTGGGTGGAGAATTCGGGTCTAAAACCTTTTGGAGTAATTTTGAGGTATTAAATGACATAAATATGGGGGTCAAATGATTATCCCTTGTGCCAAAATCTTGACCATTATTCTACACTTAAAGACATATATCCAGTGCTACAAGAAAAACATCAAATGAAGTTCATTCAAAATTTATGCCTTTAGTAAGTTGACCTATCATGTTGACGACCATGGTACGAGAGAATGACATTTTAGCCCCATTACTCATGCATGGAAAGCTAGCTACATGTGGAATTTTAACAAGACTCTAAAAGGTCTCAAATCACAAACCTCGTTAATGGTTAACAAAGTCAAATCTTACACCTAGTTGGCTATCACGCTATGTTAAATACTTGGCCACTAGGAGGAATAAGAGTTCCATTTTCTGTTATTGTATTTTGTTCCATAGTTGAAAATACAACTAGGAGTGTGAAGTTAGAGAGAAAAATGTATGAAGTTAAGTTTTTATAGCAACCTTACACGCCAAAAGTCTTAGCTAACTCTAGAGAGATTACCTTAAACATATTTTCCATACCGGAAAAGAGAGAGTAGAGCATGTTTACATTTTAGTGTTGTTTTTCTCCCATAAGGATTTCCTAGGGAAAAAGGAGTCTAGAGCATCATTACTTTCTAGGGTTGCTTGTCTCCCATAAGGATTTCCTAGGAAAATAATTGTGTTGATTGTCTAGAGATATGTATGTGTGTGTTTCATTATGTTCTCTATTTCTTACGTTGTGTTTCATTATGTTTTATATTTCTTACATTTCTGCCCTCTTATTTTTCTTTCCAATCAAGGTTTATAAAATAACATGAGAAGCAACATGAGACTTGGAACAATCATTTTCATTATCTATATGGAAGGCAAGAAGGATTATATCCCCTTAAGCTTAAGCTTATGTAGTTTGTCAATTTTTATCATATATTTTTTGGTAAGGGTAAATGCTTTTTTATCTGTAGTACAAGTCATGAGTTCCCCAATTTCACCTTATGTAAAGCATGATTCTAGGATTACAACAATTTGTACTTGGTTTTTTAAGAATATATCAAATAAAGTTTTTGAGAAGAAAATATGGCTTGTTCCTCAACAACATCCCTGAACATGGACACATCCTTGACTATCTAAGGACATAATGATCGAATGAACCATTTACATAAGATATCATCAGGGAGTTTGGTTTGTATTAACCCCCTGCGACATCACCAGTCATGGATGTGATTAGAAATTAGTATGGCATCATCTTGTTTTAAATTAGAAAAGAGATCAAAATCGATGCCATACCTCATCGGTAACTAAAAATGAGTTAAAGGAGTTTGAGCTAACGACGAAAAATTAATGTAATATTTTTTGTCTAATTCAATATACATTTAGCATCATCTCCAGTTAATGTGCATTAGAACATACGTAGTTTAATGGAATCATCCACGAAATAATTTTATGACCACCACAGATGATAGGTGGTAATGCACATTAATGGATTTTCTCTAGAATTCCCTTCAAATTTGGGGATATTGGATGGCAACTTGGAAGGTATGGGTGGCCACCAAGGATCATGATGAATGGGGTCATTAGTTAACTTCTCCAAATTTGAAAGAAAAATGGAGGATAAGAAAGGATTATGAATTTGACTAAATATGATATAGGAGGATGATCACCTTGAACAACAGTGAGGTCCCCCCATATACTAATTCTAAGGAATAGGAATAGTAGGTTAGGAAAAACTTGGAGTAAAAATAATTCATCCTATAGGATAACTAGAGTTAACTACCATAGATGGTGAAGAGAAAGAAGTAGGCATAGGAACACTATGAAAATTTGTAATATCCATATAAGATATCAGTCAAATGTCCCAGGAATATGTGAGAGGTGTCAATTGAGGTGTAGCTCCTACCACGTTTAATGGTGGCAATGATGACATATCAACAGAAATTTCAGATGCAGAGGGAAAAGAGGAACTAATATCCTTCATTGGTAAAATAGGAATGTAAGTGTAAGTAGGTGTAGTATTGTCTGGGTTTAGCCATAGTAACTATAGTTATAATGGATCAGTCAAAGGTGGATTTACAAGAGAGCCATAATTTTTCACCAATGTTTCAATGGAAACCAAATCACTACAAGGAGGACTAGGTATAGAATCCATAATTATATTTTTGTCTAAGTCTTGGGTATTGACAGGATCTATCCAAGCAAGAGATAAAATTAGACCTTGTTCAAGAGGAAAACTATAAATTCGACATGACTGATAGTTATTGGGTTCAGCTAGGGTGAATAAATGTATATAAACCAAAACAGGTTAGTACAAACACCCATAAGGCCAAACCACTTACTCAAACCAAACAACATGCACTAGAAAAGTCTTAGAAGATAGTCACACATGAAAAAAAATCCTAGTATTATGTCTTAGATGGTCTTCCAAAAGACTTCTTTCTTATAGGATCTCAACTCCGCAAACAGAGTTGTCTAGGGTGAGGTAAGGTAGAGGGATGGTTATTGCCCCATCCACCACCTATAGGGTGTTTTCCTAAGAACAACCACTAAGGTTACCTTCGTCCCACAGGGGAGGTTGAGTCTTCGGCTTTTGAGTAGTCATCCAAAAACATGATATTCCCTGACACGAGTATGGTAGCCTTGAGAAGAATTGATCATACTTTGACCTAAGCCTAACCCTCACTTACATGGGTGTCTGGAGCACACAGGTTTTGATGGTGGGATGATGAAGGATTTTTCACTCCTTAGCTCATTTTGATAAGTTTTTTTTTATGGTTTTGGAGCATTTTACACACACACCTATCTCCAAAACCCTAGCCTAAGATAATGTTGGTGCATTAAGAGAAAAAATATGAGTCTAGTTTATTTTATTAATAAATTAATTTTATTATTTGTTATTTACTCAATTGGTTAGCAGTGTGAAATTTAGATGGTGTGATAGAATCTTTTTTAGTAACACCCTACTGCAGCTATATGAAAAATTATCTCTCAATTCAATGAATCTCTGCTCGGGGAATTGTCAACAAAAGGAATATTTCTCTCATGTAAAGGGATGCAATGATGGTATTTGAAAGGCATGCCGCTAATTATTGATCACAGAAATGACCCTCCAATGGGCGAGGTGGGGATTGCAGGGACAGTGACAAAATGTTGTGTAACAGTGGTTCGTAGTGGAATGGCATATCTTAAATTTGGCTTGGCATTTAATTTTGTTATCATGACTTTCTAACCATAGACTAATATTTTTTTCCAAAATAAATTCGTACAACTTAGCTAAAATGTGGCTAATCATAATGTTCACACAATTAGAAGAAATTTTTTTATCCCCACTTTTAAATATAGGTGTAATGAAGCTTTGTGTCTAGGGTTAAGAAAGCCTTGCTTCACTACCAAATTGAAGAGTTTATGTATGTGAGGGATGAAAATAGATCCTCTTTAATAAAATTCAAGTTGATAGAATTTAATGTATTTATATTTCCCATTTACAAATCACTTAATCCAAAACCTAATGTCTTCCAGATGAAAGATTTTGACTTCTATTGGAGCATTCTAAACATAGTGTCCATGGTGTTTGGATATTCATACAATTTTTTAAGTTAGGAATTTAAATGCTTGAAGGAAATCAAATTATTTCCTTTAGTATTACAAATACTAAATCCTTATAATTAAATGAAATACTAAATTATTTACAAAGTTTTTTCTATTATCCTTATAGGTTAGGAGATGTAAATCTCTATTTAAATCCTTTTAGAAAATATCAATTTGAATTTTATCGAAAAGTAGGTGCCTTCCATTCACACAATTCTCTTGCATGGGGTTTTTTTTCATAACAAAGTTTAGAGTTAAGGTTGATGATATATGATCAAAGTTAGGCCATGGCCATTTAAGAGGTAAAAAGTTACTATTTGGTTAGAAATAGGGGTTTCGGATATGACATAATCCACAAAACTACTAGGCCCATGGCACAAGTCATTTGGAAAAGAAAATGACATTATACCTAATTATGGGAGGCAAGATAGTAAGAAAATGGCATTATATAGTGAGCATTAGTTTCAAAAAACTATAGTATGTAATTAAATGGTATGTCAATTACCATATTGCCAAGAATTAACAATACACATAACACATGAATTCATGTAGAAATTTACAAAAAACAAGATATCTAAACTTTGAGAAGTTTCAATCAAACATCACATAAAATAACATGTGAATTCCATGAATGAGCATGATGACAAGAATTAATATGGTTCTCTTTAGAAATCTAACATTGTTTTTAAGTGTGGAGATATTTGCGCCTAGAAATAAGCAATAAAACTTGAATAAATTGCAAACATCAAGGACAAGTATAAGTTCCAAGAACCTAGAGCAATGTTGAATACGAAGAATATTAGCATGCAATCAAGATCAAGAAAAAGGAGATTAAGAGTTGAAGTGTCTGGACAAGAAAGGTGGAGATGAAGCTTCACTAACAAATGAACAAGCATGGACCCTTTAGCAAGAAGACAAAATGAAAGCTTAGTTATCAAGTTATTTTATATACCATTATAAGTGTAGCTAAGACTGAGACCAACAGAGGTATCTTATTCATGTTTTGCTTTGATTCATTTCTCCAATAGGGGTATCTTATTCATGTTGTGCTTTGATTCATTTCTCCTTTAAGAGAGGAACTTGAACTTGGAATTAATGAAGAAATATAGAGTATTGTAGAATGTATTATTAGATGTTTTTTGAGATTATGGTGTCTCACTCAAGTTGTGAGATTTATTTAAGATGCAAATATTATTTATGAGGAAGTTGTTCCAACTCCTAAATAGATTTGTAATACCTTAAATGTATGCACTTTCTTGCTAATAAATGTTCATTTTCTCCATTTTCTGTCTCTCCTAAATTTTAGTTTTTTCATTTTCTCCATTTTTGTCTCCTAAATTTTAGTTTTTTTCTCCATTTTGTGTCTCTCCTAAATTTTAGTTTTTTCTTCATTTTCTGTCTGTCCTAAATTTTAGTTTTTTTCTCCATTTTGTCTATCCTAAATTTTTAGTTTTTTCTCCATTTTCTATCTGTTCTAAATTTTAGTTTTTTTCTCCATTTTGTCTCTCCTAAATTTTAGTTTTTTCATTTTCTCCATTTTCTCTCTCCGAAATTTTGTTTTTTTAATGATTTAAATAAATTTTCAAATACATAAATAGATCTAGAAAACCTTTTAAATACTTAAACTTTACAAATTAAACTATTTAGACTTTAATTTATGATTATTATAAATATCTACTAAATTTTGATAAAATCTACTAAATTTTAAAATTTAAACAGATTTCACCAATTTTAAACTTTAAACAAAATTCACCAAAGAAAAATCCTTTTCCTTTTTGCTCAATTTTAAACTTTAAACAAAATTCAACAAGGAAAAATTCGTTTAAATTAAATCTCAGAAACTACTACCCTTAAGTGCATTAAAACAACAATTAAACTGTAGATTCAGGCATTAGAATGTTATATCTCGGTTTAGCTTTCATCTAAGCTTTTGTGGCAGCATAGTGGCTTTGTTTCTTTCTGTTTTTGAAACTAAACGTGATACTTTCGTTACAGGTTTAATCTTTGTGGTGCCTTTTTGTTTGGAGTTGCCTCATAGTGGTGACACTGTCACTTCTTTGTCTCACCTACGGGCGTGGAAAACCGTGTTTGCTTATTATGTATGCGTTTTCTGTAGCTGTTGGGACTTTATGTTTAAAACTTTGTAAGATCTTGGTGTGACTACGTCAAGATAGTTTTTGCTGGTTTTTATAGTTAAGGATAACTTGGCCTGTGATAGTATCAAATCAAGTGTTGAATAAGAAGGCGGCTACCTAGAAGAAAAGACCAAAAAAATACATACTTCTTAATATCAATAAAGAAATGCCAAACTATGTGGGACAAAAACAACCAAGTAGAATATTTAGAGGCTAATCTTCAAAGTTTATTAAACTGGCAACTAGGACTGCCTAGAGCTAAGCTAGCTAAACCCATTAGTTGGTGTATACTTCATGAAGCTTTTAAAGTAATTCCACTGTGTAGATGGACATATTCTCAGAGTTTATCTCAATTTATGTTTGAACATTCATCTAAAAAATAAGTAAAAAAAAAAATTTAACCCCACAACTATGTAAATTCATTTTTACATTGGAGTTTACCACTAACATGTTCAATAAAATGATTGATATTTCCAGTACACAAAAGTTGCATTAGAAAATTCCTCTGTAGAACATACCTGTTGAATTTGTTCGGCCGACGAGGGGAGCAGCAGAGCAGCCGGAACGCGCGGACAACAGTGGTAGGAGAGTAGCAGAGTAGCCGGAACGCGTGGACAGCAGCAGTAGGGGAGCAGCAGGGGAGCACCGAAAATTCTCGGGAATAATGAAACACGTAAAAGAACAGTATTCGTGGGAAATTTATTTATAGGAATTAGTTCGGCCGAACTTTTGAAATTAGTTCGGCCGAACTTTTGGAACGAGTTCGGCCGAAATTTTGGTGCGAGTTCGGCCGAACTTTTGTTGCCGGTTTTCCAATCTCCGGAAAAAATTCTGTTGGCCTGCGCCGTCTGTGTCTCGTCAATCTTAATGGAATCAACAGTTCAGCCGAACTTTAGAATAAGTTCAGCCAAACTATTGCCGAAAAAAGTTTTCGACCCCCGATTCTCACAAAAGTGTAACCCAGCTTCACGTTTCCGCCGACAAGTGGGTATGTGTTTAGCCTGTTTGGAAGTGCAGTCAGTTGGATGAGTAAAATGTAGTCTATAGTGGATATTTTTAAACTACAAAGGTAGAATACATGGCAGCCACTCATGCAAGCAAGGAAACAGTTTGGTTGCAGAGATTTTGTTCAAGTATGGGGTTGGTGCAATGAGCTATAAGGATAGATTGTGATAGCCAAAGTGAAATTTTCTTGGCTAAGAACCCTACTTATCATTCAAAGACAAAGCACATTGATGTTCAATACCACTTTGTGAGAGATATGGTTAGTGATAAAAGGGTGTTGTTGGTAAAGGTGGACGCTTTGAAGAATTTTGCAGATGCATTGACGAAATCTATGAGCACTGAGAAGTTCTCTTGGTGTAGAGAAAAAATGGGTATTGCAGGGCTAGACTAATGACTAAGCTCTCGTGTTACTCCCTATAGAAAGAAAACAACAAGTGGGAGAGTTTTTGGTATGTGTTATATTCTTTCCACAATTAGTCGCAAGTGTGGGGGGGCGGGAGGGGTGAGGGGTGGGGGGTGATAGTCCCCCTTGTACGTTGTGTCAGATGTAGCAGGGAAAATAGTCCCCCCCCCCCATGTCTAGGGGTTTGCAGGGGGCAGATAGTACTCTCCTTATTTTTCGGTGGGCAGATCTGTTTATGGTTTTGTGCATGGGTTTGCACATGGTTTTTTTTTTTGGGCATGATCATTTTCGGCCCCTGGTATTTTCTAAACCTGGTCAACGAAACTACACTTATGTTCTAATCCAGGGTTAATGTATTGGAGTTTATGAATGCTTTGTGATGTATATATATGTGTTATAATACTAAAAGGAATATAATGAAAAATCAAGCTAATAGTCTTGATTTTGGATCCCGGGGAAAATCTCTGTGTATATCTATTTTATGTTTTATGCTCTCGTTATTGTTTATTTTATGTATTTAAGAATTCATTTGTAGATAATTTTTGTACAGGGTTAAAACCTACATTATGGATGTTTTCATTGGCATAGGCTCTAACATATTGTGCTAACTATTCAAAATATTCATCCACGGTGGAAGAAGAGGCTACCCAAATAGTTTCTAAAGTTTTTCATGAGAGAAAGCTCACATGTGAACTTTCTATTTCTAATAATTTTCTCTTCTTCCTACTCTTCCTTAAAATGACTTATTGAACAGGGCTATAAAGCACTTGAATTGGAGGTATTTCATGAATTTGAACTTCAAATTCATTACTTTGTTGAGATACCTATTATGGAATGGGGAAAATATTAATAGGAGTTGAGATAATAGCATAAATATTAGACATATTAGTTTATGTCATAACAAGAGTGTTCATTTATATCTATTATTTGTGAGCAACTTGTGTTCATAAAGAACTGAAAACTAGGCCATTTGTAGATTGAGTTTCAACTTGAGTAAAAGGTGTTGAGGTTATTTCAATATACAATTACCATTCTTCGTCCATTTCAATATCAATAATGATTTCGAGAATATATTCCCTATGAGGCATAGTATTATTTGAAATATTCTCCTTTGAGAGAACAATTTTTCAGAAGAGTATTTTCTTTTATAGGATCAACAATTATATCTTTAGACTTCTTAATCAAATATTTCATCTATGGTGCAACTGACTGACTAGTAACCTTATTAGTAGTAATTTTTTTAGGTATGCCCTTAATTAGGGTAATTTTTAAGTCTAAAATAGGTCTCCTAAGGAAATTATAAAATAATAGTGGAAATAATAAAATATGATTAGATTACATCATCAAATTTTAGAGGGAAAGAAGAAAAAACTTGCTTTTCAACTCGTATTTTCAACTTATCTCCCAAAGTATTTACTAAAATTTTGAGTGGGAGTACACATTAGATGAAAAATTTAAATCCTTATCCAAGGAGTACCCATGCTGCATACTTTCGATGAATTCTTCTACACGAAAAATGTGAAATACATGAAAAACGTGATTGCAATCATGATTTTTCATGTACTTCTCATTTTTCTTGTAGCATGGTCTATCAAAAGTATGCAAAATTGGTATTCATTGTACGAGGAATTAAAATTTTCATCCAACGAGTACTCCAACTCAAAATTTGAGTAAAAAAATTGGGAGATAAGTTGAAAAAGTAGTTTTAGTATTTTATTATTTTTTAATGTTTTTACACTTTTACTTAAAAAATGGTCAATCATCCCCCGTGGTTTACATCATCATCTTGAATCCTATTGGTTCTTATAAAGTTTATTTTGATTGTACATTTTTCTAAGGCGTCCCATTTTAGACTTCAAAATTCCCCTAATGCCTCAAAAGAACTTCTTGGTGAGGAGGTTTTTCTTTAGTATCCTATAGTGTGGTGGACTTCGTAGTTTTACTTGATTGAATGGATGAGATAGAAGATTTTATTGCAATTATTTAAGTGGCAAGTGATTATAAAATAAGAGTCAATGTGGCTCTCCTATTGTTCGTGTAGATTATAAAATCGTGTTGTAGGTTGTGTGGTAATTCATTCATTATTCTAAGAACTTCCTCACAAGAGGCTTTCAATTTAAATAAATCATGAAATGAAGACTTGTCATGAATATACTTCTTAATACCAAAGGTTTCAGTGATATTTTTACCTTCTTTCCAAGGGCCATGTTGTTTAAGAGGAATTGTAGCTAACTTGAGACCTTTAAAAGGAATAAGATACTTTTCACCATGAGGATTGTTAATAATAAAGTGTATGTCTGCCCAAAGAGGAAATCAATGCCAAACCATTTTGGATGCC
Source organism: Pinus albicaulis (assembly GCA_034641835.2). NCBI lineage: Eukaryota > Viridiplantae > Streptophyta > Pinopsida > Pinales > Pinaceae > Pinus > Pinus albicaulis. The sequence continues at coordinate 597,937,246 of CM076581.1, read as the reverse complement.
TTTTTTATTTCATGACTAATTCCCATGCTAATCATTTGATAAGTATCCTCCCTATATAGGAGTCTGTCAGGAACATATATAGGAAGAACAGGGGGAGGAGAAAGGAAGCCCAAAATACTGATATAGTTAAAGTTCTCCTCACAGTACCAATATCCAATTTTTCAAAGACAATCAATGTCTATATGATGAATCATCAAGTGTTTCTTTTCAAATAGGACTTGATGAATAGGAATAAAAAAATTGTGACAAATGACATAAAAGTGTTAAGACTAATTTTCCTCCAAAATATGATTGTGATAGATATGGATAAGGGTAGTTTTGATAGGTATCCATTTCTAACCCATAGCTAGAAAGGTTATGTTCTCACAGATGGAATCCATGATAAAAGAATACATATATAATGGATGATTAGAAATGGATGTTTTGTCCTCTTGAAGTGTAATGAAATGTTTGGAAATGTTATTTGACAGTATTTTGGCCCTATTAAAATTATTACCTCGACATCACTTTGAATAATAGAGACTCAATCAGTGCCCATGTGGTGTAGAGTATCTGGTGATGGGGTGCACTGTTAAGGCACTCCTTCTACGAGGTCACCGGTTCGAAACCCGTGGGTGATTAGGATTAGTCTAAACTAGCAAAAAAAAAAAAAAACTAGAGACCCAATCAATAGGAAAATCATTAATGGTTCTCCAACCAAATAAATGACATAACATGGCAACAAGATAAAAAAAAGGAGAGGTAAGAGAATAAATGGGATAATCATAGGTATTTTCTTTCTTATGTTTCCTGGGGAAACTTCTCCAATATTTTATTAAATCGGGAAGGGTTCTATCAAGTTTTGTGAATTCTTTTTGCATGAAACTAGTAATGAAATCCTCATTGAAACTTAAACCAAGGTTTGGTAGTTTGTGTATACCATGAATATCATTTTTCATGAAATACCCAACCATTGTACCCTTTGGATCCATGATATAATGCTTTAAAATATTTGAAAAGTTGACAACCCATCGAATTAGGTTTGTATAAGGGATGAGTCTTGGACTAGCAACGATTTTATGTAACCTGTACCTCAATACACTCACTAATATGTACTCCAATTCAATATTTCTCTTAGGTGTATCGTAAGGGACTGTTGCACCATTTTCTTCCTTTGAAGAATATTCCAATTCATCTTGCATTAACATGTAAATTTCATCCCATTTTGATACTCAAATTTCTTAAGTAATCATTGCATATAAATACGGGCTAATTTCAAGAAATTTATCATCAAATTCTTCTATATTTGGCCCTCCATGTGTTGAAGCAGGTGACATTTTCCTTGGTCTAACCACTATTGATGATTGCATAGAATGAGAGAGAGAATCCCTTTTTGTAGGATTGATACTACTTGTAGAGCTGACACAGTGCACATAAAGGCAAGAATTACTATAAATTCATGAAAAAAATTAAGTGTAGCTAAGCCAAAGGATAGTAAAGGCAGATTAATTAGAAAATACATGGCAATCATAACCATGTGATTATTTCCAAATATGGTGTCAGCCATGTGAATATGCCAGATAGTGTGTGTCAAATAGTGGGTTTTAAGTGACATGTGATTATGTGGCAATGTCGCCATCCCCAGAGAAATTAGCAGAGAAAGAACTCGCGAAGTATTTCAGAAGAAAATCTCCAGGGAACGTTAGCCAAGATGATCTAGACGATGAGGTCATCTAAGCTTCATGGGCCAATGAATAGGAGAGGGAGAGGCCTATAAGGATTCCCCAACCAATACTTCCCTGGGATGAACTCATGAATGAAATATATGTTTATTCCAGGATTGGTTATGTGCGGGATAGGTATCACCTAGGGAAAATTTTAATTAATGAGAAAAAATTCATCCTTAAGGAAAAAAATGGCACACACTCATACTTAAGTTTTGGGGAGACTTGTATACAGGGTTCCAAGATTCGTTTTGTATGGGATTCAGGAAAAAAATAGGTTTGGAAATAGATTCTAGGCCAGGAAAGAATTAATTGACTTTAATATTTTTTTTTCTTCTGGGATCTTCTTTATAAGGTAATGTTTACAATATTTTTCTTTCATAGTTATAAAGGGAGTAGAGAAATAATATAAATATGATTTAGTCATGTAGATAACCTTAGCTATGTCTTCTAATACAATGGTTTTGGCCTTTGATTTCTTAGTAAATAAAAATAAAGCCTAAGCTAGTTATAAGCATGAAAACATAAAATTAAAGGTTTCAAATATTTTTCTAATGGGGTTCAAGTTTTCAAAAATTTAAAGGGTCCCCTTTTTATTGTGACATATATACAAAAATGGGTGGTTTTTGTTTGATGCAACAGGCACGAATTTATCAATTTATCCCAAGGAAGTTTGAATCTTGAGATGCGTTGGGGAGATCCATGACGACAGATGAAAGTGGTACCCCCCTTGTGATGTTAACATGGAGGAGAGGGAGTAGTGCTATTGTATTTACACAATATGATAATTGCAAATTTCACAGACTATTGATTACTGTATGGAACCTTCAGATGCAATAGCGAAAGTGGAAGGCCCGCTCCAGTGAAATCAGTGTTTGGGGGGGTCAAGATTTTTTTGAGAATTGTCATTCGATCCCTTTTATCCAATACCATAGGATGGTTTATACAACTCATGTCAGAGATAAATAGCCTTTTCATTCTCCTGTGGAAATAATTTAATTAATAGTTCCACACGATGGATCTTGCAATACCCCTAGTTTCTATGCTTTTCAAGTTAGACACTTGAACATAAATCCAAAGGGGAGTGGACCCCAATGGAGAATTAGGTGTGGATTTAATTAAATATTAATGAAAAATAAAAAGGAATATTATTGTGTGCACTATGACCAGATGAGATTTGGAGATCCCAAGCCTGATCCATGAGGTTATGGAAAAAGGTTAAGACTTTCCCCAAAAACATTTCAAAAAGCCTTGAAAGGACAATTGGTTAGCCTATCGAAAGAGGGCTTCAAGTATACCTACGAGAATTCCTATATTCCTAAATGTATGTGGAGGTGAGATTTTGTTTACAAGTAAATTCTTATGTCATAGTACTACAAGTGATACTAGAAAGGGTTACAAGTGTTTCACACAATATGATTCCACTTTATTTCCTACATTTATTGTTCCTCTACTATAGTATTACCCAGTTATGGATAGATCATCGTGTTATTAAAAGAAATTAGAACACAATCCCAAAATAAACTTTAAATATATATGATCTTTCTAACCAAAGGAAAAATATCCTAAGATAGAAAGAAAAATAAATTGTACAAGGTATTTTTTGAGGCTGAAATTGAAAAATGTTCACAACTTCTACTATACTTCTTTGATTGGCTATTATGACCCCAATCATGAAATGCTACAAGATCATTAGATCTATTGTCACTGGATTGGAAAATGTTTTTGCAATCCTTCAAAACATATCCAATCAGTTGAATTTGCGCCTTCCAAGAAAAATTCTAAGATATGTTAAGTTTACATAAATGATATCTCCAATTATTGTACTTCATTCTGGAAAATTCTTTTCTTTTAGGATAGGGTAATTTTCAAGAGGAGTTTAATTTTGAAATTGCATTCTCCAAGTTCTGCATAGAAAATTTCAAACTACTTGAACGCTGATATACTCTCTTTTCCAAACCAAACCAACAGAGATATATTTTTTTCTTTTTTGATTTTATGCCCAAAACTTTCTCACTACATGCCCAAGAAATAACTTTGACACAATTTTAGTTTTAATCAACTCCAAAAATTTGGAAAATCACTAAATGCAGTGCAAAATCTAGGAATACAAGAGAAAGAGAGATAAACAATAACAAATATCTCTTTGATTATAAGATATACAGAGCTATGTTAATTCTATTCTTCAAGGGTGTACCTTGGAAGAATTGTGCTCCAAATAAAATCAAGGTCGTTGACAATACATTGCATACCCTTCCATAAAATATATAACTATCCATAGAGAGCCTAAACTACCCAAGGTCATACTTATAATGAGAGCACACTAACTAATTTGGACCCTCTTAACAAATTGGGCCCTTCTTTGTAATGGGTGACTATTAGCTAGCTATTTAATGGGCCTTCTTGAATAAAGGTTGCCTCATGCATTAATAATTTATATAAATAAGGGGTTTAGGCTATGACCTTCTCATGCCCTCTCCATTGGAAAGCAACTTTGTCCTTGAGGGTCAAGGTGAGGAAATAGTTGTATATTCCCATGCGGATCTTCTAGTTGCATATCTTTCCACTAGATCAATACTTCTCTAATTATATGTCTACATAGTTGATGCTTTGTGGTATCCAATAGTGCTTGCAATGTTGGAATATTTTTTTATTGATTTCAAAGGGTTTATAGGCTTGCATTCGTTTGATGATTTGCATTCACAAACCAAGTGAATTTGAGTACAAGGACTGTCACCCCTCAGTATGTTGGAAATGCAAGGTATTGCCTTATAAACCACTTTTTTTTCCAATTTACAATATTCAAAAGAAGAAAACAAATACTATGGGAAAAAATATTTACACAGCTTGGCAGGTTTAAGCAATCTAAGGGAAAAAATCCTTCATGGTATATTTGAGCAATAGGTTTGATAACAAGGAAAATACCCACTTTGGTCTGTATCGGTGAATAAATGAAGCAAAGTATGAGGATGAGATGCAGATATGAGGAAAAATTCATTTATACTATCTATAATCTGACTTACCCAAATCACATAAAATCCATGAGTCAGTGTCCTGTGCTTGATCACTCCATCTGGTTGCGTTCATTTTTCTATTCTTTGATTGAGAACATAGCCCACAAAATACTTAACCTGACATAAAAAGTGCAAGGATAACCTGATATAACATCATTTCCATGTTTCCAAGTCAAACTATTAGCCCAAGTGTGAATATATAGAGAAGACTATGAGTGAGAGGCATGAAGCCCTATTGGGCATTAGAAAAAAAATTAATGTATCGACCAAAATCCCCTTCGCACACACACTTACATTCATTTATAGGGAGACATGTTTTTTCCCTTTGAAGAAGAAAACCATAGACCGCATTTCTCTATTTTAGTACACTTTCAGGTGCTATTTCAGAAGAATCAACAAATAATTAAAGAATATATAATCAGGGATAACTCTATGGTGACAAAAAAAAATCCAAGTTGGTGCAAGTCAGTTTCTTCCAATCCCCTCCTGCAGGGGCACCCATTTTCTTGTAATGGCAAGCGAGATGAATTTGGATGTTGGTATTAATTATTATTATCATTGTGACATGTAAACATACTCATAGTGCTATGTTAGAGACATTACCCATTTATTTTTGGTTGGTATTATCATTGTGACATGCAAACATACTCATTGTGCCCTCTCAGATATATAGGGCCTTTTGCCCCTTTTCCGTCATCCCCACCATTTTTGTTGATCCTGAGCTATGGTCATGTCTACTTTTACAACAGTGGACCTTACTCCCATTATTCATGGATGGCCCATCTTCCACCGAAGTTATAAAATCATTACTTCCCTTGGCACATGTTGAATTTTAATTCTTTGCAGGAAATTTATGGAAGAGCTATTATGGTCAAAAAAATAGTTTACTTAAAAAAAAATTTCAAGACTTATGTGGCTACATATCCAATTTATCGGTAGTCCTCATGGTGGTGGACTGGATCGCTGAGGTGGCTCGAAAACGACAGTGCTTGTTGTGCTCCAGTGTACAAGTTTGCGTGGGCCATGGGTTTGAAGAATGTCAGGGGAGATAGGATTTTGGAGTTTTTTTATAAGGATAAAACTCTTGGATGAGAGTTAAAACAAATCTAGACTGAGAGTTTTAAAACTCTCGTCCGAGAGTAGTTTAACTATGGTTAAGCCCAATCGAACTCTTGGTCGAAACATTAAATATCTCTCGGAAGCGAGTTCTAAAATTCTTGGTCGAGAAATTGAGGTGACTATTTTCTCGAACGAGAAATTAAAAATTTCACCCAAATATTGGTCATCCGCCAAAAAGTGTTTCCCAACTTCGGGTTTTCACCCCCTGTATCTCTAAGCCTTTTTCTAGAAAAGGGAGACCAAGCAAAATTACCTTGGAAAATTTTATGAGTAGATCGAATCTTTAGAAAAAAAAAGAGAATAGAGTCTCTACAAGCATATTGAATCCTTAGAAAAATGAAGCGAGGAAAGAGAAAGAAAATTTAAACAAGAATTGCCTACAACAATTGAAAAAACCATAGATCATTAGAAAATAAATAATAGCACTTGAGACTAAACTTCAAGAAATGAAGGGTAGGATGAAAAAAATAAAACACAAAAAAAATCAATGGTTGAGGAGAATGAAAAGTCTTTAGAGATGAGATAAAAAAATATGAAAGAAAAAATAAATGATAACTGAGCCAGGGATTGCACAAAGACTAAATTAGATATCAAACTCATAAAAGAATAAATTGACAAACTAATTCAGCAAGACCATGATTTCCACAAAGGATCCTTGAAACTTATAATTGTTGGAATAAAACAACAAGAAAATGTGTATACATTAGACATATTAAAATAAAAATTGAGAACCAAATCCCAAATTTACATAACCTATCTCATAGAAGTAACTAGGGTGGAAAGATAATAAAATATGAAAAGATACTAATCTGGGTTAAGGTAAGTTGTAAGGACCATAAATTAGATATTATTAAAAATATTCAAGCTTAAAAGGTTTGGGAACCTTCATAAATGGATATCTTATTCCAAAAGACCAAGATGAACTAAGGAAAGAGGTCCAAAAGGTGAAGGAGGCAAGAAAGGTAGGAAAATGGGCAATCACTAGGAATAGGAAAGGTATTATTAGAGTTAGAGCCAAAAATAAGATTGAAAAATAGGAATTACGGTCACTCTCAATTCCCTTCAGGAACTTCTATGGTTTTCAATGGTGTAAAGGTCCTATGCTAAGTTGTATCACAAGTGATATTGATCTTATTTTCCTAGTTGAAAATTTGGAACATGAGGAATCTAGGGCCTTGCACATTGACAGGATCATTCCTTGGTAAAAATAGAATGAGAAATATTCCTCCGTAGGTGTTCCTGGTATAGATTGCGATATAAAGAATGCGGTTTCTTCTCTCATTCGACTTCATAAAATCATTCCACTGAATCAATACATTTGGATTGAAATTTCTTATTCTAACACTAATAGAGTTTTCCTTACAGTATATTTTTTCTCTCCTATATAATATACCTCCTATAACAAAAAAAACTTGGATAATAATTTCCCATCCAATACCTTAGAACAAGCCATCCATAGCCTAGGGGATGAAGTTAATATCCTTTTACTTGGGGACTTCGCTACTAGAAATGCTACTAACCAGGATACTATCCTAAGAAATAACCCTAGCTTCGACCTCCTATAGTTAGATGAGGACGGTGACTTAGCTAATAGATTCAAAATAAATTAAGATGAAATTACCGAGAATGTATTTGGTACTGAGCTTCTCAAGATTTTTAGTTTCCAAGACCTGAAATTTTTTAATGAAACTAACAAGTGGTCTACCGATGGCCAAATGACTTGTATTCATGACATGGGTAATAGTATTGTATACTATGCAGTATCTGACAACCATGATTTCAACCATATTCAAAACTTTGAACTGCTAAATGATCATGAACCTAATTCTAACCAAAGACCTATGTACCTAACTCTCAATCTTGTTATGCATACCAACCACATGCAAAAAAACTCTGAGAGTCAAGTGAACACATGTTTTGATAGGATTAACATAGATGTATTCTTAAGGGATTTAGAGAGGTATTTTGGCTCCATAACATATAATAATATCATTGATCAAATATAATACAATATTACTACAACCCTTTCCACCACCATTAACATATTCTCTACTAAGGTATCATATAAAGGGAATAGTAGAGCTTCAAATCCTTGGTATGATAAGGACTATAAAATTGATAGGAAATCGATTAGAGATGTTCCTAACAAAACTATTAAGATCATAAAAATAATTATATAAAAAATTATTTTAAAAAGGAATAAAATGTCCTATATTAATAAGAGACAGGATCATCTTCTTCACATTTTTAAAGCTCAACCCATAAAATTTTGGCGAAATGTACTAGCTCACAGAACTAAAATCAATCATCCAATCCCCTTAGAGAATTGGGATATGTATCTTATGAAGCATTATGACTCTCTGGTCACCATGGACATTGATTTAAACACTCCTATAAAGATGGATATATTTTCTTTGGAAGACGTCAAGTTCAAAATTAAGAAGCTCACTGATGGGAAATATAGGGACATGGAAGGATACCAAGCTAAAATATTCAAAATGGGAAGGTCTATCCTCATCCCTGATATTCAAAATCTTCTCAATTTGGTGGTAAAGCATGACTTTTGTAATATTTGGATGTAAATCCTTATTTTTTATGTGTTTAAAAGTGGTGAAAAATGTTTCATCTAACTGTAGAACCATTATGATTATCCATATTTTAGCCAAACTGTATGGTCTCACATTGGAGAAGATTATGCCTCGCTTAAAATCCATCATAAAATAGCTAAAGGGAAAGATGATTATAGGAGACATCACTAAACAATATTTGATCATGTTGTCACACTCAGGATGATTGTTGAGGAGTGTCAGAATAGTACAAATGATCTATTCTGCTATTTTGTTCACTTCATAAAATATTTCGATATTGTTCCTTGGGATAAGGTATGGAAAATACTTGAAGATATAATGGTTCCTCCCAAGTTAAGAATTGTTGTAATTCAAATCTACGAGAATTTTGGTTACAAACATAAAACAAACGATGGGTGTACTAAAGAAATTAAATGCAATATTGGTGTTAAGTAGGGGTGTACCCTATCACCCACCCTTTTTGGCATTTATACTGATAAGGTAGAGGAGTGTTTGGAAACTGCAAGCTGCAATGGCCTTGATATCACTTGTATGGTCATTACTCTTCTCCTTTATGTTGGCGATGTCATTCTTTTAGCCAAAATCTATGCTGATCTCAACATGAGAATTGAGACCCTCCATGATTACTGTAGTCCAGGACAAGTATGACAATTAATACCAACAAGACTAATATCATTATAATTAAATCCAAAAATATCAACCATGTCAATTTCATCTATGATAATAATTACTTAGAGCACATTTCTTCCTACAAATATTTAGGTATTTATATTCATCATCATCACAACTAGAATTATAGCATTGAAAAAAGGATTAGTGCAAGCTCGAAAGGTTATTATGAGTTTGAAAAAAATTGTAAGTTGTTTTATATGTGGATTTGGAGTAAAAAAGGGATTCTCTTTATCAATCTTGTCGCCCATATTATTTTATATGTATGTGATGTTTGGGGTTATAGTATATACATATATTCATGGAGGAAGATTGAGATGACTCAAAAGTAATATATAATCTACAACCTAAAGATTAAAGGAAATGTTCCCTATCCAATCCCCCCGATTGAAGTCAGCTTTCCTGCATTAAAAGCATGGCTATGTTTAGGATCTTAATATACAAGAAGAAGTTTTCCATCGTGGAAGCCAAGCGGTTTCCAAAAATTGCTTCCAACTCTAGGAAAATCCCCAACATTGTCTTAATAGTGGGTGGCATAACAATGCCTAGTCTTTGGTCAACCATTAGGAGATAAAGGAGGAGACCATATTTCCAAGGAATAAGGATAGTATAAAAAATACTATTACCTCCAAATATAAGGATAAATTGTTTGATGATAATGAGGTAGAGGGGAAATTAAGCCAAAGTATTACAAGGATGAGATCAACCCCACCCTTGCTAACCAAAATTATCTCTATATCTTGGCTATTACTAAGAATATAATGAAGATTGCAAAGATTAGAACTAATTTTCATGAGCTTCATAGTGAAATCGATTGTTGGAGTCTGCCAAAACCACCGTTAGACGAAATAAACTTTAAATTTTATATACTAAGAGGGTTGAAGATGAAAAAAACATTCTCTTAGATTACCCAAATCTTACCTACATCCATTCTCATTTCCAAAAACATCTGTTCTCATTTCCAAAACATTTGTCACACATCCAACCTCTCTGACTTGTTACGTCAACAAAACTATACTGATCTTGGAGTGTTTCTTTCCCTTGTTTTTGATCATATAAATAAATTATTAAAGAGTCAAAATCAATCCCTTATTAAGGTCAGATAGGCCAAATTGGTCTTAGTGGACATTAATCATCATCATTATAATCATCATATTGTTTAAATTATATATTTTATTATTATTTATTTTCATATTTTAGTATTCTTCTATTATTCCTTTTTGTTTAATGTTCCCCGTCAATGTTTATTACCTTTGACGATTATTATATTTAATTAAAACATATTTATATTTATTTATTTAGATACTATAGTTTAGTAATTTTTATTTAAAAAAAAAAAATTATGTTATAATTTATTGTTATTGACAGTGGTTTTTCTTTTTGTCTTATCCTTTATTATTCAGTTTCAATCAGTTTTGTACAAATTCCTTATTACCTTATTATTTTAAATTATATAAATTATTAGTAAATATATTATTATTATTATTTCCTGTTTCCTTGTTAATTATATATAGAGAGGGTGGATATTTACACAATTATTCTTATTCTTTGAATCTTTTAGAGATGAATTGTGTATAATTTTGCCTTATTAGACTTAGGGACTAGAATTCTGATAGATAGTAAGAGAGAATGCCCAAGAAATCTATAAATAATGAGAGTTTGGATAATTGAAAACGATCACAAATAATAATAAAATAAGATAATTAACGGTCAAATGATATGATATGGATGAATATAGGAGGTGAAAATATGATAAAAGTAAAAAAAACACTAAGCACCTTATTTATTTCGACCGACTCTAATCATAGCTAGTATCCCTTTTCATAATACTCGCATCATGAGAAAATCCTTAAAAATTGAAAAACACCTTAATAATTTAGATTAGGAAGATGGATGTAAAATAAGCCACTCCTCAAAACATATTATCCATCTCCTTTCTCCCTAATCCTCTCCATCCCTCCTTGCTCCCCTTTTCTCAATCTCTTATTCCCCTTAAAATTTGTCCTTTTTTTAATTTTCCTTTATTCTAACCTTAACCTCTTCTCCCTACTCTCCTTCTTTTATTTACCTTTTATCATATTAGGGCTTTCCTTCCTTATATACATTATCTAACATATTGTTACTAATTAATATATTATATATTTATATCATTAGACATATATAATCATCTTTACCCCTTAATCACATATATTGATTTATTTATAATTCAATTTTATTATAATATTATATATATCATCTATTTTTTTATATAATACGATATATACAATTTCTAGGTTATATATACAACTTATTTAAACATCCTGTATTACAATATAATATAATTAAATAATAAACAAGTAACTAATTTTGTTAACAATTATTTTTTCTCTAAATATAATTATTTATCCATATATTTTTAAACATTTTAAAATATAAATATTCTATACTATTATATAATTAGGTATATATCCATACACATAATAAATTTTTACCATTCATGTATTTTTTTTTTTTAAAGTATAAATATTTTATACTTCTACAATCATATATATAACTAACTTATTCCTTAAATAAATATCTTATATTAAAATATTTACGCCGTAAGGCGTCACTATTTGAAAACAACTTTCCTGTGTGAATCGTGTCATAACCTAAAACCGTTAGATTATAGGTTACATTATTAAAGCATATTCAGTCATTGGATGAAAAGGCAAAGGTAGTTGTAAATATTTAGTTTACAATGTAGTTGTGATAGCTCATTAGTTACAGGAGGGTTTTTAGGTCTTCTTCTTGTCAGTTTAGAGTTCATAATTCCCTGCGCTTGCAAGATGGATCGTAGCAGTTGCTTCTGCAGTAGCTCCTGATTGAGCTTATTGTTACTTATTCTCACTGTTGAAGGTTGAAGCATGTACCGTATTCCAAAGGCTTATGTTTTCTACCTTCCTTATATGGGAATTCAACGATGGATATTATTCATGGCTTCCAAATCCATTACCCAGCACAAGAAAGATGAAATCTGCAAGTGATTTTGGCTTGTTCAACAATTTTTCCATAACCAAAGATCAGCAACAAGATTCAAGAGTTTCTTGGGGAAAATTTGAGAGCACTAGCCTAGCGGAATATATTGCCAAGAACGTTTCAGAAACTGTAATGCATAAAGACGTCAGTGGGTTGAATCTGGGGACAAGAAACAAGATTGCTAATGATGCGCCCATGGGAGGCAGGGGCGGCAACATTTCCATGGGAGAACCTTTGTCTCCTTCAGTAGGAATGCAATGCCAGTGTGATTTTTTCAAGGGGAGATGGATGTATGATGAATCTTATGTTTTATATCCTCCTGGGTCATTCCCTTATGCTAGCATTGATTTCGACTGCTAAAGAAATGGCAGAATGGATTCCAATTATGAGAGATGGATATGGAAGCCTCAGAACTGCGACCTTCGGAGGTGATTTAATTGTTCATGGCAGTTCTAGGTTATTGTTTCTGTCATTGAATCAATAACATGTTTCTTATTTGTAGATATTTCTTGATTTTCCATATTTACATGTTATATGCAGGTTCAATGCCTCTTTGATGATTGAAAGGTTGAGAGACATCCGACTGCTGTATGTGGGAGAGTTAGCATGCAGATATCCTCATTTTTAATACCGAGCAGCGGTGGACTCACAAGGAGCCCTATAATGGGTAAGATAGGTGATCCTAATTTCTCTAACATTTCCTTCTTCAACTCCTCTGCTAAACCTTATGGAAATTCTATATACTTTGTTTCTTTTTAAACTGAATCCTATGTGTATTTAATAAGGTGGATTATTTTGAGGAAAAAGGACATGTTATTGCTTACATGGAAGAGCTTTTTACTTTCAATAAGGCATTGAGGGCGTAGGCCCAATGGGAAGATGCCAACATTGATCCCAAGCACACCCAAATTTTATTCAAAGGCTACTCCCCTGTGCATTTCCATGGATAGGCTTGGGGGAAAAAAGTTGGGGGAGGATGCTTCAAGGAAACTGAACCCATTGATGTGAAAATAGAGGAGCAAATTGAGATGATCTATGGAAAAAGGAGGAGAATGCAGGTAATCGAGAAGGTGGTGATAGAGACGAAGAATGTGAAAGTGTAGCTATTGAATTTGACACAGTTATCCATGTACAGAAAGGATGCGCATGCATCAGTGTATACCAGCAAGCTCAAGTATATGAAAGACGAGAATTATTACAACCTTGTAGATTCCAGCCATTTGTGCTTCCCTCGTCTTCTAGATGTCTAGAACATCTTTATTTACGTCCTTATTATTTTATTCAATTCACTATTTCCATTATATTTCGCTGGATTTATTGTTTCTTGGGATTTTGTAGATCTCCCATTTATGAAGCTCTGGAACCCCCTCTCTGTAACTTCTAGTTTCTAGAAAGATTGAATAAGGTTCAGTGGCTTTTTGTGCTATTTTTTTAGTGTTAATGAATGCCATATGCACAGTGGCATTGATATGGACTGTACCAATAAATGTGGATGAATGAGAGTGGTTGAGATGAATGCATCAAATCTCTCAAAATCCTTACCCAGGTGATTTATTTGTTCATGGAAATTATGGCTTGTTGTTGCTGCCATTGAATCAATAACCTGTTTCTTATTTGCAGATGTTTTTTGGTTTTCCATAGTTGCATGTATGTGTAGGTTAAATGCATCTCCAGTGCTTGAAAGGTTGAGAGACAAATAATTGTTGTATGTGGGAGAATTAGCATGCATATATCCTCTTATTATTGGGCACTGATGCACTCACGAGGAGCCCTATAATTGGTAAGGTAGATGATCCTAATTTCTCTAGAATTCCTTTTTCAACTTCTCTACTAAAACTTATGGAAAGTTTCTATTCCTAGTTTATTTTTAAACTGAATCCTGTGTGTATTTAACAGGGTCGATTGTTTTGAAGGAAAAGGACATGGTATTCTTACATGGAAGAGCTTGTTGATTTTGAGAATGCATTGAGGGTCTGGGTGCGATGGGTAGATTCCAACATCGATCCCAAGCACACCCAATTTTTCTTCAGAGGCTAATCCCCTGTGCATTTCGATGGCAGGCTTGGGGGAAGAAAGTTGGGGGAGGATTCTTCAAGGAAACTGAACCCATTGATGTGAAAATAGAGGAGCAGATTGAGAGGATCTAAGGAAAAAGGAAGAGAATGCAGGTAGTCGAGAAGTTGGTGGCAGAGATGAAGAATGTGAAAGTGCAACTATTGAATTTGACATAGTTATCCATGTACATAAAGGATGTGCATGCATTAGTGTATACCAACAAGCTAGAGTATAGGAAAAATGAGAATGATTACAACCTTTTAGATTGCAGCCACTGGTGCCTCCCTCATCTTCCAGATGTCTGGAACAACTTTCTTTAGAGCCTCATTATTTGATTTCATTCATTATTTCCCTTAGCCTTCGCTGGATTTATTATTTCTTGGGATTTTGTATATCTCCCATTTATGAACCTCTGCAAACCCCTCTCTGTAACTTCTTGTTTCTAGCAAGAATGAATAAGGTATAGTGGCTTTTTTGCGCTAATCTTTTAGGGTTGATGAATGTCGTATGCACAGAGGCACTGATATGGACTGTACCAATAATTCGGGATGACTGGGAGTGATTGAGATGAATGCATCAAATATCTCAAAATATTTATGATGTGTTAAAGACACTTCAGAGAATGACTACAGACTTGTAGATTACAGCCACTAGTGCCTTCCTCCTCTTCCAAATGTCTGGAACAACTTTCTTTAAGGTATTATTATTTGATTCCATTCATTATTTCCCTTAGCTTTTGCTGGATTTATTATTGGTTGGGAATTTTTAGATCTCCCATTTATGAAGCTCTACAAATCCCTCTTTGTAACTTCTTGTTTCTAGCAATATTGAATAAGGTACAGTGGCTTTTTGTGCTGGTTTTAAGGGTTAATGAATGTCGTATGCACAATGGCACTGATATGGATCGTACTAATATTTGTGGATGACTAATAGTGGTTGAGATGAATGCATAAAATATTTTAAAATCCTTATGATGTGTTAAATCCACTTTAGAGAATGATCATATCCTTGTAGATTGCAGCCACGGGTGCCTTCCTTGTCTTCCAGATGTCTGGAACAAATTTCTTTATGGCCTTATTATGTGATTCTATTCACTATTTCCCTTAGCTTTCTCTGGATTTATTATTCCTTGGGATTTTTTAGATCTCCCATTTATGAAGCTGTGCAACCCCTTCTCTGTAACTTCTTGTTTCTAGCAAGATTGAATAGGGTACAATGGATTTTTGTGCTAGTTTTTCAGGGTTGATGAATGTCGTATGCAGAGTGGCACTGATATGGACAATACCAATAATTGTGGATGATTGAGATTGGTTGAGATGAATGCATAAATTCTCTCAAAATCCTTATTATGTGTTAAATCCACTTCAGAGAATGATTACAACCTTGTAGATTGCAGCCAATGGTGCCTCCCTCGTCTTCCAGATGTTTGGAACAACTTTCTTTATGACCTTATTATTTAATTCCATTCACTATTTCCCTCAGCTTTTGCTGGATTTATTTTTTCTTGGAATTTTTTATATCTCCCATTTATGAAGCTTTGAAAACCCCTCTTTCTAACTTCTTGTTTCTAGCAATATTAAATAAGGTACAATGGCTTTTTGCGCTAGTTTTTCAGGGTTGATGAATGTCGTATGCAGAGCGACACTTATATGGACTGTACCAATAATTGTGGATGACTGAGAGTGGTTGATATGAATGCATAATATCTCTCAAAATACTTATGATGTGTTAAAAACACTTCACTTTATTCCAACATGTATTCTGTAAAGTAGAACCCCTAAGCTTATCTTATCTCCAAACTAGATCGCTCATGTTTTTACGAACTTATTTATTGCAATCTCGGGAAATTCAAGGCACTAGGTTTTGAAAACTAGAAGCATACAATATATTTTCATAATTAGAAGCAGGGTATGAACCTTGGCCAGAAAAAATAACATCGAGAAGGCCTCGTGGAGTAGAAGCTTATGCCATGGTGAAAGAGGTTGTCATGAAAGGTGCAATTTAACAATGTCTGCTCTTGGCTTCTTTTTAAACTAAATCTTGTGTGTGTTTAATAGGGTGTATTATTTTGAGGAAAAAGGACATGTTATTCCTTACATGGAAGAGCTTGTTACTTTCGAGAAGGCATTGAGGGCTTGGGTGGGATGGGTAGATGCAAACATCGATCCCAAGCACACCCAAATTTTCTTCGAAGGCTACTCCCATGTGCATTTCCACGGACATGCTTGGGGTAAGAAAGTTTGGGGAGGATGCTTCAAGGAAACTAAACCCATTGATGTTAAAATAGAGGAGCATATTGAGAGGATATATGGCAAAAGGAAGAGAATGTAGGTATTCGAGAAGGTGGTGGTAGAGATGAGTAATGTGAAAGTGAAGCTATTCAACGTGACACAATTATCCATGTACAAAAAGGATGTGCATGCATCAGTGTATACCAGTAATCTCAACTATATGAAAAAACAAGAATGATTACAACCTTGTAGATTGCAACCACTGGTGCCTTCCTCGTCTTCTAGATGTTTGGAACAATTTTCTTTATGGCCTTAATATTTGATTTCATTCACTATTTCCCCTAGTTTTCGATGGATTTGTTATTTCTTGGGATTTTGTAGATCTCTCATTTTTGAAGCTCTGCAACCTCCTCTCTGTAACTTCTTGTTTCTAGAAATATTGAATAAGGTGCAATGGCTTTTTGCACTAGTTTTTCAAGGTTGATGAATGCCATATGCATAGCGGCACTGATATCGACCATACCAATAATTGTGAATGAATGAGATTGGTTGATATGAATGCATCAAATATCTCAAAATCCTTATGATTTGTTAAATCCATTTCAGAGAATGATTATAGTCTTGTAGATTGCAGCAACTGTTGCCTCCTTCGTGTTCCAAATGTCTAGAAAAAATTTCTTTACGGCCTTATTATTTGATTCCATTCACTATTTCCCTTATCTTTCACTGGATTTATTATTGGTTGGGATTTTGTAGATCTCCCATTTATGAAGCTCTGTAACTCCCTCTCTGTAACTTCTTGTTTCTAGCAAGATTGAATAAGGTACAATGGCTTTTTGTGCTAGTTTTTTAGGGTTGATGAATGACGTATGCATAGTGGCACAGATATGGATCATACCAATAATTGTGTATGACTAAGAGTGGTTGATATGAATGCATCAAATCTCTCAAAATCCTTATGATGTGTTAAAGCCATTACAGATAATGACTACACCCTTGTAGTTTGTAGCCACTAGTGCCTCCCTCGTCTTCCAGATGTCTAGAACAACTTTCTTTATGGCCTTATTATTTGATTCAATTCACTATTTCCCTTAGATTTTGTTGGATTTATTATTTCTTGGGATTTTTTATATCTCCCATTTATGAAGCTCTGCAACCCCCTCTTTTTAAACTCGTATTTATAGCAATATTAAATAAGGTATAGTGGATTTTTGCACTGGTTTTTCAGGTTTTATTAATGCCATATGCAGAGTGGCACTGATATGAACCATACCAATATTTGAGGATGACTGAGAATGGTTGAGATGAATGCATCAAATCTCTAAAAACACTTATGATGTGTTAAAGCCACTTTAATTTATTCCAACAAGTATCCTGTAAAGTAGAACCCCTAAGCTTATCTTATCTCTAAACTAGATCATTCATCTTTTTACCAACTTATTTATTGCAATCTCAGGAAATTCAAGGCACTTGGTATTGTATAGTAGAAGCTTACAATATATTTTCATAATATGAAGTAGGGTATGCACCCTAGCCAGAAAAAATAACATCCATAAGGCCTCATGGAGTAGAATCTCATGCCATGGTGAAAGAGGTTGTCATGAAAAGGTGCAATTCAACAATGCCTACTTTATTTTTTAGATTAGCTCTCCATTATTTACATTGCTAACGCTTCTCTTCATTGACCTCATGCAGTTTGCAGTTTGAGATCATGCGATTAATGGTACTGACTATCCTAGATCTTGTGTTAGGGTTTACATAGATTTAGGGTTTTATTTGCATATTTCAATATGTGAAATCCCCAGTATATAAATATTTAATAATATGTAATGAAAATATTTAACTATAAAAAATATAATAACAAATTTATTACCATTACCATTTTAACCTCAATATCAATCTCAATTTCAACATATATCATTCTTCCTTATTGCCTCTGGCCAAGAGGCATCACTCTACGCTTTCTATCAACACCTAGAGTGTCAAGATCCAATATATTTTAAAATCTCGAGTGTCACTCACACTTCCATTCTAATTTGTTGACTGTGAATCTCAAACTAGGTGGTATCTCAGTGCTAGTTTTCTATATGCAAAAGAGCATAGTGATCATGTTTTCTCCTAAAAGAAATATCGTTCTTCTTTTCTATTGCACAACTGGCAATGAAGCAAGGTTTGTCTCAGGGAAGGAATATCCCTTGTCAGGTAGACATCGAATTGCGAATATGGAAAAGTTAGTAAGGATTGATATGGTGTAAATTTGTATGGAAATTTACGCACAGAATAATATAGACATCGATTTCACTACACATATCTTGCTTAACAACTATTGGATCTCTTCAAAAATCTTACGGTGTTTCGTTTGCAACATATGGTGATGGTGCAATTGCTAGTATAAATCTAAATAATAAATAAATAATATAATTAATTAACAAAAATAACACTAATAAATTTTGGTTTTATATATATATTTACTTACTTTTGACAATTTTTTAATAACATTTATTTTATTTTATTATATTTTCACTTACTATTTTCATCCATTAATTATTTTATTTTATTATTCATTTCTATGTGAGAATTTTATATTCTCCAAATTCTTATTATTTATAGGTATGTTCAACATTCTATCTCATTATTTATTGGCTTTCTAATTCTTGAAGATGTGTAGAGTGTCTACCGAAAACCTTGAACACAAAAAATCCTACATAACTCATCTCCAAAATTTTCAAAACATTATATATATATATATATATATATATATATATATATATTCCTTAAGAATATTCTAATACTTATTCTTATTTCTTTTATTTTAATTATATATTTATGAAAGCTTTCAATAAAAATCAAGTCATCATAATTTTATTTTTTAAGGCTTTTAGAATCATCAGTGTGGTTCATCTTGAGAACAAGGTGAAGAACCAGGGCATCAAGTTAAATAGATGAAGAGAGAAAAAATTGTTGATATTGAATCAATGAAATAACTAATCAAAAGGTAATTTTTATTTTTGGTAAGTTGTCTTCATCATGTCTAATAATTGAACCTTTTACTTCATAGCATGCTCGGAATTGAATCCTTGCAAGGAGTGCCTTAACAAAGCACCAGATGATCACAGTGTATCAAATACCCCATGGAAAACCAAAAACAAAATTTTAATGTAATTAATATCTCAAATAAATTAATATTTAGGTCAATAATAAATAATCAAAACAATAAAAAAGTAATAAAATCAAAACAATTATCGCTAAAAACTTAAAAACAAATAAAAATAATAAATAGTCAAAATTAAATATAAATATTTATGCGAAACCTAAATAATCAAAACCCTAAAACGATCAATAAAATAAAAATAATATTTACATCAAACTTAAGTAATTAAAATAATTAATTCTAAAAACTTAAGAATATCACTATTTTTTTCATGTTTTTAGATTAACCATAATATATATAATTTAATATTCTCAATCAATCATATTACATTATTACCATCAATATATTCAATTAATCCATATATTTTATTTTAAAAAAAAATATGTAATTTTATTTGGAAATATGAGATAAGATTTTTTTATTTTTTTTTAATATATTGGTTTTTGTCATGACTTTTTTCTTTTCTCATTCAATTTTTTTTTATGTGTTTGACTCTATTATTTTGTTTTATCTTTTTTTATTATTCTTGATTATATATATATATATATATATATATATATATAAGAGATCAAACTTTCCATCTGAGCTGTTACTAGAATATTTATATATATTCTAGTAAAAACTCACATGG
Organism: Pinus albicaulis; assembly: GCA_034641835.2. Taxonomy (NCBI): domain Eukaryota; kingdom Viridiplantae; phylum Streptophyta; class Pinopsida; order Pinales; family Pinaceae; genus Pinus; species Pinus albicaulis. The sequence goes on along the minus strand of CM076581.1, from coordinate 597,917,088 downwards.
AAAGCTTGATCTTTAATATATATATATATATATATATAGTCAAACTTTCCATGTGAGTTGTTACTAGAATATTTAAAGTGAAAATATGGATTTTATTTTTTTGCCAACATATATATATAGTTTAACATATATATAATTAATATTAAAATATTTTAAAGATAAAAATTGAAATAAAATATTTTATTTATAATACACATTGAATTATTTAATTATTATTAATATTTTTTAAAAGCTACACATTACTCTTTCATATTAGTTTGATTTTCTTATTTTCATGAATATATATATATATATATATATATATATATATATATATATATATATATATATGAAGTTGACTTAAAAATATTCTATTTTAATTTTGGATTTACCAAGCTCCAAGATGAATAATTCTTCTTAGATGCAAATCTCTTTTAGAATGAAAAGAGATTTGATCCCTTTGAGCTTTTGGTAGATTCAAGGTTAAGTTGTATCTAGGTTGGTTTAGTTTCCCATTCCTTTAGTCTATTTTCCATATGAATACCATGGATCAATGCTAATAAATATCATAAAGTTATTTTTGTTTAAACATTATTATGATTTTTTGTGACTAAGTAAAAAATTATTTTAGATTATTAATTTTATTTTTTTTATTTAATTCTAATTTTTATGTAGTTTAAAGAAAAAATATTTTAATTTTAATATCTATGTAATTTAAAGTTAAAATATTTTAATTTTAATTTTTATGTAATTTAACTAAGTTAAAATATTTATAGGATAACAGAGATGATTACAACATCTTTCCATAGTTAGCCAAAAAGCCCTTTTTGGTGCAATTGTAACATCCATAGACCCGTGCCTTTACCTTTATGGTTAATGAAAAAAAAAATATAATTAATTTAATGGAATTAGTTTTCAAGAAGTAGTTGGGTTTTTTCTTTACAGTTATAACCACCATGTGAGCTGCAATGAAAAGAAAGGGAGGCTACCATAAAACTATATGGTGTGTGGTTAATATTTAGTAGGAGTGGGTTTAACCAGAGACTATCCTTTTCTCATATACCTCGGGCTATGGTTTTTTCACGATAATTATAAATTGATATGGAGGAAAAATGGTTCTTCGACTGAAACAACTTAGGAACCAACTAAATGAATTATGATCATGGTCATCAAGTTCTCAGTAACTAAAGTAAGAATTAGCACGATTACAAACTAGATCTCACTATCGAGAATCGGAATCACCCTCTTCTTATGGAGGAATGGCAAGTTTGAAAAGTTATTGGAGAATGAATGGGAGAAGGGCCACGAGTCTAGCTGGGCTAAGAGATTTCAAGATTTAAAAGATAAGTACTCTTGAAAGAAAAAAAAAATCATACTAGTTTTTTTTATCATATTCTTGAAAGAAAATAAAAAGTATCAAATATTTTGCATACTAATATCTTACCTAGGCTTTTGAAAGAAAACAAAAGATTGTATGAAAATAGTCACTTTTGTTCTTAGATATATACCATGGTAAAATACAAACTTACTATGCTAGTTTTGCAGAGAAGAAACCATGTGAGTTCCTGTAAAGATTGCTATTATGTATCTTGAAAGATGTTAGTAGTAAAACAAAAATAAGTAAATTTTCTTGTCTTTATATATATGTATCTTATATAATAAAATATATGTTTGTTGTTCTTAAAAAAAAGAAAAAGGATTTCGTACGCGTGTATGAAATGATAATGAAATCCAAGTTATTTCCTAGAAAGTGACTATAGATTAAAGAGGGTAATTCCTAAATGTATTTCATGGGTTGAGAGATAAATTAATGAATTTCTTGGAAGAAAAGTCATGAAGAACCCATAATAGTTTTCTCATAATTGTTTCTTTGGGAAAGATCATGTTGAAGCTTGTCAGAAAAGAATAATAAATATTTTGTTGTTTTATATATGATGTTCTTACTTGAAAAGAATAACTTCTTCCAAGGAGTACATGTCAAATTTTTTATTTGGATGTATATAAGGTTAAGCTAACCTTAGTATTGTTTCCTAGTTTTATGCATAAAAGAAGGTTATGTATGATAATTTCTTGAAAGGAAAACATAAGAAGCTTTCAAGTATAAGGACAACAAAACTAGGTTATGATAACTTCTTGATGCAAATGAAGTATGCATTTGTTACATGAAAGGAATAGTTAATGATGGTGGAGTTCTAACAAGGGATATTATGATAAGATCTTGCATGCAAAAAGAATAGTGATTGTGTTGGATATTTATAATCTTTTCATGGATAGAAGAAATATTGAGTTATAATGTTTATTTAGGAAGAATTATTTGTGAGTAATTTATGCTATCATAACTATTATGTTAGTTTCTGCATATGCATGCAATATTTGTATTACCTTTCATTTAAAATAATATACATATTTGTATGTGGGAAAAGATAGTATGTTGTGTTTGACTACATTGGGAAAGTTTGATAGTATAATATTTCAAAAATAAGACATGTATTTGTATGCTTTAGCTGCATTAGTTTTTACAGAAAAGAAAACACGTGTTTACATGCTCTCTTGTGTTAAGAATTCCTTTGGGAAGACTCTTTTGGAAACTATAGGCATTGCATGCATAGGAACAACATTCATCCTGTTAGCTTTAGCACCAAAACAATAGCTGAAGGGCCGGTTCTTTTGTTAAAGTATAAGTAACTAGAATGCACATTGTGTCATTTCCAGTAAAGGAATTCCTCAACAGTTGTAGCAATTTTTCTTGTACTAATGTGCAAGAAGCATCATAATAATGTGGTATTATTTTGACATGAATTGATAATTACTTTCTTACAATAAGGTAGAGATGTTAGAAGGAAACATGATGTGATATTGTATTAACATCTCATGTATGCACATGAATAAGTGTTAAAGGATCACTTAAAGATTGATTATTTATTGATTAAGGCTTTATCTAATCATGTCTTGTTCAAGACATCAATGACAGGAAACGCTGGTGACTTATGAGAAGGAAATATTATCCTTAACATGGTGGCAGGTAAATGATTAATGGTTCATGTAGATGAGTGCAAGCTACAGGATGGTCCAATGTATGATGGTACATTTTAGGTACATCCATGCCATGAAGATATGAAGATATTAAGATTAGTGGGAAAATGCTATCATAATTATTGTAATGGCTTTAAGCTAGATATTTGTATATTTCCTTGTAATATTTATAATGATGGTTAAGGGATGGTCTCCCTTATAAGCCATTGAGTGAGGGATGAATACCATCACGAGCGTTTAATAATAAAATTAAATGTTTTTTGGTCTTCACCCTATGGGTTTTCCAGGGTATATTGGTGTTCAATAATGTGATTGATTGTTGTGTCAAATTGATGATGTTGATTCCTTTCTTTTTGTGATGTTCATAATGTCAAGTATGTGATGACTACATTAGTAATGAAATTAATGCAAGGTTACATCATACAGTTTTATGCTAATATACTACAATAGAAGTTGTTAATGGTTAAGAAACTTACTATTCTTATACTAAGGTTACACTATGAACTGGTAAACATTCTATCTAATGATTGGTAAGGAATATTTAATAGTGATTTGGATAGTTACCTGTGGGTAACTTGTATAAAAAAATTTAACTCCTTTCATTTCAATGAGAGGTTATCAGTGTATTTTACAAGTGGTATCAAAGCTAGAGGTTGCAGCACTAGCGCCTTTGGGATTTGTTAAGTGAAAGAAAATTGAGGTATGCTACTAATGGACATCAGTTAAGGCATGATTCTAGCAATATACATATTGATTGATATATAGAGTAGTCTACTTTCGACATGATATATGTGATTCATGTTTATAACTACATTGAAGAGTAATAAGTAATAAATGCTATTGCAAACTGGTTTTCATAACATTGGAATCCTGCTGAGGATAAAATATAATAAAACCTTTGTTGTACTTATCAACAACCTGAGTACTCACTAGTGAAAGTGAGAAGACAATAAAACCTTTGTTGTATTTATGAACAACCTGAGTACTCACTAGTGAAAGTGAGAGTTGTTTATTAACATTGGGTATATGAAATATTACTCATACATTTAGTGAACATAACTAAAGTTACTATGCACTACTTGAAAAATATGAATGTGTACAGTGATGGTGTGTGAAACTAATGCATGAATGCAAAAGATGAGGAAATTCCTTGAAGAGGATGAGAGTGTTTTAAAATGAAATTGAATGAACCCTTTCAGATGTTAAAAATACACAATGGGTCAAGTAGTGAGACTTGACTAAAATGACTAGTTGTCGAATGACTAGTTTTTGAATGAGTCATGTCATGGATGCATTAAGATTATTAGTGACATTGATTTGTTAGTGTTGTCTTACTAAATAATAAAACCTATATGCATGAATGGGTTTTTATTGAAGATTATTGCAAGTGGTGAACAAATAGTTACTTCGCGTGTCAGACTATTGGTAATAGTACACTATTGGAATTGAAAATTTGGACTATTACCCCAATCGTTATTGACACTTAGACATTAATGAATATTTATATATAATTTTATCAATGAAACTAAAACTATTTTGAAAGTAATTTTTTTTTAACAATGCATATTTATGATTAGTGTCATTGAAGAGATTAAGCATGGTTATCTTAACGGCAACAAGAAAAACTTGTGAAAGTAAAATATTTTCGTGAAAATTTCAATGGTAATTGATAAAGTATCTTGTTATAATCTGCATGATTTTTTTATTTAGGAAATAATAATGTATAACACATGTATGTTATTAATTTTCCTTGTTAATCTAGATATCATTAGACCCATGTGGAGGGCCAAGTATGATGTATGATGTGTATAAAGTTTCTTTTTCTTTATGTATAATGTGCACATAGTTCATTATGTAATTTACTATGGGAGACAATGCTAAAAGATAAATTTAACATGCTAGATAGTTGTGAACAATTGTGAAAGGCTAGAAGGCCTTGGGTTGATGGTGGTTGCCTGCTCGGAGGGGTTGATGGCACTTACCTACATGGATTTCCTCTCCCTAGAGATATATGATCTTAGTAAGGGAAAAGAGTTGGCCAAGATGGTGAAGAGGGTAAAACCTGAGGCAACTCTATTGATTTTGGAGCCCATTGGAGGAAGTAAAAAATTACTCATAGACGGGACGCCGTCAGAGGAATAGGCATGATGTTGCCAAGAGGAATCCTATATTGGACCTTCAGTGGTCATTGGAATTCTTGAGCTAGTTTGCCAGTGGAATTCCATACTAGACTTGGTATGGTTTTTTGTCAAATAACTGTCTGGATGTGAAAATGACTCGATTTGGTTGTGGAAACCAACTTCCATGGGCTGGGAGGAGAACTTTGTTTACCTTTGTGATTCTCATAGCGGAACAAGTTAAGTAATCAGTTATGTGTTATATTAAAATGAATTTTTATATGATTATGTAAATATCTTCTGTAGATATTGAGAGGAAAGGAGCCTAGCTCTTGAAAAGGAATCACTGAAAGTACAAGTTTCTTTATTTTATTACTATTATTTTGAATGTCTTAGCAGCAGCTAGGACAATATGCACATGGTGCATTGATTGACATTGTACGATTAGAGATCTAGGTGCTCTCTGAATACTTTTTGAAGTATTATGTGGATGTCTTTAGTGCGAGATAAGATAATGTGCACGTGGTGTAGTGATTTATAATTTTTATTATTTATCATGTATAGAGGGTTGGTGCTCTTTGAAGAATAGGAAGAGTACTGTGACTAAAATATCACTTGAAATTGCATGAATGAATGATAGTTTAAAGTATTTCATTTGATTGGAAATGGTGTGACGAATGTGATTGAATTTGTTAGTAATACATTACAGGCTACTTTCCATAGAGTGTTGATGGGTTGTTCCACCATTCTCAGAGAGCTTGTGTAAAAATTATCATTACTTCCAATAGTAATAGGTAAGTAATGGTAACTTAGTATAGAGATTTTCCTATATTTTTATGAATTTGAATAATGGATAACATGTTAAAAATGGAAATGGAATATTTTTTGAGCTATACATGCTTATGACTATGGATAAAAACATTATTGTTTCAATTAATGGAATTTGAGGAAAAGAAAGTGTTTCATTGCGAAAGGGAAGGACCCCCTTTGGGTTGTTTATATTATAATATCATGAGTATAAGTTTAAGTTATAGTGAAAGAAGCACATCGAGGATGGTGTTGTCTTCAAGGGGAGGAGTATGTAACATCCATAGACCCACACCTTTACCTTTATCATTGATGAAAAAAAGATATAATTAATTTAATGGAATTAGTTTTTAAGAAGTAGTTGGGTTTTTTTGATAGTTATAACCACCATGGGAGCTGCAATGGAAAGAAAGGGAGGCTACCATAAAAAGATACAATGTCTGGTTAATATTTAGTAGGAGTGGGTTTAACCAGAGATTGTCCTTTTCTCTACTTATATATATTGAGCTATGGTTTTTTCATGATAATTATAAATTGATATGGAACAGAGCGAAGGGAAAATGGCTCTTCGATTGAAACAACTTAGGAACCAACTAAATGAATTACGAACAAAAACATCAAGTTCTCACTAAATAAAGTAATAATTTGGCTAACGAAGTTTAGAAGCACGATAAAAAACTGGATCTCACTATCAAGAATTGCAATCATGCTCTTCTCACGGAGGAATGGACGGTTCAAAAAATTATTAGAGAACAAATGGGAGAAGGGCCACGAGTCTAGCTGGGCTAAGAGATTTCAAGATTTAAAAGACAAGTACTCTTGAAAGAAAAATATTTTTCATACTAGTTTTATTTTACCATATCCTTGAAAGAAAATAAAAAGTATTCAATATTTTTCATACTAATCTTTTACCTAGGCTTTTGAAAGAAAGAAAAAAGATTGTGTGAAAATAGTTACTATTGTTCTTAGATATATACCATAGTAAAAGACAAACTTACGATGTAAGTTCTTGAAGATATTGCTATTATGTTAATATTTTAGAAATATATTATTCTTAGAGATATACCATGGCAAAAGACACACTTACTATGCTAGTTTTGTGGAGAAGAAGCCGTGTGAGTTCTTGCAAAGATTGCTATTATGTATCTTGAAAGATGTCAGTAGTAGTAAAACATAAAAGAAAGTAAATTTTCTTGTCTTTATATATATATGTATCTTATGTAATAAAATATATGTATTGCTTGTTCTTTTAAAAAAAAAAGGGATTTCGTACAACTGTATGAAATGATAATGAAATCCAAGTTATTTCCGAGAAAGTGAATATTCATTAAAGAGGGTAATTCCTTAATATATTTCATGGGTTGGGAGATAAGTTAATGAATTTCTTGGAAGAAAAGGCATGAATAACCCATAATAGTTTTCTCATAATTGTTTCTTTGAGAATGGTCATGTTGAAGCTTGTGTGAAAAGAATAATACATATTATGTTGTTTTATATATGTTGTTCTTACTTGAAAAGAATAACTTCTTGAAAGGAGTGCATGTCAACTTCTTGATTTGGATGTATACAACGTTAAGCTAACCTTGTATTGTTTCCTAGTTTTATGCATAAAATAAAGTTATCTATGATAATTTCTTGAAAGGGAAACATAAGAAGCTTTCAAGTATAAAGACAACAAAACTAGGATATGATAACTTCCTGATGCAAATGAAGTATGCATTTGTTACATGAAACGAATGGTTAATGATGATAGAGTTCTAAGAAGGGAATAATGTGTTGCCTACGTTAAAGAAGGGATATTATGATAAGATCTTGCATGCACAAAGAATAGTGATTGTGTTGGAGATTTTTAATCTTTTCATGGATAGAAGAAATATTGAGTTATAATGTTTATTTAGGAAGAATTATTTGTGAGTACTTAATGCTATCATAATGATTATGTTAGTTTTTGCGTATGCATGAAATATTGGTATTACCTTTCGTTGGAAACAATATACATATTTTTATGTGGGAAAAGATAGTACGTTGTGTTAGACTACATTGGGAAAGATTGATAGCATAATATTTGAAAAAGAAGACATGTATTTTTATGCTTTAGTTGCATTATTTCTTACAGAAAATAAAACATGTATTTACATGCTCCCTTGTGTTAAGAATTCCTTTGGGAAGACTCTTTTGGAAACTATAAGCATTACATGCATAGGACCAACATTTATCCTGTTAGCTTTAGCACCAAACCATAGATGAAGGGCTGGTTCTTTTGTTAAAGTATAAGTAACTCGAATGCACATTGTGTCATTTTCCATTAAAGGAAGTCCTCGACAGTTGTAGTGATTTGTCTTGTACTAATGTGCGAGAAGTGTCATAATAATGTGGGGATTATTTTGACATGAACTGATAATTACTTGCTTACACTAAGGTAGAGATGTTAGAAGGAAGCATGATGTGATATTGTATTCACATCTCATGTATGCACCTAAATAAGTGTTAAAGGATCACTTAAAGATTGATTATTTATTGATTGAGGCTTTATCTAATCATGCTATAAAAGCTTGTTGATGACATCAATATCAGGAAACGATGGTGACTTATGAGAAGGGAATATTATACTTAACATGGTAGTAGGTAAATGATTAATGATTTATGTAGATGAGTGTGAGCTGCATGATGGTCCATTGTACAATGGTACATTGTAGGTACATCCATGCCACGAAGACATGAATATATGAAGATATGAAGATTAGTGGGTAAATGCTATCATAATTATTGTAATGTCTTTAAATTAGATATTTATATATTTCCTTGTAATCTTTATAACGATGGTTAATGGATGGTCTCCCTTATAAGCCATTGAGTGAGGGCTAAACACCCTCATGAGCGTTTAATAATAAAACTAAACATTTGTTGGTTTTCACCCTAAGGGGTTTCTAGGGTATATTGAAGTTCAATGACGTGATTGATTATTGTGTCAAATTGATGATTTTGATTACTTTTTTTTTGTGATGTTAATAATGTAAGGTATATTGGTGTTCAATGATGTGATTGATTATTGTGCCAAGTTCATGATGGTGATTACTTTTTTGTTCTTATGTTCATAATGTCAAGTATGTGATGACTACATGAATAATGAAATGAATGCAAGGTTACATCATACAATTTTATGTTAATGTACTACAATAGAGGTTGTTAATGGTTAAGCAACTTACTATTCTTATACTAAGGTTACACTATGAACTGGTAAACATTCTATCTAATTATTAGTAAGAAATATTTAATGGTGATTTGGATAGTTAACCATAGGTAACTTGTATAAAAAAATTTAACTCCTTGCATTTACATGAAAGATTATCGATATATGTTACAGCAATAAAACAATAAAAATATATATTTAAATAGTGAATTATATATATATATATATATATATATATATATATATATATATATATATATATATATATATATATATATATATATATATATATTGAATTATTTGTTAAAAGATCCGATAAAATTATAAAATACCCAATTCAGATTATACAATTTAGTTTAAATATGTAATTCTATAATTTAAAAATATGTCAAAAAGGAAAAAAATAAACATAACACAGTTAGAATAAACTATAATAACCTTAAAAATTACAAGTAATTTTCTTTTTGAATATTTCAAATTTCCCCTATCATGACATCTCTTGGTTTCACGAAGAACAAGTAAACTTGTCACTTGATTTTTTTAATTTTTTTTCTACAATCTATGTAGGTTTTTCAAAATGTTTATATGGGCTATTAATATAATTTTCTATGATCTTTTAATCAGAGTTCTATCTTCCCGATAAGTAAAATGATACTTTAATGCCTTAATGAGTTTCTCCTTGCCAACTTTTTGATTTAAGATCCCTGCGATCTCATGTCTTCGTCATTCTGGTACCTGTTCATCTAATCAACGACCTGCTTATCTTCCTCTGTAGAACATTCAGAAGTATGTAAAACTGAATCTTCACGCGAACATTATGACAAACACTATCCTAATCTTTCTTGAAGATCAGATAAAGGCATATCATTTTCAGCTTCGTGTTATTATATGGTTTCCCTCAAAATCTCTCACATGATCTACACCTAGTTAAAGAAAAACAAATTCCAATGACAGAGAATTTAGATTGAGCATGTTATGTGAGAATCCATCACAACCATTTCTCAAATAATGTGTTGCAAAACATAAAGCTACGTCGCATATTTATTTTATTTAATTTTTAGTCAACCCATCCTATGCATAGACTATCATATACAATTAACAAACATCCAATATAAAAATGAGACCCGAGATTTAAAAAATACTCGAATAAATGATTGTTTTTGGCTCAGTTATTTTCACAATCGCAGCCACAACATAAATCTAATCCAATTACAATCTTCTGCCCATCACTTAGCAGGCCTATTATGACAATTTCACAAAGAAGAGAAGAAGCAGAGAAATAACAAAGACAGAACAAATTATTGAAGGGAAAAACCCGCATTGAAGAATTACTGATCTGAGCAATTTATACAAGTAGCTTGACAGTTATTCAGAAACTGAAATGGAACGGTAATCAAAATTGATTCTAAACTGTATCGAAACTGATTCTAAACTGTATCGAAACTAATTCTTTAACACTCCCCCTTAATTTTGAGGGTTACATTGTTTTATTCCTAACTTCTGACATTGAAATTCAAAATTAACTTTTCCTAGCGATTTGGTGAAAATATCTGCTAACTGCTCCTTGGAATCACAAAATTTGAGAACAATGTCACCATTCTTGACGAGTTCACGAATGAAGTGAAAACGAGTATCGATATGTTTGCTTCTTTGATGAAACACATTGTTCTTCGACAAGGAAATAGCGGAAGTGTTGTCACAAAGGATTGAAATTGGTTCATTATCTGTATATCCAAAGTCAGAGAGAAGTCTTTTTAGCCACACTGCTTGACATGATGCGGAATTTGCTGCAACGTACTCGGACTCTGTTGAAGATAGTGCAACTATGGGTTGCTTTTTGGATGACCATGAGATCAAGTTTCTGCCAAATAGAAAAGCATAGCCAGAAGTGCTTTTCCGATCATCAATACATCCTGCATAATCACTATCTGTATAACCAACAAGCTTACTATCTGCAGAGGCTGTATACGATAAACCATAAGTAGATGTACCTGCAATGTATCTTAACACCCTTTTTCCAGCTTTCCAATGACAGTCTTTAGGAGATTCCATAAACCTGGAGATATAACTAGCTGCAAATGCTATATCAGGCCTAGTAGCAGTGAGATACATAATACTACCAGCAAGTTGCTTATACAAAGTCGCATTAACAATAGTACCCACATCATCTTTACTCAACTTTGTACCAACTTCGATAGGAGTATCAACCGGTTTACACCTGTCCATCTTAAACTTTTTCAAAATGTCAGTAGCATACTTTTGTTGACTCATAAACATACCATCCTGTGTTTGTTTCACTTCGATACCTAAGAAGTATCTCATTAATCCAAGATCTGTCATTTCAAATTCATTTTTCATTGCAGATTTAAATTCATCTAACTGCATGTTACCTGTATAGATTATGTCATCAACATAAAGACACAAGATCAAAATATTACCTTGATGATCATTCTTGATATACAAAGTGGGCTCGTGGTCTCTCCTTCTGAAACCATTATTCAACAAGTAATGGTCTATTCGGCTGTACCAAGCTCTTGGAGCTTGCTTCAAGCCATACAATGCTTTTTTTAACCTGTACACTTTATGTTCATGATTTTTGATTTCGAAACCAGGTGGTTGATCAATATACACTTCTTCATTCAAGACACCATTCAAAAAAGCAGACTTTACGTCCATTTGGTAAATAGGCCACTTGTTTTGTGCTGCAATAGCCAATACAAATCGAACTGTATCAATTCTTGCTACAGGTGCAAATGTTTCACCATAATCTATGCCAGGTTGCTGAGAAAAACCTTTGGCAACTAATCGTGCTTTGTGCTTATCAACTTCACCTCTCTCATTTAACTTTGTTTTAAAAACCCATTTGACACCTATTGAATTTTTATCATGAGGTAGATCAACCAAATCCCAAGTTTGATTTCTTTCAATAGCATCGATTTCATTATTCATAGCATCTACCCATACTTTGTCATTTATAGCCTCTTCAAAACAAGTAGGTTGGAATGAAAGAAATGCAAAATTTACAATATCATCAACATCATCTTGTGCATAAATATCACTTAAGTTTCTCATCTTTGGATTATCAGAATCAGACTCAGAAGACGATGTACTGCTACTGCTGGATGAACTACTACTGGTTTTTTCTTGAACCTGTAATCTTGGAGTGCTTATTGCAAGTGTCCGAGGTTCATCTAACAGAATAAAAGGATCAGGACAAGTATTGTTCTCCATTTCATTCCAAGACTTATCTTCCAAAAATTTCACATCTCGACTTACAACAAATTTCTTAGTTATAGGATTAAACAATCTGTATGCCTTAGATTGATCACTATATCCTATAAAAATATACTTTTCGCTCCTATCATCAAGCTTCTTTCTCAATTTTTCTGGAACATGAGCGAAAGCAACACAACCAAATACGCGAAAGTGTGAAACTGTTACCTTTTGTCCACTCCATGCTTCTTCAGGTACAAAATTTTGAACACTAGAAGTTGGCGATCTATTCAAAATATATACCGAACATGCAACTGCTTCAGCCCATAGATATTTAGACAAATTTCGTGTTTTAAGTAAGCTTCGAGCCATATTCATAATTGTTTGATTCTTTCTTTCTGCGACTCCGTTCTGCTATGGAGTATAGCTGGTTGTCGTTTGTTTTTTAATACCATGTTGTTTGCAAAAATCAATGAATTCGTTAGATTCATACTCACCTCCTTTATCAGACCTCAGAACTTTAATAAACTTGCCACTTTGTTTTTCAGCCTCGGCCTTGAACTCTTTAAACTTCGAAAATGTTTCTGATTTATATTTGATGAAATACACCCAAACTTTCCTGCTAAAATCGTCAATGAAAGTAAGAAAATAAAGACTGCCAGCAACTGATTTTTCTTGCATAGGACCGCATAAATCTGTATGCACTAACTCTAGTTGTTCTTTGGCTCTATTAGTGGCTGAAGCAAAACTATCTCGTTTATGTTTACCCATAATACAACTTGTACATGAAGAGATATGATCAGACAAAGAAGGCAACCCTTTTACCATGCATTGACTTTGCAACAAACTCATACTTTTTATAGGTAAATGACCATACCGCAAATGCCACAAATCAGAGTTAGTTGGTGTTGAAACATTATGTGCATACAACTTCTCACTTTTTAACTGTAACTGATACAACCTGTTCTTTGTCATTGGAATCTTTGCAACAAGAGACTTATGCTTATCAACAATCATGCAAGTAGTGTTGTGAAAGCTAACATCATAACCATGTGCATCTAACTGACCAACACTCAACAAATTATGCTTGAAATTGGGTACATAATAAACATCATAAATGTTCTTCACAACATTTTGTTTGGTTAAGACAAGTACAACACCTTTTCCTGAAGCTTTAACCTGACGATCATCACCCAAACCAATAGATGAATTGAAAGATGTATCAAGATGTGAAAACAAATCACTATGACCAGTCATATGATTACTACATCCACTGTCAACCAACCAAACATCTTTATTAGGTACTTGCACAGTTACTTGGCATGCCAAAAATAAAGCATCGGATGTTTCACATTCAGTGTTTGTAACATTGGCTTTATTTCTATACTGTAGTTTTCGACATTCAGACTTATAATGGCCATATTTTTTGCAGTAGTGACACTGAATTTTAGATTTATCTATCCACTTACGACCATGATCATTTTGAGACTTCCTTGAATGTGTTTTAGTTACCTGTGATCTGTCATCAGACTGAGACTGTCCTCTACCTTTACTTTTCCTGCCACGAAAACCTCTGCCTCTACCTCTATCCATTGACGCTTTAGATTTAAAAGCATGCTCTAAATCATTGACATCTAAATTAATTCTTGCTTCATGTGCCAACAAAGAACCAGTTAATTCTTCCACATACAATTTTGTCAATTCTCTCGATTCAAAAACAGTAACAATCATATCAAATTTTTTTGACAAACATCTAAGAACTTTTTCAACAATTCTCTGGTCATTTAGTTCTTCACCATTCATCCGAAGCTGATTTACAACACCCATAACTTTAGTCATAAACTGATCAATGGTTTCTGAGTCAGTCATTTTAAGCGTTTCAAATTGGGTTCTAAGTGCCTGTAATCTTACCATTTTTACTTTATCATTTCCTTGATATGCAGCCTTAAGTATATCCCAAATTGATTTCGCAGTTTTAGCAACAGTAATTTTAGGAAAGATAGCGTCATCTAATGAATTTAAAATGCAAGACTTTGCTCTACCTTCTTTCTGTTTAATTTCATCAAATTGTCTTTTTTGGGCAGCAGTCATACCAGCAATTTCATTTGCGTCAGGTTCTTGGAACCCCAACTCTATTAATTCCCAACACCCTAAGCCTTGTAAACATGCTTGCATTTTAAGACTCCAAAAATCATAATTTTTTCCACTAAATGATGGTGTCGGAATTGCAAATTGACTTGTTGAAGCCATTTTTTTTTTTTTAAAAACAATCACCTTTAATAAACCAGCAGAAGTCTTTACCCCTTTACTAGTAACAAATAAAAGGAGCCTCAACCCAACATGCTCTTTTAAATGTAAACAAAACCAGCGAATAATGTTCACAACAACGAAATAAATGACTTCGTAGAAGACTGAGGAAGATTCCCTGTGCAATTGATTTAATTCTCGAAACTCATGAAATTATTTCTTGACATTTGATAACCAGCTAACTGCAAATTGTTCTCATAAGTGGAAAGAAACAACTGTCTTATTTTCTGTAAAATAGGCAAATCGAAAGACGCAGGGGAAACAACTCCTTTACCGATCTGTCCGTCCTTTTCACAATGGCAGAACGCATCACAATGGCAGAACGCAGTGTTCTTAGCACTCCACGGCTTCAACTGGACGTTCTACTCCTCCACAGCTTCTTGTCTACAGTCTTCAATCAGCTTCTCTTCAACACGAACCAGCTTCTCTTCCTTGGCAGACTGCGCTTTTGACCAGCTTCTCTTCAACATGAACCAGCTTCTTCTTTCACAGTCAAGTGAAGCAACAAAATAAAAAAACAGAACGCATCAAAAACAGAACTGTGCGTGGTGAGTCTAACCCACACAAGCAAACGCTCCAGCAATACAAACGCTCACACCCAGAATCGGCAGAGCTCCAATACCATGACAATTTCACAAAGAAGAGAAGAAGCAGAGAAATAACAAAGACAGAACAAATTATTGAAGGGAAAAACCCGCATTGAAGAATTACTGATCTGAGCAATTTATACAAGTAGCTTGACAGTTATTCAGAAACTGAAATGGAACGGTAATCAAAATTGATTCTAAACTGTATCGAAACTGATTCTAAACTGTATCGAAACTAATTCTTTAACATATTAGTGCGGTCTGAACGTGCAGCGGGATCAAATTAGATGATCAGTTGCATTCTCTCCCAAACAATTTTCTCTTAATAATTTGGGCAATCTTAACCCATCTAAATCTTTACCGAGTTTCCCACTTTTGGATATGTGTATTATTTACGTTGCGTGAATGAAATTTTACGCCTGGGAATTTCAACTTTTAAGTTTTAACAGTAAGATCTGAAGCACCAGCAACTCTTGTAATCCCAATCGACCGGTGTGTTAAGGCGTTAAGACCCGCTGCATTAATCTCGTTAACTGGACAAGAACCTCCCCCGCTGGGAGACCTATAGTTTTGACAATTAGAAGAGCCTGACGGAGCTACGGGACCCCTAAGGGATTCGAACCACCAGCTCTTCATCATAGAATTATTATTATTTTCCATTTGATCTCCTTGAAATATGAATTTCAAATGCAGTGGCCTGCAAGCCGAACTTTCACTAACCATCATAACAACCATAAGCATGGCAATCAATGCTACCAATCGTGCAGATGATAGTCTCATCCCCATATGGTTCCAACCTATACACTTCTCTCTTCACAGCCGCAGATGAAGTAATTGATCGCAACGATATGAATATCGAAATCGGAGGAAGATGAATAAGAGTAACATGAGTGTCTGTGTAGGGATGCAACTATATATATATAGCAAGTAATTACGCGGAGAAGAGGAGGGCGGAGAACAGAGAAAACGCGAAAACGAGGTTTCACAGATTACTTTATAATCTGGTCTTTGGGAAATCGTTCCACAAATTCAATGGAATAAAACGGACACTAAATGGAATCTTGATCTTTGTCCACAAGTCTTCCCCAAATCGCTGCGTTTAAAATTCCATGTAAAGTCAAATACTGACTTTCAAATTATTTATTTAACTTTCGTAATAAAATCTTTCACTCGGTTTCGAGACTTGACTTTTGGAGAACACACTCATAAACTTAACGGCGCTGTCACGTATTCCCAACGTTGAACGTTTCATCCTTAGATACTTTAGATTTTGTAACCCTAAAAACAATATTTCTGAAAATGAAATAAACCATTAATAAACTCATGGCCTTTCTGTTTTACTGTGACAGAAATGGTTATAGGATGAAGAATAGGTCAACGCGTATTTCAACGAATTGCTGAGATCGACATATAACACTCAACGATTTAAAACCTTCTCGCCTATTAATAACGTTAACGCTATGGGCTCAGCCGAAACCGGCCTCCACTCATGTTTCATATTATTCATCTTCCAATATTATAACTTTTCTTCCTACCATGACAATGAATTGAAAATAAGATTAAAAATTCATTTTACGATGGTTAATATTTTACTTAAATGCAAATAGGATGATGTTTTTATATGTACAATGTTATTATAAAGTGACAAATAGTAATTTTATATTTAACATAAATTTTAATATTCACAAGGGGCCCAACATCCAAAAAAATGGCCATGAAAAAACATGATAACAAACGAGCGCATATGAACCTTTAATAGAAAAGAATACCAAGTAGCTCGGGATTTAATTAAACAAGGTAACCTTTAAAGTAGGAAATGGAAATGGTACAAAGTCCAAAGATTAAATGAATTATTAAAATAAATAAATATATTTTTTTGTTTGTATTGGTGGTTCGGATTAGTTTGGAATGAGTCCAGTTACTTACGAAAAAAGAATGTATGGAAGGGGAGTAGGTGAGATCGTTTTCAGCCAACCAAATAAGATAGAACTTGAAAGAATTATATGTCGTATAATATGGGCATTTATATATTGGTGTGAATTAGAAAAGATACTGTATGATTAAAAATGTAGATTTACAATCTATATCGTTTATTATAACATCTTGAAATCATTAATTTAATTAAATAATTAATTGAATTACTGTTTATTAGTTTATTTTAAATTTTGAGATCTCATTTAATTTATACTTCTCATCAAAGAAAAAAATTCATTAATAGTGATCATAATTCATTTCATAATTAAAAGTATAATTATAAATTTGTAGAATAAGATTTCATTTAAAAACAAAGCTAATAAAAGTACAAGTTTCTTTTTACTTATTTTAAATATGGAATCAAAATGGTTTAACTTTCAAATTAAAAAAGCAATGTATAATAGTGCAACAAATCATTTCTTTCTAAAATTTCAACCCTTAAATATGGGTTTCAGAGAATCTTAAATAGTTTTTCAAAATATGAAAGGATTAATAATAAGTTTGATATTCTTTCCATTAAAGTAGAAGAAACTAAAAGTAAATGGTAAACAATTGTAATAGTAAGGCTAAAAAGAGATCATTTTTAGCTGGTGAAATTGATGGATAATATTGATTGAAGGATTACCACCAAAAATAAATTATGAGAAGATTATCCAACTTAGGAAGGGACTATGGGTGAATGTTGAATTGATATATTACAACCGGAGCTTCTACCATAGGTAGTATTTGATCTGTTTGTTCAAGACCTTGGTGCTTTGATACTCATTGAAGGGATTAATGAGGAATTCTAAAATTTCTTCAAAGTTGACAGAGGTCAATTGGTCAATTCTTTTGCTGAACTAATTCATATTTTCATGTTCTTCCACCCTTAATTTCTTAGCCTTAAGGAGAGAATAATCTATATATACGATTTAAATTCTAGTCTATTTCAGTGATTACACAGTCAATTGAATAATTGAGTCTCAAAGCCTTTCTACATCTTGTATTAGTTGTTTGATAGTGTGCAACTAAGCTTTCCATGAGTGCATTACAACAAAATTTTGAATCTTGGTAATAATGGGTAGCCTCAAAGAATTCATTTTTGGATCACGTTGCCATTGCAGCAACTCCTTATGTTTATTTTTTGAATCTTCAAATATTTTCTTCATTTCATAAAAATCATTTGTTAAACATCAACTAGTTATCCATAACCTATAATTTTCCCAATTGATCACACAATTGTACCTAGGCATGTTGAAGTGTTTAATTATTATTAAGAGCCTCATGCTTGAATTTCACTAGTTTAATTACATTGGATTTTGTGTCTTGTATTTTCTACAACAAGTGATTAACATGAGACTCTTTCTTCTTCATCTCAACCTCTAACCAAAATTTCACCTCAACAACCTGATCATTTCATTGTGCCCTCAATTTTGAACATTCTAGTTTCGATAGGACTATCTTCTCATCATTTTACTTGATGGATTATTTAAATTTAGTTGCCTTATGTGTTGGGTATGTGTTATATTCGTTCCACGATTAGTTGCATGTGCGGGGGGGGCATAGCCTCCCTTGTACGTTGCGTTGGGCATAGTGGGGGGGTCACAGGGGGAGTGGCACGGGGCACAGGACAGTGTTTTGGGAAATTTTTTTCCATATTTTTCGGTTAGCGAACCCAAATATGGTTTTGTGCATGGGTTTGCACATGTTTTTTTATTTTTGGGCATGATGGTTTTCGACCCCTTGAATTTTGCAGATCCGGTCAAGGGAACTACGATTATGTTCTAATCCAGGGTTAATGGATTGGGATTTATGAATGCTTCAACACACACACACACACACACACACATATATATATATCTGTGTGTGTGTGTGTGTGTGTGTGTGTGTGTGTGTGTGGGTGTTGTAACACTAAAAGGAATATAATGAAAAAATCAAGCTAGTAGTCTCGATTTGGGATCCAGGGGAAAATCTCTGTGTATATCCATTTTATGTTTTATGCTCTTATTATTATTATTTTTTTTTCTTTAAGAATTCATTTGAAGATAATTTTTGTACAGGTTTAAAACATACATTTGGTATTAGAGTTGTTTCAGCTTCTAGGGGATGTTTTTGCTGCTGAGGGGTTTTTTTCTCGGGCCTGTGGTAGACCCTGTCCAGTGGAAGATCTGCGGGATCGATTTTTGTAGTGAAAGAAGATGGCGAGTAGTGGAAAGATAGAAATAGAGAAATTTAATGGTCAGAGTCTTGAGTTGTGGAAACTCAATATAGAGGATTTGCTGGTGGATAAAGATCAATGGATTGTCGGAGATCCATGTACTAAAGCAACGACAATGTCATATGAAGACTGGGTGAAGTTGGATCTAAAGGCAACAAGCACAATATCGTTGTTTATCATAGATTCAATATTGTTGAACATATCTGTAACATATACGACAAAGACTTTGTCGGTCAAGTTAGGTATTTTCTACCAATCTAAGTCTCTGGCAAAAAAATTGTTCCTGTGGAAAAATATGTATAACTTGAGGATGGAGGATGGAAACTCGATGATAGAGAATCTAAACGCCTTCAATATTATGGTAAGTAATTTTTCATCTGTTGATATTAAAATATCAGATGAAGATAAGTGCATCAGTTTTTTGCATACTCTACCAAATTCATGGGATGGTCTAGGTATTGCAATATGTAGCAATACAACTACCTTGAATTTTGATGACATAGTCTCAGCCTTGCTATTGGGAAATGAGACGGGGAAATATGGAGGGCCAGAATGGAGATGCCTTATCTGTACGAGGAAGGTCCCAGAAACTAAAAACTAAAAAAAAAAACAAAAAAGGTTTTCGAGTGGAAGATCTAAATTTCCAGGAAAGCATGTAAATGTCTGCTAGAAATGTGGAAATGAAGGAAAATACAAAAGGACTGTATATCTAAAGCTCCTGAGAAAGGAAAGGGATATGAGGATGCTCCTTCTGCGGAAGCAAAAACCACCTCAGATGAAGGTGGGGATGTGTATTTGGCTTCTTCTTCAAATACACATGTAGATCATGATGCATGTTTGATTGACTCAGTTGCATCATTTTACTTCACTCCCCATAGGGAGTGGCTCTGCGAGTATGAGAAGTATGGTGGTGATGATTTATTCTTAAGGGAGGATAGGAAGGCCAGAATCATTGGACATGGAAAAGTCAAGCTAAATCTGCATGGTGGAAGGATTAGAACACTTCATGGTATTCTTCATACTCCTTCATTAGCTAGCAATATGATTTTTGTAAGAAAAATGGATGATTCAAGCGTCAAAACAGTGCTCGAGAAAGATACCTGCAAGATGGTTCAGGGAGCACTAGTATTAATGTGGGGAGTTTGGATTGGAAATCTATACAAGCTTTAGGGTAGCACTGTTATTGATGGGTGCAACAGTTTTGTGGTTCCTGAAAGTGGATCGGAAAGCCTAACGATATCTTCAGAAAAGACCATGCTACCGCATCAAAGGCTTGGAAATATTAGAGAGAAGGGCCTTCAAATACTACATGGTAATGGTATGGTAAAAGGTATGACTAATTTATCTTTGGATTTTAATTTTTATGAACAGTGTGTATATGGGAAGTAGAATCATGTGAGTTTTCCTTCTAGTGCTAAGAGTGCGAACAAGATATTAGAGCTTGTGCATAGTGATGTATTTGGACCTGTATCAGTTCCATCAATGGGAAAGTCTATGTATTATGTTTCATTCATAGATGACCTATCAAGGAATACATGGATATATTTCTTAGTGAATAAATCTAAAGTTTTTGAAAAAATTAGAGAATTTAAGGGTCTGGTGGAAAACTAGACAGAGAAGAAGATAAAGGTGTTGAGGACAGATAATGGTGGAGACTTCTGCAAGAAGGAATTTGAATAGTTCTGTAATAAGTGTGGTATATCACGACAAAAGACTACTCCATACACACATCAGAAAAACGAAGTTGTAGAAAGAATGAACATAACACTAATGGAAAAGGAAAGAAGCATGCTCAGTGGTACCAGGTTAAGATAGGCATTCTGGGTAGAGGCAGTGGAGACTGCATGTTACCTAGTTAACAGATCACCTTCATCAACATTGGAGGATAAGACTCCACATGAGGTATGTACTGTTAAGAAAATCTCTCTTTCACATATGAGGGTATTTAGATGTGATGCATATGTACACATTCCAAAGGAAAAAAGGACCAAGTTGGATAATAAATCTGGAACGTACATGTTTATTTGGTATAAGGATGGTTTAAAGGGTTACAAGCTTTGGAACCTAGAAACAAGGAAAGTTGTGTAGAGCCGAGATGTTTTATTTAGAGAGGATAATGATTTTGTTAAGAATGAAGTCCTACCAAAGGAACCTCAAAATATAGAGTTTGAGTTAAAGGAGGATGAATTAGACTCTACAACACAACAAGATTCAGAAGAGAAAGAGCCACAAACTCTAGCTGTCAGAAGATTAGTTTGGGAAAGATGGGATCCATAAAGGTATATTCCATCTGCTTTCTATTGAAAATTTTGTTTAATTATATTTAATGATGATCCTATAAATATCAGGGAGGTAGTGGATTTAGAGGATTGAAAACTTTGGAAGGAGACTATGATTGATGAAATGGCAACTTTGCAAAGAAACGAGGCATGGGATCTGGTGGAGTTGTCAGCTGGAAGGAAACTAATCGGGAGAAAATGGGTGTTTAATAAGAAGATGAATGTAGAAGGCAAGGTGGAGAAATAAAAAGTTCTGTTGGTAGCAAAAGTTTATTCCCAAATGGCAGGAATGGATTTTGGTGATATTTTTTCTCCTGTTGCGAAGGTTACTTCTATTAGATTAGTTTTATCTGTTGTTGCTGCATTTGATTTTGAGGTAGAATAGATGGATGTGAAGAAAACATTTCTTCATGGGGATTTGAAAGAGGATATCTACATGAAGGAACCTAAAGGGTTTATGGTGAACTGTAAGAAAAAACTGGTATGCAAGTTAAAAAAATCTCTCTATGGGTTAAAACTGTCACGAAGGATGTGGTATCAGAATTTTTATACCTATATACGGGGAGTTGGCTTCACCAGAAGCAAAGAGGATAATTGTGTCTATTTTATATTAATTAGTAATTGTGTTATTTATTTGGTCCTCTATGTAGATAATATGTTGTTGATTGGAAATGACAACGAAATTATTCATGATTTGAAGACCCGATTGTTTTCCAAATTCGACATGAAGGATCTTGGTGTTGCAAACTATATTTTGGGCATCGAAATTAAGAGAGATTGGGAAAAGAGGACGCTCTGGTTAAACCAAGGGAAGTATTTCGAGACAAAATTGCAGAGGTTCAATATGTAGGATAGTAAACCAGTGAAGGTTCCTATTCCTCTAGGTGTAAACCTATATGTTGAATAGTGTCCCAAGACACAAGAAGAAGAGGAGGATATGTCCCATGTTTCATATGAAAGTGCAGTGGGTAGCCTGATGTAGGCAATGGTGTGTACTAGACCAGACATTGAACATGCAGTTGGAGTATTGAGAAATTTTATTTAAAAATGAGGGAAGGAGCATTGGACAATGATGAAGTGGGTTTTCAAATATTTGTGTGGCACTAGTGATTATGGTTTGTGCTACCAGGGAAGACCAATATTGGACAGATTTTTTGACATTCATGGTTTTTTTTATTTAGACTGAGATGGAGATCTGGGCCAAAGAAGGTCTACAAGTGGGTATATGTTTAGCCTATTTTGAGGTGCCTTGAGTTGGATGAGTGAAAGATAGTGTGTAGTGGATCTTTCAACTACAAAGGCAGAATACATGGCAGCCACTGATGCAAGCAAGCAGTTTGGTTACAGAGATTTTGTTCAAGTATGGGGTTGGTGTAGTGAGCTATAAGGATATAATGTGATAGCTAAAGTGAAATTTTCTTGGCTAAGAACCCTGCTTATCATTCAAAGAAAAATCACATTGATGTTCAATATCACTTTGTGAAAGATATGGTTGAGGTAAAAAAGGTGTTGCCGGTAAAGTTGGACACTTTGAATAATGTTGCAGATGCATTGATGAAGTGTGTGAGCACTCATAATTTCTCTTGGTGTAGAGAAAAAATGGGTGTTGCAGGGTTGGACTAATGACTAAGCTCTCCTGTGGCCCCCTGCGGAAATAAAACAACAAGTGGGAGAATGTTAGGTATGTGTTATATACTTTCCATGATTATTTGCACATGGAGGGGGAAGATAGCCCCACCTGTATGTTGTGTCAGGTGCAACAGGGGCGGGCAGCGCCTTGGTAAATTTTATTTTCCTTATTTTCCAGTGGGCGGACCCGTCTATGGTTTTGTGCGTGGGTTTGCACATGGTTTTTTTTTGGGGAATGATGGTTTTCAGCCCCTGGTATTTTGTATATTCGGTGAAGGGAACTGTGGTTATGTTCTAATCTAGGGTTAATGGATTGAGTTTTATGAATTCTTCGTCATATATATATATATGTGTGTGTGTGTGTGTGTGTGTGTGTGTTGTAACACTAAAAGGAATATAATGAGAAATCAAGCTAGTAGTCCTGATTTAGGATCCAAGGGAAAATCTCTATGTATATCTATTTTATGTTTTATGCTATCATTATTGTTTATTTTATGTCTTGAAGAATTCATTTACAAATAATTTTTGTAAAGGGTTATAACCTACATTATGGATGTTTGCATTGGCATAAGCTCCAACATATTTTGCTAACTCTTCAAAATATTCATTTGGGTGGAAGAAGAAGTTTCCAAAATAGTTTCTAAAGTTTTTCATGAGACAAAGGTCACAAGTGAAATTTCTATTTCTAAAATTTTTCTCTTCTTCCTACTCTTCCTTAAAAATACTTATTGCACAAGGCTGTAAAACACTTCAATTGGAGGTATTTGATGAATTTGAACTTCAAATTCATTACTTTGTTGAGATACCCATTATGGAATGGGAAAAATATTAATAGGTGTTCATATAATAACATCAAGATTAGACATATTAGTTTTAGTCAAAACAGGAGTGTTCATTTATATCTATTGTTTTTGAGCAACTTGTGTTGACAAAGAACTGAAAACCAGGCCATTTGTAGATTCAACTTCAACTTGAGTAAAAGGTGTTGACGTTATTTGATTATACAATTGCCATTATTTGTCCATTCCAATATCAATAATTATTTTGAGAATATTTTCCCTATGAGGCACAGTTTTCTTTGAAATATTCTCCTTTGAGAGAACAATTTCTGAGGAGTCTTTTCTTTTATAGGATCAACAATTATATCTTTAGACTTCTTAATCATAGATTTCATCTAGGGTGCAGTTGACTGACTAGTAACCTTATGAGTAGTAATCTATGTAGTCTCACCCTTCATTAGGGGAATTTTGAGGTCTAAAATGGGCCTCCTAAGGAAATTATAAAATACTAGTGGAAATAATAAAATAAGATTATTTTACATCATCAAATTTTAAAGAGAAAAAACAAAAACTAATTTTTCAACTCATATTTTAAACTTATCTCCCAAATTTTTTACTTAAATTTCGAGTGGGATTACTCATTGGATGAAAAATTTAATTCCTCATCCAAGGAGTACCCATGTTGCATACTTTCAATGGATTCTTATACACTAAAAATGTGAAATACATGAAAAATGTGATTGCAATCACGTTTTTTCATATATTTCCATTTTTCATGTAGCAGGGTCTATCAAAATTATGCAACATGGGTACTCCATGGATGAGGAATTAAATTTTTCATCCAACAAGTATTCTAGGTTGAAATTTGAGTAGAAAATTTGGGATATAAGTTGAAAATACGAGTTGAAAAAGTAGTTTTATTACTTTATTATTTTTTAATCTCTTTACCTTTTTACTTAAAAAAGAGTGAATCATCCCCCATGGCTAACATCATCATCTTGAATCCTATTGGTTCTTATAAAGTTTATTTTAGTTGTACATTTTTATAAGGAGGCCCATTTTAGACCTCAAAATTCCCCTAATGTTCAAAAGAACTTCTTGGTGAGGAGGTTTTTGTTTAGTATCCTATAGTGGTGTGGACTTCATAGTTGAACTTGATTGAATGAATGATCTAGAAGCTTGTATTGCAACTATTGCAGTGGCAGGTGAATATAAAATAAGAGTTAATGTGGCTCTCTTTTTTTCCGTGCAGATTATAAAATCATGCTGTAGGTTTGTGGTAATTCATTCATTATTCTAATCACTTATTCAAAAGAGGCTTTCGATTTAAATAAATCATGAAATGAAGACTTCTCATGAATATACTTCTCAAGACAAAAGGTTGCAGTGATATTTTTACCTTCTTTCTGAGGGTCATATTGTTTAAGAGGAATTGTAGCTAACTTGACACCTTCAAAAGGAATAAGATATTTTTCACCATGAGGATTGCTAATAATAAAGTGTAGGTCCACTCAAATAGGAAATTCATGCAAAACCATTTTGGACACCTTTTTTAATTCATGACTAATTCCCATGCCAATCATTTAATAAGTAAAGTCCATACATAGGACTATGTCTGGAACATATGTAGGAACATCCTGGGGAGGAGAAAGGAAGCTGAAAATATTGATATAGGTAAATTTCTCCTTACAGTACCAACATCCACTTTTTTGAAGACAATGAATGTCTAGCTGAGGAATCATCGAGTGTTTATTGTCAAATAATATTTCATGAATAGGAATCAAGGCATTGTGACAATTGACATAAAAGTGTTGAGAGTAATTTTCCTCGAAAATATCACTTTTATAGATATGGATAGGGGTAGGTTTGATAGGTATTCATTTCTAACCCATAGCTAGAAAGGTTGTGGACTCACAGATGGCATCCATGATAAAATAATACATATAGAATGGAGGATTAGAAATGGATGTTTTGTCCTCTTAAAGTGTCATGACATGTTTGGAAATGTTATTTGACATTATTTTGGCCCTATTAAACTATTACATCGACATCACTTTGAATATTAGCAACCCAATCAATAGGAAAATGATTGATGATTCTCCAGCCAAATAAATGACATAACATGGAAGCAATATAAGAAAAAGGAAAGATAAGGGAAGAAATGGGATAATCGTAAGAATTTTCTTTCTCATGTTTCTTGGGGAAACTTCTCTAATACTTTGTTAAAGCAGGAAGGGTTCTATCAAGTTCTATGAATTATTTTTTCATGAAACTAGTAATGAAAGCCTCATTGAAAGTTAAACCAAGGTTTGGTAGTTTGTACATACCATGAATATCATTTGGCATGAAAGGCCCAACCATTGTACCCTTTGGAGTGATAATCTAGTGCTTGAAAATATTCAAAAAGTCAAAAACCCATCGAAGGAAGTCTATATAAGGCATGAGTCTAGGACTAGCAGCAATTTTATATAACCTGTACCTCAATGCACTCACTAATATGTAATCCAATTCAATATTTCTCTTAGTTGAATCTTAAGGAACTGTTGCACCAATTTCTTCATTTGAAGCATATTCCAATTCATCCTCCATTAACTTGAATTTCATCCCATCTTGATACTCAAATTTCTTGAGTAATCATTGCATCTAAATACGGTCTAATTTCAAGAAATTTATCATCAAATTCTTCTATAGTTGGCCCTACATGTCTTGAAGGAGGTGACATTTTCCTTGGTCTACCCATTATTGATGATTTCATAGAACGATATGGAGAATCCCTTTTTATAGGATTGATAGTACTTGTAGAGATGACATGGTGCACATGAAGGAAAGAATTACTATAAATTCATGAAAAAAATTAAGTATAACTAAGCCAAAGGATAGTAGAGGAAAATTAATTAGAAATACATAGAAAACATAACCATGTGATTAGTTCTAGATACAATATCAGCCATGAGAATATGCCAGATGGTATGTGCCAAATAGTGGGTTTGAAGTGACATGTGATTATGTGGCAATGTCACCATCCCCAAAGAAATTAACCGAGAAAGAACTCACGAAGTATTTCAGAAGAAAATATCAATGGAATGTTAGCCATGATGATATAGAATGTGAGGTCATCTAAGCTTCATGGATTGATGAATAGGAGAGGGAAAGGCTTGTAAGTATTCCTCGACCAATAATTCCCTGGGTTTAACTCATGAATGAAAGATATGTTTATTTCGAGATTGGTTATGTGTGGGATAGGTATCACCTAGGGAAAAGTTTAATTAATGAGAACAAATGGATCTTGAAGGAAAATAATGGGGCACACTCATACTTAAGTTTCAGGGAGACTTGTATGCAGGGTTCCAAGACTCATTTTTTATGGGATTCAGGAAACAATTAGGCTTGGAAACATATTCTAGGCTAGGAAAGAATTAATTGAGTTTAATAGTGTTTTCTTCTGGGATCTTCTTTATAAGGTAATGTTTACAATATCTTCCTTTCGTAGTTATAAAAGGGGTAGCTAAATAATATAAAGATGATTTAGTCGTGTAGATGACCTTAGTTATGTCTTATACTATGATGGTTTTGGCCTTTTATTTTTTAGTAAATAAAATAAATCCTAAGCTAGTTATAAGCATGAAAACATAAAATTAAGGGTTTTAAATCTTTTTCTAATGGGGTTCAAGTTTTCAAAAGTTTAAAGGGCCCCCTTTTTATTGTGAAATATATACAAAAATGGGTAGTTTTTGTTTTACACAATAGGCACAAATTTATCAATTTTCGCATGGCAGTTTGAATTCTGAGATGCATTGGGGAGATCCATGATGACAGATGAAAGTGGTACCCCCCTATGTGTCAACACGAACGAGAGGGAGTAGTGCTATTGTATTTACACCATCTGATGATTTAAAATTCCATATATTATTGATTACTGTATGGAACCTTAAGACACAATAGTGAAAGCGGAAGGCTCGCCCCTATGAAATCAATGTTTGTGGGGGGGGGGTGGGCTAAGGGGGGCGGGTCATGATTTTTTTTAGAATTTTCATTCGAGCCCTTTTATCAAAGAACATAAGATGGTTTATACATCTCATGTTAGAGATTATTGGCCTTTTTAATTCTCCTATGGGCATAATTGACTTAATAGTTGCATACGATGGATCAATACCACTAGAAGTTCAAAGTAGGTCAATCACTAAAGAACAATTGGCCATATTTTTTCCCCTATAAGTTCAGATTTTGTTTCTCTATGAAGAAAAAAAACTATACTGAACACACACAATGCAAGCAAGTAGATGCATACAAAAATAAAAAATAAATTGTTATTAAGCATGCAATTTCTTTCCCCTGATGGGGGTGTTTTCAATGATGGAAAGATATAGAGGGAGGTGACAGTGGTGCCTCTCCATCCTCCACGTGCACCCCATACAACTATTAATGAGAAATAATACGAAATGAAAATGAATGTTGCTGTCAAGGATGAAGGTAGTTATTATGTCTCACTTGTAGTGTTTACCTGGTAGTGTTTGGATGTGGAGGGAAATGAGCTAGGTCTGTAGTGAGGAGAAGGAAATTGTGTTTCTGCATGCCCCTCTAAGGTCTCAGCCTTGTGGGAGAAGTAGTGAAAGGAACCTGGGCGGAGCAGATTGGTGGATGGTGTTGGCATTGGCCAACCCCTGCGACCCTGTAATGAATAATCACACTAGAAGAAACTAAATTTGCACGAAGCCATTTAGAACCTGTGGTGGAGCATAGTCAAGAGGAGAAGATATAGTTGGGGTTAACCTCCATAGTTCGAAGGTGAAGTGATTTATTCTCATTTTATAAGGGAGGATATTTCAATTGCATGTTTCGAGATGCTGGTTGACTGTGGGATTGAGACGGGAGGGGTGGGGAGGTGTGTTTTTGTTGGGCCTCACCAAGGTTGTCATCAAAAGCTGGAGGATCTCCCTGTGGCATCTAGACAGAGATGATTTTCCCATTTATGTTGTAGCGCGAGGTATTGTTCTGTCTTTTGGGTGGTACGTTGTCATCCTCCATTTGGCCTCCAGGGTGGGAGGCAAGTCTTTGTTTCTTTTCATTATTATGTTTGGGCATGTGTTTTGGAGTGGGGAGGCTAATGGGATGCCTCGTCAAAGGGGAAAGATGCACTGACGAGGATGGAACCAAAGGAAGGAAGACAAAATAATGCGAGAGGAAGGAGAATCATTAAGTTTGTCAAATAGGCACGCGATTGAGGAGGATACTATAAAATTCAAATAAACATCAATTTCCTCTGAGAATAGAGGTATGAAGAGCATAAAAAGATGTTTGGATACATTA
The DNA here is from genome assembly GCA_034641835.2 of Pinus albicaulis. NCBI lineage: Eukaryota > Viridiplantae > Streptophyta > Pinopsida > Pinales > Pinaceae > Pinus > Pinus albicaulis. Next base: position 597,887,690 of record CM076581.1, on the reverse strand, counting down.
ATGACATTCATTTCAGTCAGAGTGAAATCTTGGAGCATATTTACAACCTAAGGCATTAACACAGGCACACCAATGACCACCTTCCCAGTCTGGAAGTGAGGGTGGATCTTATAGGTTATCATATTCATGAATGTGTTGGTCAGTACATATCTCCCCTTATATTCCCCCCTAAGCCTCCTCCATAATATGTTACAGTTTGATGAAACTTACCTTTTTTTACTAGTTTTTATGAGACTCTATGGCACGTGAGAATAATACAAGTAGTCGTTTTCTGATGTCTTCCTCCAGACCCCAATTTCAAAAATTATTATTGCAATGAGAGAAAGGGGCATGTTGAGATGAATTTTGTAATATGAATTTTGAATATCATATAATTTTCAAACCTTTATTGAAAAAAAAACTAAGCAAGAAAAATATTACAAATTCTAACATGCAATTTTTTTCAAGACCTCTTTCTATGGTATATAGGTCTTCTCTAGAGTATTTACAATATTCTTCTCCCATAGAGTGACAAGATTTTTGATAGAATATGTGTTGGAAATAACTCTTAAATACAATATCTTATCTAGAGTTATAGCTTCATGCACTTCCTTGATGGTGAATGTTAGCATGAATTTTTTGTCGTAAAAACTCACTTTAGCTACGCATATCAAGTAGCCCTAACATAAGTTATGGCTGCAAAATATCTTAAAATCTGTAATAAGCTATACACATCTAGATATATATATGGAAGATATTAAGCAGGTAAAGTAAAGTACAAGCACCAATGGAAAAGACAAGAACACATATGTTTAAAAGAATCTTTTTTTTATTATATCAAAGAATGAGGCACCTGAGAGGAAAACAAGAAAGGTGTTTTCTGGTTCTCCTCAGTGGGCTGGGTTCTTGGAAGTCCTGAGTGTTTCAGATTAATGGTCTCTCTCTCTAACTATTGTGGAAAACAAAACATGGAACTCAATGGGAGTTCATAAAACAGAAATGCAAATGGTGACCAAGAGCAGATCTAGTGTGATCCAATGCAATGAAGGTGACTAATGAATGGGAAAAACCCTCCTATTTATAAAAAAATATTGCGGTGTTCTAGAACCTGGTGCATGAATAAAATATTATTAAACATCTTCTAGAATCACCCTTTAGGAATATTTTATTATATTTGTTAGAGGGAAAAGGGTTTTTGACTTGGGTCAATTCCTTTATTTATAAATAACAAATAAATAAATGATTTACTTGTTATTTAAGGGAAATGAGAGGAATATAATTAAATAAATAATGGTTTATTTAATTATTTATATTTGATTTAGTCAAATTTAACTAAGAATATGATTTAAATAGTGATTTAAATAACTTATTCTTAGGAAACAATTAAATAAATAATGATTTACTTAATTGATGTCCTTATTTTGGGTTAAACATGACCATGAAACATAAATAGATGTGGTGAAAGAAATTTTACTTTAGGTAAAATTGGTCTTACATGGTGTACTTGGGTTCATCTAATAATAATAGGTTAGATGACCAAAAAATGGTGTAACAGATTGCCCCCCAACGTACGAGTGTTAGGAGAAAATTGTATGACCGAAGTACATTGTAAGAACTCAATCACTAGGTGAGAAAATGGAAGTGAGAGAGAGGACTGTATGGTAATCTAAAGTGTGTGAAGGACTAGACCCTGAGGAGACGAGACTTACAGGTGCAACAAGTCTCAAATGTATGAAGTGGTACCAATGCGAAAGGCAGCGGGGAAGGCATACCTATGCCCACCGAGACAATAGTACAAAATATAAGGTGCCTGGAAAACCACGAAACGCAATAATGAAAGAGGTACTGGCCAAAATATGAGCCAGAAAAATAGAATGACGACTCCCTTATACATGTTATGCCTGGAATAATCATCAGGACTTATACAATAATAATGTAGTACAAGAGGTACAAATATACCCAAATATCCCCTACACACGGGGAAGGGCTCACAAAATCTGACTGATACAAGTAAATCGAAAAGGTGTTGCAAGCCACGGAGGCCGATATCGTCAAATGAGAGGAGTTGCATCAAGGACTGAAGTGACGAAGTCATCCGAGCATGTGGGGGGCTACCTGGAGGGCCACCCCCTCATGAGGGTTGGGACATCTCACACACACCAGGGAATCATGAATGATGGTGGTGACATCACTGAATCATCAAGTGTAGAAATCACAATCAGGCGGACCAAAGAGCGTGAACCAATATCAACTGCCCCCTGGACCCAACTGCTGGAGAAGATAAGTTGACGTCGATAGAAGAGGATCTAGAGCAATAATCATATAGGTAGTGATGAGGATGATGGGAAGGGGGATATGAATGAGGAAGTGGGTGACTTCCCCTGTTAGAGCATAGAGGGTATGAATGTTATGGGTGGCAGTTGATATAATGGTAAGGAGCATAATGTGGGGATGTGAAGGGAACGGAGACATACTGCAAGGAGGGAGGTGGACTCTATGCATGTGCTCTAAACAAGGGCGACTCAATGGCGTTGCCACACAGTAAAGGTCCAATGGGGGACCATAATAACATGAGCACAAGAGGGTATCTCATGGTGAAAATCAACATGAACAAGGACAAGTAAGGAGGTAAAGTGGTGCCCCCAGGACAAGTGTAATAAGTGAAGAAATTAGATTTTGAGAAGAGGTGAACAGACGCTTCGTGGAAAAAATGTGTCTTGGTGAAGTATCAAAACATAAAAAACTGAAAAATACCCATTTGAATGCTCGGTGAGAGCTTTCCAACGGTGCAGACGATGTGTCAAACGGGGCTACGGTTTGGTCGTAGCGGGCGAAAGAAAAAACAAGGGTTTTATTCTAATAGGGTGTTTTCCCTCCAAAGTCATTCATTTGCTTGTGTAGCTGTGGTGAATGTGTAGAGGAGAGAAGGCCCTAAATCTTGCGGTGATCGTAGCAAACAAACCGACCGTTGGAATTGTGATCCGTCAGTTGGAGGTAAGAGGCCTAATCTTAAGCTTTGTTGTTGATGGATTCAAGTTGTAGATTAGGGTTGGAAATCTTAGGAAGTGCCCCTACTTCTCCTTCACGGCCGGGTCGCACTTTTTGGGGCAAAAACTATGACCTGGGACGCAGGTTTGAGCCTGAAAAGTGTGACCTGGCCGAGGTTTTTCCTGAAAAGTGCGACCTGTGAAAGGGAGGGATTTTCAGTGCTGTTTTGGAATGAGATTCATTTTTGGTGTGAGTTAATCTAGTTTTGATTATCTGTAGACTGAAAAAGATGGTGTTTTTATGCAGAGATGGCAGATATACAGATCAACTGGAGAGAAAGAGATCTAGGTACACTACGGATAGAGATCAAAGTAGATCAGGGTGTCCGTCGTGCACTGGCTAGATTTGGGGTTCTAAAATTTTTGGAGAACCCTTTGATGAGAGCTGGTGAGCCCCTGTTAGCCCAGATTATCAGTTATTGGGATCCAGATCATGAGTTTTTTATGGTGCAGGGGCACAGGATCGAGCTGACGGTCCAGGATATGTATTTCTTGACTGGTCTCCCTCCATTGGGGATGGTGGGGAATACGCAGCCAGTGTTACCGCGAAGGCGTAAGATTATAGAGTTTGTCGAATGACATTGTCGACCGAGTGTCCGAGTCAAGGGGAGTCAGATATCTATTGGGGATCTACAGAGGTTGGAGACCCGGTCAATGGCCGCAGCGGTGTTGTGGATTTTGGGCAGTCAGGCGCTCCATCATATCACTAAGGGACAGATGATGATTGTGGAGAGTGTGCTGGGTGGGACCTTCTATGGGTGGGCCCAAATGATGTTAGCGTTGCTGAAACGCCAGTTTTCGCTATGTAAGCGGCATGTGAATCATGATTTTGCATATGGAATGGTGTTGTGCTCTTTCTTCTTTGAGAAGATCCCAACCTTATGACCTCTGATACAGTTGCCTGATGGGGGCTCAAGAGAGCCTCGGATGCGACGGTGGGGACGACTACTAAGTAGAGGAGGAGGACGGGTGGTCGGAAGGGTGTTTCGACCAGAGTTTTTCGCTCACTGGGATCAGATGCCGTTATACATAGATGACTATCCCTATAGTGGGATGAGTTATTAGAGAGATCCGGACTTGCTGCTACCACCTGGGCGAGTATGGGGTCCCGATGGTAAGTGACAAACAACTAATCTGTTATGTTCCGTTTATAGTTGGTGACTAGCATGCATGGTGCTAATATTTATGTTGTTTGGGATGCCGATATAGCTCCGGTAAAACCGGCCGGATATATGGGGCGACCTGCAGCAGCAGGAGCTACTGGTGCCAGTGGATCGAGCATAGGACAGAATGAAGAGATGGCCGCATTGGTGGAGGATCTTCGTCGTAGATGTGAGGGACTATTGACCGGCGTGTCAGAGCGTGGTTGGCAGGATTTAGATGAATGATACATAGAGTTGTGTATTGGACTCCCCTCAGAATGGTGAGGGATCATGTGATGCATGGCGATGGCCGGGCAGACGGTGCGTGATCTACGAGCTGCAGGAGCAGAGCTGTTGGCTCGGGATCCTCCAGAGCGTGATTAGAGGCAAGCGGTGCCCCCCAGTATGTATGTAGGGGCGAGTGCTGCCCCCCTAGTATTGTATGTAGGGGCAAGTGGTGCCCCCCAGTTTTGTAGTTTTTGGTTGTGTAACATGCTATGGGCATGTCCTATGTTTCAAAGTATTGGACTCTAAAAACACATGTGATATGATATATGTATGGTTGATGTGTATTTAAATGTTATGTCGTGCTTGTGATAAATGCCAGTCGAGAATATGATTTGCGATCTGATCTGCATCGTGATTGTGACTTCTAGGGATGTGGTTGAATGAAATGAATCTAAATTCATGAATTAAAAGTCTCACCCATAAATATTGTCTAAACAGGGTCAGATGATGCACACGGTAGACACCATTAAGTTGTAAGACAATAAGCAGGGAATCTAAATAAACGTGTAGGTGGAGGATGCGATGGGAGAGAGCATCAGCTAAGAGACCACGAACTGCATCATATTCGGCCTGATTATTGGTGGCGGTACCAATGCATACCCCATTGGCAAGAACAAGGGTGTGCACAGGGGTAAAGATGGCCCCGGCGGCTGAAGCGAGGTTTCGGGAATAGCGACTGGCGCCATCGGCATAAGCAATGTAATGAGTGGACGAGGGGTCGAGGGAATAGCATCACAGTAGAGGAAAAATGAAGAAGATCGGGGATGGATGTGGTGACGTACATCATAGATACGGATGGGAACATCAGGATGAGGGGAAGAGATGTCACGAAAGTAAGGACCGAAAGAGGCTGCAAAGCTATCGAGATCATCAGTCATAGAAAAAAGGTGCAGATAGGGGTCATCAGAGGGAATGACAGAAGAGCAAGTAAAGAGATGGTCAGAGCACGAGGAGGCTAAGAATGCCACGGAAGGGGTATCAAGTGAAACAGACGGAGTGGATACAGAGGGGATGTACTCTGATGGGTGGGCGGATGATGATAGGTACAAGAGAAGAGCAACAGATTCTGACATCTCAACATCAGGGGGTGGGATGTCAATGGTGGCCGGGGGATCTTCAAGAGAACTAGACGCATACTGAGCGAGGATGGGTGAGGCTGATTGATTTTGTTCAATTTCATACTCACGAATGACCTCTAAAGAGGCTCAGTAATGCATGAGGTGAGGACAATGGTGGGAATAATGACCATGAATCCCACATAAGGCGCAAGGTTGGTTGTTGTGAAGAGCCTTGGGGTTCGTGGCAACGGGGGAGGAGGAAACAGGGGTTTCAGAGGTCGTCGATTCGGGAAAGGCAACTTTAACCATGGGTCGGATACGGGGCAACTCAGGACAAGTATGGGTGGCGTGACCGATACCATCACACAGGGCACACAGCTTGGTGGGTGGAGGGGGAATAGGGTCAACAGCGATGGCCTTGTCTTTGGATGGCCCCTTGCGAGTTTTTCATTTCTTACCCGGAGTAGATTCATCGTGAGGAGGAGCATGTGAAGGGGCTAGGGGTACTCGAGTGGTGGAAGGGGCAACAGGAATCAGTTGGACAGGTGTCACAGCAATGTATGGTTTAGGGTGACCAGGAGGGGTCTCAGTGGGAGGAGGAAGATACCATACCGGTATTCCCAATGTTAAATTAGGGAGGGACAGGGTGGCCATGACGGGAACTGAATAGACTTCAGGAGGGGGACCAAGGAAGGGGATTTGACCGACGGAGAAATGTCTAGGGTGGACGGTTCCAATATGGGAGAGGTTGGAGGGAATTGATTCGGGAGGGTAAGGAGGTTCCGGAGTGTGAGGGAGAGGGGGAGGGCCCGGGGGGAGGGGTTGAGTGAACTGAGGTGAAGGGCTAAGAGCAGGGTGCGGCGGATGAGATGGAGGTTGCTGACTAGTTGAGGCAGGGTGTGGGAGGACAGCCTGGGAGGATTGCATAATGCAAACATTCGCCGAGCTAGGATCAGAGATAGGAGGGGGAGGACCGGGGAAGGTTCTAAGCAAAGAGGAGTCTTTGTAGATGCCTGGGGAGATGCTGGTGAAAGAATCAACAATTTTCTTATTGGTGACAGTAGAGATGGTGGACTCAGGTGAGGTCTGGGATTTAGGTTCATGATATGACAAGTGGTCAATGGTGACGATCTTGCCATTATGGGGGGAAAACATTTTGCGGTGGACTGCGGATGGGACAACAGACATGGCATAGGTGTAACTACACCCCAAAAGGATGTTGTAGTCAAGAGGGGCGTCGATAACTTCAACGTCGACACAGACAGTCTTACCGGCAAGGGTGATAGGGCAGTTACAAAAAATACCAATGGGTTGGGAGGCATGGCCATCCCACGCACGGAGGGTGATGGTGGAAGGGGCCAGCTCACGGGATCCGAGTTGCTTCCAAACCGAAGCAGACATTACACAGGTAGATGCCCCCTCATCAATAATACATCGAGCTACATTGGCGTTTCGGATTTTGATGGGGAGTTGGAAAGCAACAGAAGGAGGAAGAGGGGGGTGGTCTGACTGACGGGCATCAAAAACAATTAACAGGTCATCAGCAAGATCTACAGCACCCACGGTAGATAGTAGAGCTTTCTTTTGAGAAGGACATGACTGGAGGAGTTCCAGCATTGAAATGGTAGCCAGAAATTGTGCCAGATCATCCACTATGCTGTAGAAATGGGTAGCCCGACCAGAGGCAGCATTTCGGTGTAAGGGACCCTTAGGAATTTTTGTGTGACCCTCAAATTTGGGGGGCGGGATTTGTAAGGGACCCTTGGGTGTCGATAGAGGCTCTGTAGAACTTGATGATGGGGACTCGGAGACAAGCGAAACGGGAGGAGGGGAATATTGACGAGACTGGGTTTGGAGGTTAAGGTTGACAGTGAGAGGGGGGTCAGAGGCCATTATGAGAATTTGATAATCAGAGGTGCCAGAAGGGGAATGTTGAGTTGTGCTATGGGCACGAGGTGATTGAGTAGCTACGAATCCTTGCTGAGGGAAAGAATCGGTAAACACGGCAGGTTGGATAGGGGTTGGATGGGAAGAGGTGGTCGGGGAGGAGTGTTGACCCTGCATGGTGGGTTGGGATTCCCACATTTGTCGCATCTAAGGTAATAGGGGACAGTTGTGAGTGTAATGACCATAAACACCACAGCATGAACAAGGCTTATTGGTACGAAGCGGTGGCTCGGGCTTGGGTTGAGAGCCTTGTGGCTGGTTGGCGGTGTTAGGGTCCAGACTGGGAGAAGTGGGGCCACGATTGCCAGGGGTGGATGGATTTCCTCGCCTCCGTCGAGAAGTAGGCACCCCTTGTTGCGCAAATACGTGCCCTGTGGGGGGTAGTAAATGTAAGGGGGGAGGAGGCAAGGGAGTCGGAGATCCGAAAGTAGGAGGAGCAGGGACACCAGGCTGAGGATAGAGATAAGGGTGAGAAGGGGCCACATTGAGGTATGGAGGCAGGTGGACAAAGGGGGGAGGCATGCCATAACCAGGGTACATGTTGCCGGGAGGGGGAAAGGTGCTACAGGTGTTGGCCCCTCTGGGGGAAAAACCATAGGGAGTAAGAGGCTGGGTAGTGGTATGGGACAGAGCTCCGACAATACCATCAGTGGAATGAGAGGTTCTCGAGGCGTTAGGACCACCGGGTTTGGGGAGGTCAGGAAGGGCGATATACACATAACCGGATTGAGCATAAATAAGATCATACTTCAAAGCTATTTGAAAGGCAGCTTCTTCGGTTTGGGGAAAATGGGATGCGACATCTTTGCCAATGGGTTGCAGGAGGGTGCGAAGGAACCAATCCATGTAAACACAATCTTCAAAGGGGGGAGCATGGCATAAGCTTCGTCGTCTTCGCCACTCTTGAACATGAGCGAAGAGACATGTTGAAGAGGATTGCTGAAAGGAGGTCAACAGTTCGGTGCCAGTGTCGTATCAGAGAGGGAGCTGGAAATAAGACAAAAAGGCTTGGGCAATGGTGGCAAAAGTGGTATGGGAAGAGGTGGCTTGATTGACATACCATTTGGATGCTTCGCCGGTAAGGGTGCGTTGGAATAAATGAAGACGAATGGAGTCGTCGGTGATGGAATTAGAGGAGCACCACATGTGGAAAGATCGGATATGATTAGAGGGATTTTCACTAGAAAGGCCCTTGAACTTTGGAATGTCAGAGGGGAGCTTGGTTGGCATAGAAGGCCAACTGACATCATGGCGGATAGGATCGTTGATAAGCTGATTGAAGTCGGGGAGACTTAGGCCAACCATATACGGAAGTAATGGGGAAGTCGAGGTAGGTCCCATAGTGGTTCCACTGGAAGTGGACCCGGTAGTAGAACTGGGGTTAGGGCTAGGTCCAGAATTAGACATGGTGAAGGTAAAGGGGGGAGAACCAGAAGGATGGGGAGAACCCGAGCAATCAGAGGAAGAGTCGGAGGGCGGACTCGGGGAAGGACTTACTCGATGACAATGGGAAGGAGGAAGTCGACCAATCGGAAACTGAGGGTGAAGGCTAAGAAGTCGCCGGGAGAAATGCCTTGGAGGCGCAATGATGATGGGAAGAAGAAAGACCGACAAGGGCAGTAAGGTGCAAAAGCAAGATGCGACAAGGGCGAGGAGGTGCAGTGTCAATTAATTTTAGAGTCTTTGCCAGGCAGTGTTAACCAGGCTCTTCTTCACTTAGGGTCAGTGTGTGGCATGCGTTAATTTTAATTGATTAAACGCAGACGTTTTGAGAGTAAAATAAAAAGTGTGTTGCGTAATGGAAAATAAATCTGCAGTAAATGAAACTGAAAGAACAAAAAATTAACAACTAAAAAGGCAGCAATCGAACCCAAGCAAGGTGGTCTTTCAAAACTAGTCTAGAAGGGGTAGAGCATGCTAACAAGAGACCAAATAGATCGAAGGTCCAGAGGGACTGGGATCTAATGGAGAAATCTACTGGAAAGTGGTGCAGAAAGAAGAAAAGAGGCAGGGGCAAGGTTGCTGCTAGAAAATACGAGATCAGCTAAAAAGAGGGGGTCAAAGGGGTGACCCTAGAGCAGAACCCAAACAAAGCAAAAGGCAGTGTATAGAAAGGGAAGAAAAGCTGACCTGTGAGGATCTGAACAAGAGGTATCAAATCTAAAATAAGGCTGAAACTTCTGGAAATGCAGACGTCTGAAAACATCAACAAACTCTCCCACAAAAGGTGGAGGGAACTGAAGCCCTAAGGGGCAAGAGTCCCACTTAGGTGAGTGAAATGGATCAGAAACAGTTCTAAACAGGTGGAGACAGAGGCTGGAACACCCTGACAGAAGCTTCAGTGAAACCTAGAAAAAGCGCTGGCAGATTGTAGAAAAAATTGCAGGTCGCAGGTTTGGGCCTGTTTTCAGGCGAGGTCGTAGATTTAGGGCAGAAAAGTGCCACCTCAAGGCCAGGTCACACTTTTTGGGCAGATAAGTGCGACCTGCAGATTTAGGGCTGGTTGCTGCAGATTTCAGAAAATTTTGTCGTCTCTGCTGCAGCTGATGTCGGTCACCTGGGCAATAAGGCCAGAAACACACGAAAGTGATAAATTTGAAAGTTTGAGGGTTTTAGAGGAAAAAACTAGCATAAAAATAGGAAAAACAGAAAACTGAAGAGAAACCCTAGTGTCTAAAACAGCTGCATATGCAGGAAAATATAAAACGACAGTGGTCGCAAAAGAAAACCCGTGTGGAGTCGCCAGTTGTTAGCATGAATTTTTTGTCGTAAAAACTTACTTTAGCTACGCATATCAAGTAACCCTAACATAAGTTATGGCTGCAAAATATCTTAAAATCTGTAATAAGCTGCACACATCTAGATCTATATATGGAAGATATTAAGCAGGTAAAGTAAAGTACAAGCACCAATGGACAAGACAAGAACACATATGTTTAAAATAATCTTTTTTTTATTATATCAAAGAATGAGGCACCTGAGAGGAAAACAAGAAAGGTGTTTTCCGGTTTTCCTCAGTGGGCTGGGTTCTTGGAAGTCCTCAGTGTTTCAGATTAATGGTCTCTTTCTCTAACTATTGTGGAAAACAAAACATGGAACTCAATGGGAGTTCATAAAACAGAAATGCAAAATGGTGACCAAGAGAAAATCTAGTGTGATCCAATGCAATGAAGGTGACTAATGAATGGGAAAAACCCTCCTATTTATAACAAAATATTGGGGTGTTCTAGAACCTGGTGCATGAATAAAATATTATTAAACATCTTCTAGAATCACCCTTTAGGAATATTTTATTATATTTGTTGGAGGGAAAAGGGTTTTTGACTTGGGTCAATTCCTTTATTTATAAATAACAAATAAATAAATGATTTACTTGTTATTTAAGGGAAATGAGGGGAATATAATTAAATAAATAATGGTTTATTTAATTATTTATATTTGATTTAGTCAAATTTAACTAAGAATATGATTTAAATAGTGATTTAAATAACTTATTCTTAGGAAACAATTAAATAAATAATGATTTACTTTATTGATGTCCTTATTTTGGGTTAAACATGACCATGAAACATAAATAGATGTGGTGAAAGAAATTTTACTTTCGGTAAAATTGGTCTTACATGGTGTACTTGGGTTCATCTAATAATAATAGGTTATATGACCAAAAAATGGTGTAACAGTGAATGTTTCAATATCCTCATACTTCACAAAACAAACTAGACATCCAATGTAGGATAGATTAACAACTGCTCAAAGAGTACATGATAAAATGTTACTTATAGAAGAGAAAAGAGAACATTGCAAAAAACTTTGGAATTTCTATCTCTAGATATCACACCTTTATCTCTTAAAGGGGCAGTAAGGCCCAACTTTCCCAAAGCTGGAAAGGAAAATCCTAAGAAAAAAATTATTAGAGACAAATGTGTAAGGGATGCCTTATGCCTCAATGACCTTGTGAATTTTTAATTTGGTGCGAAACATGTTTTTTTTTAAGATTGAATTCATGGGTTCTATTAATTTCATTTGGAACTCAGATGGAAAAATCCTCTTTATATGTCGTCACCAACAATTGTGAAAAAAAAAAAATGGAATTTCTATTTACTTATAGCCCTATATATGAAAGTCTCAAATCTCATCTACAATTTTATATACCTTTATGGTTCCAACCTCATTAATGGACTTGAAAATATTCAATTGATCCATCATCAATGGTCCCTTTATAGGTAGGATAACTACATAAACTTTCTTGAATTACTCCACAAGACTTGAACAATGTTCTAGAGATATATGCAAATAGGTGATTCTATACCAAGTTATGCATTTAAGCACATTCATGAAAAAAAAGGGCCTAAATGAACAACTACTCCTAGAATGCTTGGCCTATAATAGAGGACTCTCCAGAATACAGGATTCCAAGAAATAATTTTTCCAGATGGCAAACAAAAATATATAAGAGAATCCATACATTGTCGAATGCAAATACAAGAAAAATAAATGCAGCATCAAACTTCTCCATTAGGAGATAAAAACATTGTAAAATCTTTATTTCCATAATTTATTGCAAAGAAAGGGAAAATTATGCATTCCAATAGGGAAAAAAAGTAGAAAACAAGTAGGTACTTGTGAGTCTTCACAACCCACTTGGGAAAATGATCTATTGGGATACCCACAAGAAAAAAATAACAATGAATCAATTAATTCGACCTGATCTTTAAAATTCATATAGATGGAATGGGAAAAATTAAAATCAATTTGATAATGAGAAACGAATGCAGATAAAAAATGTGCTTATCTCGCCTCACAAAAATAAATTAAAGGGAATGTTATAAATAAGATGAAGGGGGAAAGAGAAGAGTAATGCAACCTCAGAAGAGAAAGTTTCAATGATTTTAATAAATAGATAATTTTCCAGTATATCTAAGCTCTTTTTTATTTATATTTGATGTATGGCTTAACACTCTCATGTATCCTCAAGATCAAGTTCTCAATATCCATTGAAAATGATGCATGAACATCTAGATTTAGCCAACAATGTGATTGTGTGTTCACATGTTGTGGCTAACAAGAGTTGGAAAATTGATTATTAATATTTTATTAAGCTTGAATTATGAGAAGTTAGTTTGTTTTGATTCCTGAGTTAAATATGAATAAAAATGGAAATTTTTTTCTCCCTACGAGGAGATCAAGGCGAGTATATTATATTAGTAAGATAGGATAGAATTAGGTTGTTAGAGTGGTTCAACGAAGAACTAATAAAAGACAAGAGAACCGCTTTCGAGTATATATAAGTGTGAATAGGAGAGTGTGAAAAAGTGTGAGAGGTGTGGAATAGGTGTGAGTGAGGTGTGAATAGAGAGAGTGAATATGGTGAAGCAACAATGTAACAATCCAGCTATCAAGGGAAAGACTTTGTGTATTTTCATTACAGTTAATTCCAAGTATGTTTGTATTTTTATTCGGCTGTCTGTTTTAAACTTCCATTTTTTATTTCTCTGTTGGAGTATGGATATCGCATCGTGCACAATGGGTGTTCCATGTAATATGTTTATGTGAAATTATAGATTTGATTCAAGCTTGTGAAGTTGCGATATAGAATTTCGCAGCGATTTTGGCATTTCACATCCAAAGAAGGGTCAATTGGATGTGCAAGCAACAAAGATATGGTGAGGACTGTTAGATCTAGGCATATATCAATAGTGGAGATCATATCGCAAGATAAAGTGGGAGATCTAAAGAAGAGCCACATGTTGACATAGCGATCCAGCACATATCGCATAAGATAAAGATTGCACATCGCATGCGATATGGTATAACAGTTAATGATGGAGTTAAAACTCGCGAAGTGAGAAGTGCAATATGTTATAATCACCAATGTGAAAATTTATATATTTTTTGATTTGCGAAATGATATAAGTTGCGATCTGTGATTTACGTCATATATGTGAACTGTGAAGTTCTAAAGTTGTGATAATTGTGATCAGATTCATGCACAACGAAATATAATTAAGTGTGGTGGCCCATACACCATAGGTCTGTGTGTATTCTAAAAATTTGTAGCCTTGCTGCATCATTTGGTATCAGAGCACAAATTGAGTTATGTTCTCAAGGATTTTAGCAAATATGCCACCCTCAAGAGGAGCTGGCATAGGTCAGGGAAGACCTGTAGTGAATGAAGTTTTTCTCAAAGAGATTTGACACCTTCATACAAGGATGGAGACAATGGAGACTGATTAGAGGAGAGCACCTGAAGAGGGGAATGTCAGCATAATAGAGGAATCTTCTGAGGAAGAAGAAGAGGAAGAAAGAAAGGCAACTAAGGTTTTCAAGATATTGGCAAAGGCTAGTATAAGACCAAAGGTGGAAATACATTTGTATGATGGGAACCTTAATGTGGAAGATTTGATGGACTGGATCAATTCTTTAGAAAAGTATTTCGACTATGAGGATGTCAATTATAAAAAGAAGGTGAAATTTGTAGCTACCAGATTGAAGGGCCATACGACCATGTGGTGGGATGAGCTACAATTATCCAGAGAGAGAAAGGGAAAGCCCAAGATTAAGTAGTGGGATAAAATGGTGAGTAAATTGAAAGGTAAATTCATGCCAAAATATTATCAGTTAAATATTTTTAGACAATTACAAAACTTAAGGCAGAAAGGAATGATTAAATCATCAACATAAAGAACAATGATTAAAAGCTTACCCTCCACCACAATTTGGTATAGTTTTGCATTTGATTCACTTTTGGTGAAGCCTAGTCGAGTGAAATAACTGTCTATCTGAGTCTACCAAGCACGAGGTGCTTGCTTCAGCCCATACAATGCTCTTTTGAGTCTCCGCACATGCGAATTTCTTTTGAAGGTCTCGAAACCTTTGGGTTGCCCTATCTACACCTCTTCCTCAATGATCCCATTGAGAAACATAGTTTTCACATCCATCTAATGAATGTGCCAGCCCATCTACGCTAATAGAGCAAGGATGGATCTTAAGGAAGAATACCTTGCGATAGGTGCAAAGGTCTATTCATAATCTATCCCCTTGATTTGTGAGGAGTCCCAGACCAAAAATATGGCCTTCTATTTCTCCACACTCCCATCAACACCTTAAGTTACCTTGTAGATCCATCTTTAACCTACCATTGATTTATCAACTGGCCTTGAAACAATTTCCCAAGCACTGTTTTCAACAATGTAGTCATACTCCTCCACCATTGCAACTACCCATGTGGGCTTCTACACTTCTTCTTGAAAGTAAGAAGGTTCAGTCACAATACATTTGCTCATGAGATCCATGTATCTAGTAAATCGGTCAGGAGACTATCTTTGTCTGCGCTATGAAGTAGGGGCTCCTAAATTCTATGCAGCATCAAGTCTTAGCCTATCAGCTTCTGTGGTATGCCTTCTGCCATTTTTGATGGATGGCTCTGCATGAGTGACTTCCTCCACTCCATGAACCTCTTCCTGTGGAAAATCCACATATAAATACTCATCTTTGGGAACGAGGAGTTCCTCCTCTGCATGCAAGTCTAGATCCCTCTCAAGAGACAAATGCATGGTTTTCCCCTGATCTAATTTTATATCCCATCGCACAACAGTCATACTTTTTTTTGGAAAATACACACGATAATTATGGGGTGTTTCTGTGTACCCCACAAAAATCCCAACTTCAGTTGTCGGCTCTAGCTTCTTCCTGGCACCCTTGGTCACATGCACATAAAAAGATGAGCCAAAAATCTTAAAGTGTGAAACATCTGGTTTCTTACCAATGAAAGCTTCTTCAGGCGTACTCATGCCAAGTACTCTATGAGGACAACGATTTTGCACATCAACCGTCGTGTTGCATGATTCCACACATAAATGCATTTGTAGGCCCTGGTCATGTAACATCACTGGTATTGTACCCACGATCATTTGCTTCTTCCTCTACGTGACCCCATTTCGCTATGGGGTATCAGGCACTATGAGTTCTCTTAGAATTCCTTCTTTGCTGCAAAATTTCTTTAATTCATTAGAGATGTATTCTCCACCATTATCGCTCCTAAAAGCCATCACTTTATTCCCCGACTCTTTCTCCACCAATGCCTTAAACTCAAGGAACTTTGAGAAATTTTTATATTTCTTCTTCATGATGAATATCCAGTATTTGTGAGAAAAGTCATCATAAAATATTATATAGTACTTATGTTTTTTTGTTGAAGCAACCGATAATGGCCCACACATGTCTATGTGAACTCTCTCAAGGATCCCTAAAGCATGATTCTCCTTCTCATGAAAGGTGGACTTTACATACTTCCCCATGGTGCAACCCTTGCACTTATCTAACTGAGCAAGTGTTCCCATTGGAATTCCATTAGATATTTTCTACATGAATTTCAAGGCTCCATGTTGAAGATGGCCCAATCACCTATGCCATAATTTTCCCTCATCCTAGCTCACCACTTTTTTTTCCTTTCCCATCATGGTAGCACAGCCATCTAACTCCAGCTTATAGAGATTATTAACTCGAATCCATTTCATCTTGACTTGATCCATTGTTTAATTTCGTAGGAAATATTTTCCATCACTAAAAACAATTCCATAGCCTTTTTCCTCCAACATTGCGACTGAGACCGAATTTTTCTTTAGACCTAGAACATGCATAACATATTTCAATTGAAATGGTTTACCTAACTCTCTATAAAAGGTAATGGTATCAATCCCAGTAGCATTGTACCATCCATCGTCGCCCATCTCTATATGCATCTGGATATCTTTCTCCTCCAAGTCACTGAAAAGTTCCTTATCTCCCGTAATGTGAAAGGAAGCGCCACTATCCAAATACCACACCGATCCCAAGGAACTTGACACCATGCATGAAATCAAGGAGATGTCAAGCTCAAATTGCAAGGCAAGGGCCTCACCAGCTGCAGCTCTAACAACCACAATCCTTCAACAACCAGCTTTGGCCTCATCAAAGAACAATCCTCTTCATCATCATGCTTTGATGAAGATCCATCTCTGGTGTTTCTTCTGAACTCCTCCTACACCAGATCCGACCACAGACATTCCCAATTTGGAAATTTTTCCCATCCCTTGACAGAGTCTTCATAACTAAGCCAACTTTTTGAAAGTCCCAAGATAGCCAAGCTCACCAAATCATCATCAAAAAAATTTATTCCCACACTCCCTAGTTTATCTCGACATTGGAAAAACTTCGTGAGATACTTTGGAATGGTGTCACCCTTTTCCATGTTCATCTTCTTGAGTTTATCTTTGAGCGCCAATTTCCTATAGTCATTGTTACTTTGGAATAGATCCGTCAAAGCCTTCCACATAACATATGGTGTGCCTTGCCCATGGAGGCTTGATACAATGTGTTCTCGTACTCCCTCCAAGAGGATTATCCTAGCCTTTGCCACTTTATTTTGCCATTCATTAAGATTGGCAGCATCTGACGAAGCAGGCTTAGGAACATTATTGTCAATAAATTCCTTCAAGCCATTGTCTTCGAGTATTGCCTCCATCCTATCCTTCCAATAAATGTAGTTCTAGCTACCCTCAATTGCATACGATAACCTCAATCCATTGAAATCCATTTCGATCTTGAATCATTTGTAGCACCAAGAAAGTCTTTCTGCAAAATCGAAGTCATTCCACCAACGAACTCAACTCCTTCTTCTCTACTGCAGTTTCATGTGCTCTGATATCATGTAGAAATTATACAAAATGCATGTTTGTCATGTATTCTCTTGATCTAAAAATATGCTACTGTTAAATTCCAAATCACTTCTACATTTTTTGCAGAATTTAAAACACAATCGTCAATTCCAATATCATGAATAAAGATCAATTACACACAAAACATATTTTCCCAGGGAAATCTTATAGCTAAAAACCACACTATATTCTATTGTATATTATATCATGGATCATGAAACAATTACATACAAAGGTATAATCAAAGAGCTCTCATTACATTAGCTAATTGTCTTACACTGTCATAGAAAAATTGGCAAGTTCCTTAGCCAATTTACTGTCTCCATACAACCTTCCTCCACTATGCAATCCCTACTGATAGCAATCCCTAAATGAGAAAAATATTGCTTTCCTTGACTACGCAATCCTCATGGGCACATCCAACGTGTGTGTGGTTGCATGTGTGAAACCAGACAATGTCACAACTCATAGTTTACTTCCCTTTCACCTAGAACTCAACTAGGTATCCATTGGATCTGACATGCATGCAGTTAATAATAGTAAATATTTAGTTGCATGTGAGACCACTAATTTTGAATTAATTAATAATTAATTTACTTGATCTCTCAGTAGTGTAACTTTAGTTACAACTAGCACAACTGAGTTTAACTCACTTAACTAAGTTAAACTACTTTAAAACTTGCACAACTGCACTTCTAACTCTTTTACAACTTCGAATCACTCAGTTACAACTAAGTCAACCTACATGTCCCACCAACCAACTATATAACTTGAAATTTCTTTAGCTAACTGATTTTCCACTTCAGTTAACTATTTCCAAGTGCTCATTGAGAATATAATAGTTTATTTTACAAATAATATTAAGGGATAATAATAGTAGAAATGCATCTATAAATAGATATGCATTCTATAAATAGATTATGCACATACATCTATAAATAGACACACCTAAAAATAGCATGAGGCTCCATCCTAGTGTAGGTGCTTAAATTTCACTAGGATCTTCTTGTTGAATCTCAACAATCCACGTTACGTGGAGTTCTTGAGCATTGATATGGTCCTGCTTTGTTTCACATACAGAGGCTTCAACTTCCCTCTTTGCAATTGGGGACATGCAAAGAAAAACAGAGAAAGAGTAGACTAGCCCTGATACCACTGATCCGGATCTATACAGGAATGCAATAAAATACAAAAATTAGACATAAGCACATAGATGCAATAGAAATAATGCTTCATTTCATTAATTTCAAATGACAGAAATATGCTTAGACACATAATGGAAATTAAATACCTAGGGTGTTGGTAGCTTATCTATGAGAAGAGATGTGGTGGATACATGCCTCTGAACTGTGTTACAATGAGGCTCGAGGGCCTATTTATTACTGAGAAACAATGGAAAACTCTAAACATCCAAAAACCTACCCCTAGGAGATGAAGTGCCAACTATGGGCCTTGTTTGGGAAAATTGGTGTTTCAACTTCCAGTGTCGTAACTTTGGCATACTATCTTTTTTTGACACACATGATACATCGTTAGAAAGATCTATCTAAGTACTACAGCTGTTGACTAAAAATATTGATTTTGGAATGGAATCGGAAGCTTGATGCCCAAAAAATGTTGTTTAGGGCCTCAAAACGGCTCTGGAAGTTCAGGACCCAAAAAACTGCTAAAAATAGTAGGTTGTGCTGAAACTGAAAAACTAAAAGGACTAATGGTGGCATTTCAAACAGAATAGGTGGGTGGCCATCAATATCCACCTACATCATTAGGGTCCCAAAACGGCTCTGGGAGTGCAGGACCTAAAAACCTCCTAAAAATAGTAAGTTGTGCTGAAAGTGAAAAGCTGCAAGAATTGATGGTGCGTGTCTAAATGGAATAGGTGGGTGGCCACCAATATCCACCTGGATCATTTTTCCCTCCCTAGGAAGTAGTGGTCCAAATTGCGTTGAGATCATCCATGAGATCAGGAAAATTCTGTTGAACTGGGTATTATATTTGTCGACGATGTCATGGACCTGTGGGCAAACATGCTAGATGCGTTTAGTAAATTTGGTTTCTTTATTATCCTCAAACATTACATGTTTGGATTTTGTTTTTGTAGTTGTATGAGTGTATTTGTCCCGACGTTGTAGAGGAACCTCCGTGAGTGAGAAAGTGAGAAGAAATTGTCCTCGTATTCCTCCATGAATTTTTCGATCAGCTAAAGCCATGCATGGGAGCCATGTTTTGAGGTTGTGGCCACAATATTCTTCTTTTCCTGGGATCGAGTTGTAAGGAAAATAAATTTCCTGGTTTGGGAAACAATCTTATTGTGTTATTTTCGAGTTTTCAAATAGATGACAGGAGGCGGTACTACCTCTCGTATCCTGTACAATTTATTTCCCAAAGTAATAATAAAAACACGAGGCCTAGACTCATGCACAACATGTCACCTCTATAAGTATGGTTGGCCCAATAATACATCAGCTACATCAAGAGGATAAACATCACACACTACCTGATCCGTGAATGGCTTTATATTGTATGGAAGGCGACACTATTGGAAAATGCGTATATCTCTCCCTGGGTGAAGCCAACTGATGGTATATGGTTGCAGGTGTGCTATGGTAGATAGGTCAATCTGCTTCATGACCTCTCTTGAAATGAGGTTCTTTTGGCTTCTACTATCGACGAGGAATTGTAGTGGAGAACCCTTCACCCACATCTTCGAATGGAAGAGGCGCTCCCCCTCCTTTGGATCCTCGAGATCCTCCCTTTGGATCTTGGTGGTGGCAACAATGGAATTGGGATCCACATCAATTATCTGATTCCCTTTGTCATTGCCTTTGTCTCGTTCTGACTCAGGATCAAAACATGCATCTAATTTTGGTTCCTTTAGCTCGGCCACCAACGACTGTTTGGCCTCAAACTTGTTTGCTTTGTGAGTGGGGCTATTATGAAATTCACACCAATTCCCTATGTCCTTCTTTGGATTTATGGTGTTGTTTAATTTTGCCCCGCTTTGGCCTTGCCCCTTGTTCTGTAGTTCGGGGGCACCTTTCCTTGGCTTTGGATTCACGGATCCAAAGTCTCGCTTCTTTTTCTTAAATTTCTACTTGATCTTGGTGGCATTACGATATGTCATGCCAAGCGATGTAATGTCAAGGAAATCCATTTCCTCCTGAATGTCTTTGTGCAGATAGATGCTGTACTTGAGCACCAAATGTCTCTATGAATCTTTAATACCCAACTTTGTGCATAGGGTATGGAACAAATTTGTTAGTTCATGCACATCTTGATCCCTTTGTTGCCGCAACATGGTCCATTGGATCTACTTGTCCTCATAGCTCCCGATGGGGTAATATTATTTCTTGATGCAATCTCGGAATGAATTCGAAGTGGGTGTAGCCAAGAACAAAGAGGATTTTGTCCCGTCCTTTTTCTCACAATAGGTTTCCCAACAATCTTTCACATGGGGAGTGACTTTGAGAAGTGAAAAAATAATCTTTTCTTGGTCAGAGAGATCATGGACCGAGAAATACCCTTCTAGCAAATTCAACCATATATCTATGACGTCTTCATCTATCTGGCCTTCAAATATAGGAATCCCAAAGTTAACCTGTACCTTGAAGGGAGTAGCACCTCCATAGTGGTTTTTGGATGCAGATGCACTATAGGTGGGCAACCGTTGAAGGATCTAAGAAAAATGATCCATCATAGCATTCCTTTATTTCTCGAGGGCCTCCTCGAGCAATATTTTTATAAGATCTCATGCTTTGTCATCTTTCTTTTCTTCCACCATGGGAGGTCGTCAGGGTTTGCTTGGCTAGTATTGCAAGGGTTCAACCATATTGAGTGCTAACTCCTTATACCCTGACTGTGCTGGGAACATGCAAATAAAAATAGAGAAAGAGCAGACCCGCTCTGATACCACTGATCTAGATTTATGCAGGAACACAATAAAATACATATATAGACATAAAAAAAGAGATGCGGTGGAAATAATGCTTCATTTCATTAATATCAAATAACAGAAATATTCTTACAGACATGATGGAAATCAAATAGCTAGGGTGCTGGTAGCTTATCTCTTAGAAGAGATGTGGCAGCTACATGCCTCTGAAATATGTTAAAATGAGGCTTGAGGGCCTATTTATTATTGAGAAACAATGGAAAACTCTAAATTTAGAAAAACCTAACCCTAGGATATGAAGCTCCAACTATGGGCCCCATTTGGGTAAATTGGTGTTTGAACTCCCTGGTTTAGTAACTTTGGCATACAATCTTTGTTTGACACACATGATACCTCATTAGAAAGATATATCCAAGGGCTACAACTACTGACCATGAATATCGATTCTGTAATGGAAACATATATGAATTCCAGAGAGGATCCGAAAAACTGCTAAAAATAGTAAGTTGTGCTAAAAATGAAAAACTGAAAGGAATTATGGTGGAGAATGGAATAGGTGGGTGGCCACCAATATCCACCTAGTTCATTAGGGTCCCAAAATGGCTCCGGGAGTGCAGGACTTAAAAAGCTACTAGAAATAGTAAGTTGTGCTAAAAGTGAAAAGCTGCAAGAATTGATGGTGCTGGTCCAAATGGAATATATGGGTTGCCACCAATATCCACTTGGATCATGCATCTTCTTCACCCATATGAATTCTTGCATAACAGGTTTCACCAAGCTCTATTGTCCTCCCAGAATCTTCTTCATCTACTCTCAGATATGCATCTAACATCTTTGCATGTGACATATCCTGTTGTTACATGTCACTTTCCCTTGCACCAAATTCTGCTTCCAGGATGTTCCATGATTCCTTGGAAGTTTTATCTTTTGCTACCTTGCACATAACCATTTGATCCATTACATGCTGAATGAAATTCAAATTTAGGGAATCTTTTTCTTCTGCTAGACATCTCAGTTCCTGTGACACCCCTAGTTTTATGTTTCCTTCAAGCTAGACATTTGAACTTTAATCTAAAGGGGAGTGGACCCTAATGGATAAGTATTTTTTGGATGTGATTAAGTATTTAATTATGGAAATTAAATAAAATAATTTGATGCAGATTTACCAAATGAGAATTCTGAGATCACTTGCTAAATCCATGAGGATGGAAAGAGGCAAATACTTTCCCCAAAAAATCTTTCAAAAATCCTTGAAAGAATTTATTTCCAAATTAGATTTTTGAGGAAAAATCTAGTTTTTCCCCAATGAGGTGGAGAGTAGTTGGGAAGAGGTAAAAAACTGAGAAAAGCAGAAAGCAGCTTTAAAAGTCGCTAAATAAGGGAAGCCTAGGCAAATAGGAAGAAAAGCATCCTGAAATTCTGGACGCAGAATTAGAAACGGGCTTTGGTGAGCAAAATCTTAACTAAGCTACTCCTGAACAAATTAGAGGTTGGTCTGTTCTGGGAGGTGATATCAGCTCGGGAGTGAGTTCTCGAGATAGAGGGACTCTAAGGTTGGGAGGACTAGTAAATTTCAGAATTGGTATGGTCACATTGTTTATGAATGATTGAATTAATTGTTGTTATGTGTTAGGGTTAATGATTGCAGATGTATACTACTTGTAATGTTTTTTTTCTTGTGTTCCATACATTTACAGAATTGTTAGAAGAATTAAATCCTCTCAGCTCTGCATAGTTTTAGGAAGAAGAATTATGGGAAAAATCAGCCAGAAGCTCTAAACCAGTGACTGGTTTAAATCTGGAGATGTATGTTACCTCCATAATTCATAAATATGTACTTTAATATGCTTCTGTTAAAAAGAAAAAGAAATCTAAATAAGCAAGAAGTAGAAGAAAAACATGTGTGAAGTGGTAGTCAAAGATGTTGATTTCAGATTTGTAGATTTGTTAAAGTAACAGTGCATGTATATCTATAGTTTTACCCTCTACACTAAGAAAAGTACAGAGAGAAGAGTACAATTATTAGAGCTATATATATTCAGATGTCAAAAAGTGGGGTAGTTATGGTTTAATAAACCTGTAGATAATTCTGGTCTGAGAAATAAACATAAATTGGAGCAGGAATGACATCTTTTACTGGTGAAATGTCCAAACTGAATACTCTATTGGAAATTAAATATAATGAACTTATATGAAGTGCAGGCAAATTTTATAAGCTGTGAAGAATAACAACTATTTCACCCACCAAATCTACATAAAATGCCGATTCAAAGTGTTAGCTAGAAAACTAGATATACTGAATATGTTATAAAACAAAACAATAATTCCTAGATTCTATTATTGTTGACACAAGTAAACAATACATGGAAAATTTAAATCAAGGAGTATAAGGAGCGTTATACTGCTAGAATAGTATAATACACATGAACACATAAACCAAGTGGAAATTCTGATTATATAGTCAGGAGCCACTAGACTATTACAGATTTTGTAAACTCTTGTAGCAGAGACACTTATATACATTTATGTTACTACAATGTGGAGGAACACAAATACAAGATAAGACTAGTAAACTTGTCAATTCCATCAAGTAAATTGAAGTAGATAGATTCTATAGAGATAAATCCTAATATGAACATCCACATGAAATAGCGATCTGGAACCCACCAGAGTATATCATAAATTTGTATTTTTGAGGAGGGATAGAATATATATATATATATATATATATATATATATATATATATATATATATAGTTTGATATATCAATTCCTGAACAAAAATAATAAAACGAGACTATCGTGTTCCATAGGAAATTCATAGAAAATATGTGGTCCCAAGAACTATATTATCAGGATTTTGTTTAACAGTCCAAGTCTCTGGCAATAGTTATTATTATAGTAGCAAAATTTATGAAAATAAGACTTGAATGGTCTGAAAAATTATGTATAATAACAACGTGAGAGTCTGGTTTCACTTCGACCAATACGTTGTCGATACTGACCTAAAAGTGCAGGGTGGAGAGAAGTCAAATCCGAGTGAAAGACCAATTCACTATATACCAGTGAAGGAAATTCGTAGTGGGATTCAAATTTAGCTAAACAAAATGAGAGCCATGTAAGACATGCGAATTAATTAGTTGCTAGGAATTGTCTCACAGAAAATAAAAATATCAGTACCGGGCATAAAAACAAATGATTACCTTGAAGATTGAAATCATTTACTCACAGCGACCTGCAAAAGAAATATATATTTTGTATAAAAAAAAAAATTTGACTACCGTGACATTCATCAGGAACGAAAGAGCACAGTGATGAAATGTTACAAGTGAATCGATTTCATACCTAGGGTAGCAATTTCTCGTCGGAAGAGAGACGCTTAGAGCCAAGGTAACTCGGCTCGAATAAAATGAGTATGGCCACAAAAGACCATGAGGAATTATTCCTACCAGACAGTGATTAAGCATCAACACAAAAATTTAGCAAAGAGACGCTAAAAGAAATGCAAGAAGTGATGGTGGAATAAAAGTCAAGCATGACAGAGCAGAGATATTTTCAGCAGGAGATTGATTCATCTTAGACGAAGACAGTTTTAAAAAAAAATAAAAAAATTAAATGAAAATATGTTGAGAAAAAAAAAAAATTTAACAACTGCTCTAACGCTCTAAATCGAATGTATTAATAATGGTGAGGAAAACGTATAAAGGTGTTGTGCACAGAGATCAAATCCACATACTTAAGCCATTGAAACAGCCAAATTTACATACCTGAATAACAACGTGATGAAGAAATAGTTACGCCCAGAAGCTTGGGAGAGCATGACGCTTTGTTTTCCCCAAATGAGCAGAGTATCGACCACCAGGAGTCGGTCAGGAATAGTGAAGGGCGAGAGAACAATCTCTTTCAAAACACAGAGATAAATACGATTTCCTAAAATCAAACCAACAAAACCCTAACGGATCTGAGCCATCTCGACCATCCAAGTGTCCTCATATCGATGGTATACACGCAGATCGATTGGGAAAAATTGAAACTTAATACATAGCCGTCCAACACATAAATGTAAATCCACTGAAATCAATTCCACAAAACTGAAAATCGTATCACATGGCCGGCGATAATAAATGAACAAGCATACGTTGCATAATAGAAAAACGTAAACAAACAAACCTCGCGTGTAAACGTGAACCAGAGTCTGTCGAGAGATGACAACAATTAAAAATCAACAGAGGGCCATCAACCCAAGTTGACGTGGAGATTTTGACGAGGTTACCAATGCCAAACACATTAATTCAACCTTTCCAACGAATCACAATTAGTACAACGACTTTAATGTCACCTATCTCCATAGAAAATTCAACACAGTTGAGGGTACGTGAGATATCCATGGTGCTATGATTACAATAATCACACATTGATAACAGTGGCCGCAAGGCTGTAATGAATTCATATAAACGATATACGATTTTAAATAGGAATAGATCGTTCAGAACCTTGGATAATTCGAGATCAATACATAGTGTTATAACTCTTGAAAGAGTATGAGTATATAAACACAAATGAATAACATATCAGCCCTATAATCCATAAGGGTATGACATCGAAATTAATAGCATAGGTATGGTGAACCCTATAAGAGTTGCGTGTAAAAGTTTAATGCATAGATAGAAAATTTTTTATGGGTAAAGGTAACCATACAAATTATATGTGAGTAGTATATATATATATATATATATAACATAAGCCACAAAAACTTATGCGAAGAGAAAAATAAAACTATGATAGTTAGTCAAGCATACATATATAAGTAATAGAAGGGATAGGGAAACCCTGTTCAATAGAATTTCATAAATGGTGAAATTCGAATGTAGATCTGAATAGCTGTAGCCAACAGAAGAACAGAATTTTAATCTATCACAAAAAAAAAATTGGGGTGGAAAAGAAGAGATGTTATAAATGGTATCAGAGCTCATGTTAGAAAAAACTGGGCTGTTGTTGTGCTCACTGTATAAATTATTTCTTGTTGAAAAAAAAAAAATTATTACTGATATGTGTTGTTTAGTGTACAGTGTGGTGCTGAAACAGAAAATTCAAATGGTTGGAGGTGATATGTTGATCTATGGATGAAGATAATACACCAGATCCCAACGCTCCGATGATGGCTATGTTGCACAGTTTGCAACAAGAGATGGCTGAGCTAAGAAGCCAAAATGATAGACTATCATTAGCCAGTGAGGAGCAGGAAAAGCTCATCAGAGAATTGACTTCACGGAACAGCCAAGAAGGTGAAGGTTCTGGAAAAAGGAAGAAGGGCAAGTTCTCTGATGATTTTGAGGAAGATGACACTAATAGGCATCAGTATAAGTAGAAAAAGGATTTACAGGGGGAATTCTGAAAGATCAAACCTCCCTCCTATGATGGGGAGAAGGAGGAAGATGCTGAGGCCTGTTGTTGAACATGATTAAGTATTTCCAGGTCTATGAATATGAAAGAAATCTGAAGGCTAGACTATTGGTCTACCAGCTACAAGGTAAGGCTACCTTGTGGTGGGAGGAGATGAAAATCGTCCATGCCATTGATGAAAAAACAGTGACTTGGGAAGATTTCCAGGTCAAGTTTAAAAAAGCGCTATTTGAACGAATGTTATTATGATGATAAAGAAAAGGAATTCCATGAACTTAGACTGGGATAGGTCACTATAGATGATTTTTTCACCAAGTTTACAAACCTGTTAAGATATGTCCCTTACATTCAGGAAGAGAAGGCAAAGGTGCAAAGGTTTTTGAACTATTTGCCTGCTATGTACAAAGATAAGATCGAGTTCGATAACCCAAAAACTATGGACGAAGCAGTGAGGAAAGCTAGATTATGCTACCAATAGTTTAAAGGAAAGGGTAAGCATGGTAAAGGCTAGATAAACAAAGGTGAAATCAAAGGAAAGAAACAGAAACCATCTTACTTAAAGAATTTTGGTAGGGATCATCAGCAGAAAAAGTTTAATAAACCAAAAGAAAGTCAAACTGCTCAGTCCCAAGTTGGTTCCAAACAACTAGATGGAGATAACAAGAAGGAGGGAATAGTTAAAATGAGGGAGCCTTTGAAATTTTGGGGTTGTGGAGAATCTCATATGTTGAGGGATTGTCCCCACCGAAATATTCAGATGATTATGAAGGATCGAGAAGCTGCCACAGTAAATGACATAGCAAGAAATATACCCACTATCAGTTCAGCCTTGGAGAATCGACAAGCAGAACACCAAGCTACCATGGTCGAAATGGAAGGTAAGCTTGCTGACCAATCTGTTACCATTTTAATTGATCCAGGTACTTCTTTGAGTTAGATTAGTCCACAAGTGGTAGAAAAATGCAATCTCAAAGCTGAAAAATTTTAGCAGTCTTGGTTGGTCCAGTTAGCCATTGGCACCAAGAGGAAATTAACTCGTAATTTACCTCAAATAGCAATTAAATTAAATGATTTTTAGACAGAAGTAAATTTAAGAATTCTACCCTTAGGCTCATATGACTTGCTGATAGGAATGGACTGGTTGGAAAAGAGAAAGGTTATGATGAACTGTTGGGATAAAATTCTTCATGGCATAGATGAAGAAGGTATACCTTTTATTCTCAAGGGAAAACCAAAACCCATCTCTGTAAGACAAATATCAGCACTGCAATTAAAAAGAACTGCTAGGAAAGGATATCAAGTATATGCAGTACATTTCGAAGAATTAGGACAACAATCTGAGGAAAACCTACTGGATATTTTGCTGGTAGTAAGAGAGTTTAAGGAAGTCTTTCTAGACGTGATTCCTCATCTTCCCCCCAAAAGAGAGATTGAATTTTCAATCAATTTGGTACCTAGAGCAACACCTGTCTCTAGAGCCCCTTATCGAATGAGTCCCCCTGAACTCATGGAACTGAAAATGCCATTGCAAGAATCGCTGGATAAGGGTTATATCAGAGTGAGTGTGTCTCCTTGGGGAGCACCGGTGCTATTTGTGAAAAGGAAAGATGGAACCTTTAGAATGTGCATTGACTATCGTCAGCTGAATAAGCTGACAATTAAAAACAGATACCCTTTGCCCCTAATTGATGATCTTTTTGATCAGGTAAGAGGAGCTTCAGTATTTTCTAAGATTGATTTAAGGACTGGTTATCACCAGCTCAGAATTAAGGAAGAAGACATTAGTAAAACAACCTTTCGAACCAGGTATGGTCACCACAAATTTATAGTCCTACCTTTTGGTTTGAAAAATGCCCCTGACACCTTTATGTGCTTAATGAACAATGTTTTAAACAAGTACTTGGATAAATTCGTACTAGTGTTCATAGACGATATTTTAGTTTATTCAAAAGGTGAAGAGGAGCACAAAGAGCACTTAAGGATAGTGTTGCAAACTTTGAAAGAAAACCAGTTATATGACAAATTCAGTAAATGTGAATTCTATAAGGACAAGATCCAATACTTGGGACATATTATTTCTGAACAAGGGTTGGCTGTTGATCCTGAAAATATAAAGGCTATTAAAGAATGGCCGATGCCAACTGATGTTTCAGCAGTGAGATCATTTATGGGGATTGCAGGTTATTATCACAGGTTTGTGGAAATATTTTCTGCAATAGCATATCCCATAACTTCACAACAAAGAAAAGGTGTCAAATTTGAGTGGATTGAAAAATGCCAAAATAGTTTTGAACAATTAAAATTAAAACTCACTACAGCCCCTATACTGAGGATTGCAGATCCTGATAAAGAATATGTTGTGTGTACAGATGCCTGTAGAGAGGGGTTAGGAGGAGTTCTGTTGCAAGAAAATTCTGTTATTACATATGAGTCTAGGAAACTTAAGACCCATGAACAGAACTATAGTGCATATGATTTAGAATTTGCTATTGTAATCCATGCCTTGAAGATGTGGCGACACTATCTTCTTGGAAAGAAATTTACATTGATGACTGATCATATTAGTCTTAAATACTTCTTTTCCCAAACTAATTTGAATGCTCGACAAGCCAGATGGCTGTCTTTTCTGAGTGAATTTGATATAGACATAAAACATATCAGAGGGAAAGAAAACAAAATTTCGGATGCACTGAGCAGAAATGCTTTCCAAAACATAAAAAACATTAGAAGAAGTTCTAATTTTGATTTAGAAGAACTAGTGAAAAAGGTAGCAGACTAGGATCCAAATTATGAGAATCTATAGGTGAAAATACTAAAGAAGGAAATGGCTAAATACACTCAAAATAAAAAAGGGCTGATCTGCTACAAAAATAGATTATACATCCCCAATGTAGAAATTTTGAAAAAAGAAATCTTAGATGAATATCACAAACAGCCGTATGCAGGGCATCCTGGATATCAGAAAATGCTAAAAACTTTGAAAAAGAAATTGTTTTGGCCAGGAATGGAAAGAGATGTAACAGAATATTTAGCTAGATGCATGGAGTGTCAACTAGTGAAATTTGAGCATCAGCATCCTGCTAGTCTTCTAAATCACCTGCCAATTGCAGAATGGAAATGGGACACCATCTCTATAGATTTCATAACAGGGTTACCCAGAACCAAATACCAGCACGACTCAGTGATGGTAGTGGTAGACACTTTAACAAAAGTTGCACACTTCATACCTGTGAAATCTACTTTTGGGACAGCCCAAGTAGCGGATGTGTTTTTGAAGGAAGTAGTAAGGCTCCATGGGGTCCCAAAGATGATTGTTTCAGACAGAGATGCTAAATTCACAGCAGCCTTTTGGAAAGGTCTATTTGGAGGCATGGAGACTAATTTGAATTTTAGCACTGCCTATCAACCTTAGACCGACGGTCAGACATAGAGAACAAATCAGATTTTGGAGGATATGTTGAGAATGTATGTAATGGATAGGCCATCAAAATGGGAAGACTACTTGCATTTAGCTGAATTTTCCTATAATAATAGCTATCAATCCTCCATAAAAATGAGCCCATTTGAAGCACTCTATGGAAGAAAATGTTGTACTCCTTTGAGCTGGAGCCAACCTAAGGATAAGCTAATGTTGGGGCCAGAGGCTTTACAAGAGATGGAAAGAATTGTTAAACAAATACAAAGAAACATCAAGATAGCACAAGATCGACAGAAAAACTATGCTGATAAGAAGAGGGTGCATCGAGAATTCAAAGTGGGGGATCATGTGTATTTGCGTATTAAACCCAAAAAGAGCACACTTTATGTTAGAAGTTGTGCAAAATTGGCTCCTAGATATTGTGGGCCTTTTGAGGTGTTAGAAAGGGTGGGATCGATGGCTTATAAGCTGGACTTACCGCCCCATGTTAAATTTCATGATGTGTTTCATGTTTCATTATTAAAAAGGTATATACATGATGCTTCTCACATTGTTTATTGGAATTTGATATAGGTGGAACCAAAAGGGGAGTTCCTTCTAGAGCCGCTTCAAATATTGGAGAGGGAAGAAATTGAATTGAGGAATCAAACAGTAGCAAGAGTAAAGGTGCAGTGGAAGCACTTTACTACTAAAGAAGCTACCTAGGAAAGAGAAGCTGAGATGATGGAAAAATATCCATATTTGTTTGAAAAATGAACTCTAGTAGTTAGTTATCGACACCGAGGACGGTGTTTGCTTTTAGAGGGGGAATATGTAACACCCCTAGTTTTATGTTTCCTTCAAGCTAGATATTTGAACTTTAATCCAAAGGGGAGTGGACCCCAATGGATAAGTATTTTGTGGATGTAATTAAGTATTTAATTATGGAAATTAAATAAAATAATTCTATGCAGATTGACCAAATAAGAATTATGAGGTCACTTGCGAAATCCATGAGGATGGAAAGAGGCAAATACTTTCCCAAAAAAATCTTTCAAAAATCCTTGAAAGAATTTATTTCCAAATTAGATTTTTGAGGAAAAATCTAGTTTTTCCCCAATGAGGTGGAGAGTAGTTGGGAAGAGATAAAAAGCTGAGAAAAGCAGAAAGCTGCTTTAAAAGTCCCTAAATAAGGGAAGCCTAGGAAAACAGGAAGAAAAGCATCCTGAAATTCTGGACGCAGAATTAGAAACAGGCTTTGGGGAGTAAAAGCTTAAATAAGCTACTCCTGAACAGATTAGAGGTTGGTCTGTTCTTAGAGGTGATCTCAGCTCGGGGGTGAGTTCTAGAAATAGAGGGTCTCTAAGGTTGGGAGGACTGGTCAATTTCATAAGTGGTATGGTCACATTGTTTATGAATGATTGAATTAATTGTTGTTATGTATTAGGGTTAATGATTGCAGATGCATACTACTTGTAATGTTTTTTTTCTTGTGTTCCATACATTTACAGAATTTTTAGAAGAATTAAATCCTCTCAACTCTTCATAGTTGTAGGAACATGAATTATGGGAAAAATCAGCCAGAAGCTCTAAACCAGTGACTGGTTTAAATCTAGAGATGTATGTCACCCCCATAATCCATAAATATGTACTTTAATCTACTTTTGTTAAAAAGAAAAATAAATCTAAATAAGCAAGAAGTAGAAGAAAAACATGTGTGAAGTAGTCAAATATGTTGATTTCAGATCTGTAGATTTGTTAAAGTAACAGTGCATGTATATCTATAGTTTTACCCTCTACACTAAGAAAATAAAAGAGAGAAGAGTACAGTTATTAGAGCTATATATATTCAGATGTCAAAAAGTGGGGTAATTATGGTTTAATAAACTTGTAGATAATTCTGGTCTGAGAAATAAACATAAATTGGAGCAAGAATGACATCCTTTACTGGTGAAATGTCTGAACTGAATACTCTATTGGAAATTAAATATAAGGAAACTTATATAACGTGCAGGAAAATTTTAGAAGCTATGAAGAATAACAACTATTTCACCCACCAAATCTACATAAAATGTTGATTCGAAGTGTTAGCTAGAAATCTGGATATACTGAATATGTTATAAAACAAATCAATAATTCCCAGAGTCTATTATTGTTGACACAACTAAACAATACATCGAAACTTTAAATCAAGGAGTATAAGGAGAGTTATACTACTAGAATAGTATAATACACATGAACACATAGACCAAGTGGAAATTGTGATTATATAGTCAGGAGCCACTAGACTATTACAGATTTTGTAAACTCTTGTAGCAGAGATACTTATATACATTTATGTTACTACAATGTGGAGGAACAGAAATACAAGATAAGACTAGTAAACTTATCAATTCCATCAAGTAAATTGAAGCAGATAGATTCTGTAGAGATAAATCCTAATATGAACATCCACATGAAATAGAGATCTGGAACCCACCAGAGTATATCATAAATCTGTCTTTTCGACGAGGGATAGAATATATATATATATAGTTTTATATATCAATTCCTGAACAAAAATAATAAAACGATACTATCTTGTTCCATAACAAATTCATAGAAAATATGTGGTCCCAAGAACTATATTATCAGGATTTTGTTTAACAGTCCAAGTCTCTGGTAACAGTTATTATTACAGTAGCAAAATTTATGAAAATAAGACTCGAATGGTCTAAAAAAATTATGTATAATAACAACGTGAGAGTCTTGTTTCACTTCGACCAATACGTTGTCGATGCTAACCTGAAAGTGTAGAGTGGAGCGAAGTAAAATCCTAGTGAAAGACCAATTCACTATATACCAGTGAAGGAAATTCGTAATGGAATTCGAATTTACCTGAACAAAATGAGAGCCATGTAAGACATACGAATTAATTAGTTGCTATGAATTGTCTCACAGAAAAGAAAAATATTAGTACTGGGCATAAAGACAAATTACTACCTTGAAGATTGAAATCCTTTACTCACAGTGACCTGCAAAAGAAATATATATTTTGTCGAAAAAAAAAATTCGACTACCGTGACATTCATCAGGAACGAAAGAGCACAGTGATGAAATGTTACAAGTGAATCAATTTCATACCTAGCGTAGCAATTGCTCGTCGGAAGGGAGACGCTTAGAGCCAGGGAAACTTGGCTCGAATAAAACAAGTATGGCCATGGAAGACCATGAGGAATTATTCCTACCAGACAGTGATTAAGCATTAGCACAAAAATTTAGCAAAGGGACGCTAAACGAAATGCAAGAAGTGATGGTGGAATAAAAGTCAAGCGTGACAGAGTAGAGATATTTTCAATAGGAGATTGATTCATCTTAGACAGAGACGGTTTAAAAAAAAAAAAAAAAAATTAAACAAAAATATGTTGAGAAAAAAAAAGAATTTAAAAACTGCTCTAACACTCTAAATCGAATGTATTAATAATGGTGAGGAAAACGTATAAAGGTGTTGTGCACAGAGAGAAAATCCACATACTTAAGCTATTGAAACGGCCAAATTTAAATACCTGAATAACAACGTGATGAGGAAATAGTTATGCCCAAAAGCCTGGGAGAGCATGACACTTCATTTTCCCCAAACGAGCAGAGTATCGACCACCAGGAGTCGGTCAGGAATAGTGAAGGGCGAAAGAACAATCCCTTTCATGACATAGAGATAAATACGATTTCCTCAAATAAAACCAACAAAACCCTAATGGATCTGAGCCATCTCCACCATCCAAGTGTCCTCGGATTGATGGTATACACGCGGATCGATTGGGAAAAATCGAATCTCAATACATAGCCATCCAACACATAAATGTAAATCCACTGAAATCAATTCCACAGTACTCAAAATCGTATCACATGGATGGTGATAATAAATGAACAGACATACGTTGCATATTAGAAAAACGTAAACAAATAACCCTCGTGTGTAAACGTGAACCGAAGTCTGTCGAGAGATGACAACAATTAAAAATAAACAGAGGGCCATCAACCCAAGTTGACGTGGAGATTTCAACGAGGTTACCAATGCCAAACACATTAATTCAACCTTGCCAACAAAGCGCAATCAGTACAACGACTTTAATGTCACCTATCTCCATAGAAAATTCGTCACAGTTGAGGGTACGTGAGATATCCATGGTGCTATGGGTACGATAGTCACACATTGAAAACAGTGGCCGCAAGGCTGTAATGAATTCATATAAACGATATACGATTTTAAATAGGAATAGATCGTTCAGAACCTTGGATAATTCGAGATCAATACATAGTGTTATAACTCTTGAGAGAGTACGAGTATATAAACAAAAATGAATAACATATCAACCCTATAATCCATAAGGGAATGACATCGAAATTAAAAGCGTAGGTATGGTGAACCCTATAAGAGTTGCGTGTAAAAGTTTAATGCATAGATAGAAAATTTTTTATGGGTAAAGGTAACCATATAAATTATGTGTGAGTAGTATATGTATATATATATGTATATATATATATATATATATATATATATATAGATATATATATACATATATATATATATAACATAAGCCACAAAAACTTATGGGAAGAGAAAAATAAAACTATGATAGTTAGTCAAGCATACATATATAAGTAATAGAAGGGATAGGGAAACCCTGTTGAATAGAATTTCATAAATGGTGAAATTCGAAGGTAGATCTGAATAGTTGTAGCCAACAGAAGAACATAATTTTAATCTATCACAAAAAAAAAAATTTGGGGTGGAAAAGAAGAGACGTTACAGTTCCTAGCCTACGACCTGAACCTCTTTAAACATGACAACAATTTTTGCCTCTTCTTTTTTTATATTGTTTCTTAGTCTTCTTTAGTCGCACTTTCTGACCCATAACTGATGTCATAGCTTCTTGAATTCTTGCATGAGTCTATCTTCCATATTGCCCCCGAAAGGAAAGAATGATTTCTAATATGCATCCCCGTAAGGTACAATCTTCTCCAAAAAACCTATCATGCTTGAAAAAAACACCAAAAATTGTAGAATCGTGGACTTTTCAAAGCCCTAAAACTTTCTTTCCATTTCAATAAAACACTTCAAAAAAATATTCTTTATACCATGCAACTTTTCAGAGCTTTAAATATCTTAAACCCTTTCAGAGAAACTTTGAGAAATCTCCACTTTTCCAAAGTAAACCTTTAAATAAAGATTTAT
The DNA here is from genome assembly GCA_034641835.2 of Pinus albicaulis. Classification (NCBI taxonomy): domain Eukaryota; kingdom Viridiplantae; phylum Streptophyta; class Pinopsida; order Pinales; family Pinaceae; genus Pinus; species Pinus albicaulis. Next base: position 597,852,627 of record CM076581.1, on the reverse strand, counting down.
ATTAAATATTTTCAAATCCACAACACATTTTTTATCAAAAAATTTAATGAGAAAACTTTAATAAAGACCATTCCTTTTTAAACTTTACGAATCCTTTATACTTTCATGCTTTACGAAATACCTTCTAAATAAATCAAACCTTAAAAAAAAAGAAAGATGATATGTATATCGCTTTTAAGGAATAAGAAGTCCTTAACAATTGTTGACTTTTCTTTTAGCTCTAACACGTTGGAAGGGTACTATGGTAGCATGTAACACTCGTTACCGCACCTAGTTCCTTATTAGTGTATTAACGCTACCGAAACCAGAGGAACATGCGTTTGGCAAGGTAACCACTCTTAACGTGGATTTTTGGTGTGACCTTCAGTGTTATAATGCCCTGTATGCCACTACAAGGAGCATTATAGCTCGAATCAAGAGACAAAAATTTCTCTTTTTCGTACTCATGAATTGCTGCTAATCCACTCTTTCTCTTAAATTTTCTATTTATGACCTTAGCTGTCCCTTAGATCTTTCAATCAAATGTGATGGTAATCTATTGGAAAGGAAGAGAGGAGGAACATAAAACAATTCACACACAAACCATAAGAGTTGATGCTCTTCTCTATTGATCTTCAATCTATGTCTACAATTAACCCGGTGAAGGGTATTTACCCTAACTCGCTTGACATGCACACACTTAACAAACTCGACTTGAACATCACTCACTTTACTGACTCTCTCACTAACTTACCAAATTTATCTATCATACAACTCAACTTTTTTACTTAACTGATTGTATAACTATTCATACTAGAGTAATTACCTTACTTTAACACATCATTCTTGGTTGCACAATAACAATGTTGTTTCAAATAGCGTCACAAAACTCCCTGAATTGTTTTTGAGGGACTTCCCACCTCTAAGGCCCTCTTTAGATTCTCAAAATTAGTGTTAATGATCCACTAGCAATGAGAAAACTTAAATTCCTCTTGAACGAATATGATTGAAGGAAAACAACATCCCCATCTGATATGATCCAGTGGGAGTATGCAAATTTAATTTAAGCTTGCAACACATATGAAACAATGACAGTAATAAATTCAAATTTTGCTGTAATGGATTTGTGTATGTTATTCTCGCATTAATATCCAACTCACTCCCTCAAAATTTGGTTAAAGGACTTATTTCACCTCATTCTGTCTAAGAAAATCATAAGTAATTTGAATTTAAAATTAACTCCTTTCAGTTTTGTTGGTTGTCTTTTTTACATGAAATTGCAAGAGATTTGTAATTTTTTTTTATTTAAAACATATTTCTAAACCTGTAAATAAATTCAAAATTACTGTAAATTATACAACTCAAAATATTTTAAAGTAAAATTAAATGAAAAACATTTTTGATTTATATCCTTTGTTTGAAATTTCAGAATGCTTCGATACCATGTTGGAGAATTCAAGAATATGAGAAGCTCAAAAGAACCATAGGAAATGCTTATTCCCTCAATACAGAGTTTACAGAGAATGTAAAAATCAAATTAAACAAAGACAACACAGTTATACAAATATTTATAGAGCCACACACATAGAGAGATATTGAAAACAAGTCTGCTTTGGTTATTTTTCATCGTCTTCAAATATTTTAAATTATATGAGAAACATATTTTAAATACAAAATGGTGAAGCCTAAAAAATTTAATGCTAATTGAATGTTGGATCGGACAAGTAACAACAAAATATACTTCTGCCGTGAAAAGCTATACTTCATAAAGAAAATGCACAAAACTTTGTACATTGGACTTGAAATCCTTTAGGTTTCAACTTTGAAACCATATCGGATCCACGCCCACATCGCATACCCTACTTTAGTCATGAAAACATTTAACTTGGGTGCTATCCACTTGAGCTTGTGATGTGCAATATGCAATCGCATTGACAACTTAAACATTTAACCCGCGACAACTTTAACAAAAAACTTACAATCTTGCGATTACGATGTGCAATGACGATATCGCATTGCACCATCGAAAAACTTGGGACTCAGCATAAAAGGTAAGCGCAAAGGTTTGTGAATCGCGAAGTGTGACACGCTAAATCATTGTTAATGTGAAAGGGCATAGGTAAAGGAAAACAAGAATACAAAGGTTTGTTTGCGGAAACGGTAATTCATATAGGTTGGATGGGTCCCACCAATATCGCATCGAAAGAGATTTAAGTTTCGGAAATGCATTAGGAGGAATGGTTAAAAATTGAAAAAAGCATAGTGGGGTAAAAATTTAGGTGAAACAGAGGGAAAGGAGTTTAACGCAAAGTGTTGGCTCGACACTACTTTCTGAACATTACGGAAAATTGCGTGAAGTAAGTATCTTGCGGATTTTCCAAGCTTGGCGTTTTTCCTTCCCTGCAAAATACATTTAATTGATGGTATGGCTGCTGCCAGTTTATTCAATGTGGTGGTTGGAATTAATTTCCAACACTCCCCCTTAATCACAAATTTTGCCATTGACCATTCCCAAACATTCTTTGAGATAAACACAATTTTTCCATGCCAACGGCTATGTCAAGATGTTTGCAAATTGTACCTCTGACCTGCAATGTTGTAACAAAATTTGACCATTGTTAACTAATTCTCTTATGAAATGATATTTATCATCAACGTGCTTTGATTTCTTGTGGAAAACAGAGTTCTTTGATAGTGCAATTGTTGAACTGTTATCACAAAAAATTATGGTTGCTTCGTCTTTTTCATGACATAAATATCACAACATCCTTCTCATCTAAACTTCTTGACATGCTATTGTTGTTGCGGTGACATACTCAGTTTCTGTTGTTGACAATGAAACTATCGACTACTTCTTGGAAGCCCATGAAATGGCTCCTTAACCCAAATGAAACACATATCCTTATGTGCTCTTTTTGTCATCAATACTTCCAGCCCAATCACTGTCAGTGTAACCAATCAGCCTAAAATCATCATTTATAGAGTATAGAACACCATACTCCTTTGTTCCATTAACATACTTTAAAATTATTTTTGGCTTCTTGCCGATGTATCTTCTTGGGTATCTTCATTAACCTTGACACCAAACTAATTGCATACATTATATCAGGCCTAGCTACAGTCAAGTGCATTAGGCTTCCCACCATGCTTTTGTATAATGTCAGATTTAAATTGCTGCTGCAATATTCCTTTCTCAAGTTCAACCCCATGACAGTTGGAGTTGGTGATGGCTTACTGTTTTTCATACTAAACCTGTTTAAAATTTCTGCAACATACTTTTTATGAGAAATAAATATTCCATTTTCTGTTTTCTTCACTTCTATGCCCAAGAAATATCTTAACAACCCCAAGTCAGTCATTTAAAACTCAATTTTCATGATTGCTTTGAAATCAACGATGAGAGAATCATCATTGTCTGTAAAAATTAAATCATCTACATACAAAACAATAATAATAATCTTACCATCATTTTCTTTAATGTAGAGAGTAGGTTCACCATCACATTTGTCGAACCCATTGTCAATCAGGTAAGCATCTATCCTATTCTACCATGCACATGGTGCTTACTTCAACCCATAAAGAGATTTCCGCAATTTACACAACTTGTGTTCTTGGCCTTCTACCTCATGGCCAAGAGATTATTCAACATACACCTCCTCTTTCAACACTCCATTCAAGAATGCAGAATTCACGTCTATTTGATACACTTTCCATGTTTTTTTTGCTTGTATTGACAACACTGTACGCATTGTCTCCATCCTTGCGACTATCGCAAAAGTTTCTTCATAGTCTCCTCCATGCTATTGCTTGTAGCCTTTGACAACTAGCCATGCTTTGTGCCTTTCTATCTTTATAGAGCCATTTCACTCTATTGACTTCTTTTCCTTGCAGAAGGTCCACTAATTCCCATGCGCCATTCCTTTCTATTGCTCCTATTTCTTCATTCAATGCTTCAACTCATTTATCTTCTTTGACTACATCTTCAAAATATATTTGGTCATCTACATGACAAAATAATGCAAATAAAGAATTCAGACAAACAATACTATCAACTTCTTCTTGTTCATAAATTTCACTTAAATTTCTAAGTTTTGGTCTTCTTATACTTGCTGAAGATGAGCTTGATGTTGAGCTTGAAGTAGATGGAGTTGCAGAGCTTTGTGGTGTGCTTGGAGAAAAAATTACATGATTGCGCAATGCTATCCTATTACTTTCTTGTGGTGTGCTTTGTTGATATTTTGTTGGTGGAGGAGGAGCCACCATTGAGGAATTACTTACCGCAGTCAATTCCTCTTTGTCTTCATTTGACATACATGTCTTCACATTGATTGTATTATTTAAAATTCCATCCCATGCTTCCTCTTCTATGAGCTGAACATCTTTGTTGATTATTAGTTTCTTGGTTAATGGGTTGTAGAGATTGTATGCCTTGGATTCATCATTGTATCCAAGAATATGCATTTCTCCCCCTTGCTATCCAACTACTTCCTCGACTCATTCGGGACATGTGCATATTCCACACATCCAAACATTCTCATATGAGTGACAACTTTCTTTCTTCCAGTCCATGCTTCTTCAAGAAATCTATTCATGACACTTTTCGTTGGATATCTATTAATAATATACACTGCACAAGAGACATATTTAGCCCAATAATCATTTCGAAAATTCTTTTCCTTCAACGTACTCCTCGCCATTTCCATAATGGTCCTATTCTTTATTTCTTCCGCACCATTTTGTTGAGGTGTATACCTTGTTGTAAACTGCTTGTGAATTCCCTGCTCCCTGCAAAAACATAGGAAGCCATTTGAAATATATTTGCCAGCTCTATCAATCCTCAACACTTTTATGTTGTGTCCACTTTGCTTCTCAACAAGATATTTGTAGTGGCGGAAGCGGTCAAACACTTCACTTTTATGTTTTATAAAATAGAGCCATGTCTTCCTTGTGTTCTCATCTATGAATTTCAAAATCTAGTCGCTGCCACCAAATGATGGTGTTTGCATTGGTCCACATAAATATGAGTGGAAAATCTCCAAAGGTGATTTTTCCCTTATTGACTTTCCTGTTGGAAATGATTCTCTGTGTTTTTTTCCCAAGAGGCAACCTTCACATAGTCTGTCTGGTTTTTCTATGAGTGACAATCCCTTCGCCATACCTTTCCTATGCAAAAAATTCAAACCTCCAAAGTTGAGATGGCCAAATCTCAAATGCCATAACCAATTCTCATCTTTGAGTTCTTCTTGAAAGTTTTCTTGTGTGACAGCTGCTATAACATCTTCTTCCTTCAAGTTTGATCTCATTTGGAAAGGAAACATTCTATTATTTTTCACATGAAATTTTGCATTGAGTTGTCTACTTGGAGGCTTATCCATGATTGTGCACGCATCATATTTGAAAATTGCATTGTATCCCTTTTGTATGAGTTATCCAATGCTTGGGAGGTTATGTTTCAAACCAAGAACAAAATAAACATCTGTCATGAACTTCTTCTCTCCCTTCTTTGTCAGTATTTCTATTCTTCCTTTTCCCATAATAGATACCTTACTATTAGTCCCCAATGTTACTTCTGATTTCATACTTTCATCTAGTTTGGAAAAAATTATTATGTTTCCAGTCATGTGGTTTATACAACCTGAATCTAAGAACCATATATCTCCTTGTTTTTCTTGTGCTACATTACAAGCTAAAAACAAGCTATCATGGTTCTGATTCTCTTTTTTGAAAGTTACACATGGTTTTCAACCCATGTCATATTGCTTCTTTCTATGGTAATTTTCATAATGACCATACTTCTTACAATAATGACATTGAACTTTAGATTTATCATACCTTTGACCTTCTGTTTGATTTTGGCTTTAGCCTTGACTTGGATTTTGATTTTTGACCCTTCCACTTGAGCTTGGAGGGTTGCTTCTTCCACCTCTATGTGGGATTCTTCCTCTTCCTCGGTAGTTTGATCTTCCTCAACCTATACCTTGACCAAAAGAAACTTGTGTCTTGAATGCCTGCTCCAATTAGGAGTTTTTTTCTCTATTCAGTCTGTGCTCATGAAACATCACTGATGCATGAAGCTCATCTACTGAAAACTGTGAGAGATCCTTTGTCTCTTCTATGGCCACAACTATTCCATCAAACCTTGATGGAAGACTTCTTAAAACTTTCTCAACTATTCTCCTTTCCTCAAGGGTCTCACCATGAGACTTGATTTGGGTAGCGAACCCAATCACATGTGTAAAAAATGAGTCTATATTCTCAGACTCTTTCATACATAATTTTTCAAAATCTCTTCTCAGCATTTCTAGTTTTGTTGTCTTAACCTTTGCTATGCCTTGGTAGGCTATCTGGAGTGTTTCCCATGCTTGCTTGGACTTCATTGTTGTTGCAACCCTTGGGAAAATACTTTCATGCACTACCTAGAAAATATAAAAGAGGTCTTTGGAGTCATTCTTCTTATTGTCCCTCAACAAATCTCTTTCTGCTTGCGTCAAAACATTGTATGCTGCTGTAGCTGCTGGTTCTTGGAAACCATTCTCCACCAATTCCCAAATATATTGTGAGGAGAATAGGGCCTTCGTTGTAATAGCCCAATAATCATAATTCTTCTCATTAAACTATGGTATTTGTGGATTAGTCAAGCTTGTGCTTTCTACTACCATTTTCATTGTATAAATAAAAACCTTCTCACTGTTGGGGAATCTGCTTCTCAAAACAAAATTTCTTTCACTAAGAGTCTAAATCCACTCTGTTACTATTTTTGAAATTTCAAAATGCTCCGATATCATGTTGGAGAATTCACGAATACAATAAGCTAAAAAAAAATAGGGGAAATGCTTATTCGCTCAATACATAGTTTACACAGAATGCAAATATTAAACTAAACAAAGATAACGTAGTTATACAAAGATTTACAGAGCCACACATACGGAGAGATATTGAAAACAAGTATGCTTCTTCTACCTTTTTTTCATATTCAAATCTTTTACATTATATGAAAAAAAATCTTTTAAATACAAAATTGCGGAGCTTGAAAAATTGAATGCTAATTGAATGCTGGATGAGACAAGAAACAACAAAACATCCTTCTGCTGTGAAAATTTATACTTCATAAAACTTGACACAAAACTTTGTACACTGGATTTGAAATCCTTCATGTTTCGACTTTGAAACCATATCGCATCCGCACCCACATCTCGTATCATACTTTAGCGGGCACTATCCACTTGATCTTGCGACGTGCAATATGTGATCGCATCGATAACTTAAAACATTTAACCCATGGGAACTTTAACGAAAAACTTATAATCTTGTGATTGTGATGTGTGATGAGTATATCACATTGCACAATCACAAAGTTTGGGACAGAGCATAAAAGGTAAGGTCAAAGGTTTGTGAATCGCGATGTGCTAAATCGTGATTAATGCGAGAAGGCCTGGGTAAAGGAAAACAAGAAATACAAATGTTTGTTTGCGGAAACGGTCATGCATATTGGTTGGATGGGTCCCATCGATATCACATCGGCGGAGATTTAAGATTCTACAATGCATTAGGAGGAATGGTTAAACATTGTCAAATGCGTAGTGAGGTCAAATGGTATGTGATATGGCAGGAAAGGAATTTAAGGCAGAGTGTTGGTTGGACACTGCTTTCTAAACATTATGGAAAATTGATTGAAGCAAATAGCTTGGGGATTCGCCATGCCTAGAGTTTGTCCTTCTCTGCAAAATACATTTAACTGATGGTATGGCTGCTGCGATTTTATTCAATTTTATTCAATGTAGTGATTGGAATTAATTTCCATCATCGTTGATTCTATCTTTAATAATCAATGAACAACTTTCTTTCACTAGCTCGGACCTCGTGAAAGACAAAGTTTGCCATTTTATCTCCTGTATTCTATCTTGAATAATCAATGAATAACTTTCTTTCACGAGCTTGGACTTCGTAAAAGACAAAGTCCGCCATTGAATGAATAACTTTCTTTCATCAGCTCTGACATGAATGAATAAATTTCTCTCAGCCGCTCTGACGTCGTGAAAGACAAAGTGAGAATCGCCATTGAATTATAATGAACAAAACATTGGAAAGAGCGGATGCAGTACAGGTTTCGTGACTCTAAAAAAATGATGGCCTCCTCCCTCTATTGGTTTGGACAATAAAATATAACCCAGAAAACGAAAACGAAATTTCTCTTTTCGGAGGGTTATGCATTACTCAAAGATTCTCCAACATTACATCCTCACATTTGCACTTAACACTGAGATTGGAGAAACAAGTAAGCTCTGTCTGACTCGACTATGTTTTTCTCCCAAATCTATTTGCACTCTTCCATACTTTTAACTTCCCAATAAATTAATTATTCTACGGTATTTTAAGCAATTTTGGCTTGCAATGTTCTTGTTCTAGTATCTCCGTGTTTTCACGTGTTACTCGTTCTAGTATCTGGGTATCTGTTCAACCCAATGAACAATCTGCTCATCTTGATTTGTCACAATTTCAAAAATAAGTAACATACATTTTAATCAAACCATCCTACCTGCGTTGCCATCCTCAGCTAAACCTTAAATATGCTATTTCTCAAATAATTGTGGCAAAACATAAATCTTCTTCCGTATATTTATTTTAATTTATTTTTACTCAACTACAATATAATTGTATTAAAATAAACATGTAATACAAAAATGACACTCAGGATTTAAATAAATGAATATTGTTTTGGTTATCCCAACAATCATAGTAACAACATAAATCTAAAAGAGGTATAATTTGCCGCCAATGACTTGGCGGGATTCTAAGTGTTTTCTGAACTTACAGCTGGACCAAATTAGATGATCTGTGCATGTTCTAGTAAGCCTGCTAAAATATTTCTTTGGTCGTTCTCTTTTTGATATATTTTTTATTTGTGACTGCAATATTTCTATGTCTAGGTATTGCTACTTTTAACAGTCAGATCTGAACTATCAGCAACTATTATGGTTCCAATCGATCGATCCGTTAACGCGTTAAGACCCGCTGCATTAATCTCGTTAACTGGACACGAACCTCCCCCGCTGGGCAATCTGTAGTTTTGACAATTAGAAGGGCTTGACGGAGTTACGGGACCCCTAAGGGATATGAACCACTCATTCTTCATCATCTTAATATTATTATTATTTTCTACTTCATCTCCCTGAAATATGAATTTCAAATGCAGTGGCCTACAAGCCGAAGTTCCAGTAGCCATGGTGATCACTAAAAGCATGGCAATCAATGCTACCGGACGTGCAGATGATAGCCTCATCTCCATATCGTTCCAACCTATATTACACTTCTTCTATTCACCGCTGCAGATGAAGTACTTGATGGCAACAATATGAATATCGAAATCAGAAGAAGATGAATAAGAATAATATGAGTGTGTGTGTATATAGAAAATATAGATGCAACTATATATAGCAAGTAATTATGCGGAGAAGAGGAGGGCAGAGAACAGAGAAAACGCGGAAATGAGGCTTTAAGAGATGACTATAATATGTGGCCTTTATGGAATGAACCGGCCTCCTAAGTGGAATCCTTATCTGTAAAAATCCGCATAAGTCTTCCCCAAATCGCGGCGTGTAAAATTCCAGCTGCAGTCAAAGAGTGACTTTGAAATTATGTATTTTAACTTTCGTAATAAAACCTTTGACTCAGTTTGGAGACTCGAATTTCGTTGAACATGTCCATCGACTTATACTCCCTGTCAGAAAATCCAATTCACATGTTGAACGTTTCAGAAAACCATTTAAAATAATGAGGACGAGTGAACTTCCGGCTCTCTTTTTGTTCATTCGTGTGAAGAAAAAAAGAATATCTAATCAAAGAACACGCCTATACGTGTTGCCGATGTTGACCAATAACATTCATCGACCTAAAAGCCTAGGGCCTTTTCTTCACAGCAACCCTATGGATTTAAAAATGGGTATCGCCTATACGACTTGCCGATGTTGACAAATAACATGAATCGCCGATTTAAAAGCGTATGTCCTTTTCATAAAGGCATTCCTATGGGCTGGGCATTCCAAAAAATATTATGATACATTTAATAACATAAAAATTACTTAAATTATAATATAATTATTATTATTTATTATGAAATCTATATATATATATATCTGTGTGTGTGTTTTAAATTAAGGCTTAATTTATTATAGCATTTTTAATTTATAAATAAATTTTGTTATAATATTATGAGCCAATGTCATTGAGTATCATTTTTATAAATTTCAATCTTTGATTTGTGAATATTACTAATTATATTCTGAAATATTCTTAGAATTTTAATCCTTACTATTTATCTAATAATTATTAATAATTAAATTAGAAATCTAAAAAACCTATTCAAATATTTGGCTTTCTTTAATATTTTAAGTTCGGTAGTTATTTTTATCACTTCTTTTTTCTACCTAAATTTATATGCATTTTATTCTATACTTTAAACTCCTTTATTCCTTAATAATTTTTTTCTTGTTACTGTTATACTTCATTTATTTTACATTTTGGTATTTTTATCACTAACATGTTTTATTATAGATTTTTAATATATAATCATGTTCTTTAATTATTTCATTTCTTACTATTAATTTATAAAACATATTTATATTCATAATATATTTAGATATTCATTTATTATTTATTGTTCTTAACGAGAGGAAAATCCGGTCTAATTCTATATAAACTTTATGGTGAAGTGCCGCATATTCTATGTGTGTATAATACTTCTTTTCGGCTCGTCTAATCATGTGGGTCTTATAAATTCCATATCAAGTGAAGTCTATACGGTGATATAGTGACATGCAACCTCTTTGGCTCATCTTCCTATCGCTTTGCAATTTTTTTTTCTCTATCGTTAATAATCCCTGCGGTGTTTTAATACTTCTCTGTGCAAATATATGTTATACATATCGTCAATGGCGAAACATATCCCTATGTGGTGGTGAACCAGGTCAAACCTAATTTCTGCGGTGACCTTTCTGTGATATCTTTTCGGTGGTGAAGTATTCTTTCAAACACCTCCGGTAATATCTGTGTTATCTGTCTGACGACGATACATGTTTTAAATACAATGATTTCTGTGGTGGCTATATCTTTGTGCAAACTCTATGGCCAGTAATATAACTCTGAGGCATCCAATCTCTTACCACGTGCATACGTTAGTCTTACTTTTTTCTTACTAAGATTTATTTACTATAACCGAGTTCTTATCCCTGTGTTAAATCATGGAGTTGGAAATGTGTTTTCGACTTCAACTCCACTAAACTTATATTCTCAATGCAAATTAAGCTTTGACATAAAAACAAGATTCGTAGAGAATTGTCTTACCTCCATCTTCATATTTTTTTTTTGACATAAAAATAAAATTAGTAGAGAATTGTTTGTCTTACCTCCATGCTCATATATTTTTTTTTAATATTGACATATAGAGGAGTAAATTTGTTTTTTACTAACTGTATATACTTGAATTTTCAGACAAACATAAATAGTCATTTTTTGAACCCTAACTTGTTTTAGGGATGGTTATTCATTTTTTGGAAATAAACCATATCATCATAATCTACATAAACTAGACTACTGCTATGACTATTTTTTGGTAATTTTTAGATTAAATCACTATTTTTATTATTTTTTGAAACGGACAAAGACAAACAAATGATGATGTTTCAGTACATTTTATGAGCCCTAGATTTTCTTTTCAATGTGATCGTCAATAAGAAAAATGAGCATTTTCTTTTGAAAAAGACATTGAGAGGAATTGAAATATAATTTTTCTAATTTTTTTGGTGTGGCATTTTAAAGTTATTAAATCTTAATTTAGTGCAATTTTCAGAACAATGAAATTTAACAGTGACAGTTTAGTATAAAATTAATAACAAATTCAAATTTTTAACAAAACTTCACAAATATCACATCATTAGAAACTAGATTCAGAGATGAATATAATGGTACCAGGTCTAAAAGATAACATTATGTTTTTGTAGGTGTTCTGCCCCTCCAAAGCTGTAGGTTTCTAAAAACTGCAGAATTTTATGGGTTTTTAGTTGACTAGAAATACTTGGGGGAGATAATTTCTTGGGCGGGAAATGTTAAATTCTCGACTGAGAGTTTAAACCACCACAGGTTAAATTTCACTGTGCAAGTAAACTCTTCCTGAAAGTTTTACAAACTCTCGGCTGAGAGTTTGCGTCCAAGAGTTTACCCAAGTCAGACTCTCGTATAACTCTCGTCCAAGAGTTTATTAAACTCTCGTCTGAGATTTTATTAAACTTTAATTGAAACATTTTATTGTCAGTCGACGAAATCCTGCGAAGATTCATCGTATCGTCGCGATGTTTCGGGCGAGAGTTGTATATAAATACTCTCATTCGAAAGATTAATTCCACAATATTCCACACCATTCTGAACTATTGAAGGTGCGAAGGTGCAGGGGTGCGAATTTTTTTTGCGAAATTTTTTTTTGAAAGGTTTTTTGGGTGCAAAATTCTTTTAGCAAAGTTTTCTTGGGTGCGATATTTTTTTTTAATTAATTTTTTTTAAACATTCAACTTTTTTTTAAAGAGAACATAATTTCAAGAAAGGGAATTGAAAATTTTATCAGGCAAAAAATTACATTTTTATTTTTTATAAGAATTTAATTACTTGATATTTTGCAAAATGTCTTTATGAATTTAATTATTTATTTAATTTTATCTCTTATTGAAGGCATGAAGTACTTATTCTAAAGTCTTTATTTTTTTTGGGTATTTGATCCAAATAGAATTGGATTTTAAGTTTCCAATTTTGTGAACATGTGAAGAAAAAGGAATTGCCAATCAAGGAACGATCGAAATAGAACTGATTCAGTGGAAAAGAATGAGAGATTAAAAAAAAAAGGTGAGAGGAAAGGGAAATATTAAGCCATGAAATAAATGTGGAAGTAGAGCATCATGAAAGAGATGTAGAGGTGCATGAAAATGACGAGAAAATGAAAAATGTTGAGGAACTTGTAAATGATAGTATTGAAAACACAAACGTAGAAGAGAATGTTGAAGAACTTGTCAACGAGAATATAGAAAACACAAATGTCTAAGAGAATATTGATATCGATCTCACTAGTGAGTCAATAGTTTCTTCAATTTGAATTTTGTATTTTTTTTTTTTTAAACATTGTAGTTCAAGATAGTTTAATATATATATATATATATATATATATATATATATATATATATATTTCAAATTAGAAGTTAATATTGATTTTTATGCAGGGAAAACATCAGAACCACAAGAATATACTACCACACCTCGCATTTCACTGTAATTGATTGGAAGTTCCAAGAACGTTGTATACAACTATGACTTTCTAGATAATATGGATCCAACTAAAATTGAAGAATTGGGACCACCAATGCCTGAAAGGACAGCTCGAGATAAAATAAATTTGGGGTTGAAACATCTTTTGAAGGTAAATCTATCATAGCACAAGCTCAGATGTTACGTATATTTTTAAAGAACAAATATCTCAGAAATGATGTGGAATTATTGGGCATTAAAAGTGAGAAATAGGTTTTAGTAAACCAAATGGTATCAAAAAATGTGACATCGGCACTTTCCACACTAGCCAAAATGCGATCTTGAGTTGAAAAGAACGCTCGTAGAGAACTTTTAACAGGTGTACTCATGAAAACAAACTGCATCAAGTCGGTTGATATCAACAATTTCAAAATTGTTTAAAACATCAAGAAAAAATTTATGGATCTATACAAAATTTAGAATTCAATTAGATGAGAATGATGAACTTGCATGTTGGGCTAATATCTGCAGGCATCCATATCATGATAGACTTCATGATGGTTTGAGGGATAGAGTAAAAGAGTTTTGGAATTTGAATTCTTATGTGTCACCAAATGAAAAGGACGTTGTGAGACATTGTATATCTAAGGGAGTTTATGAAACTCATACCAAAATATAACATAGGTCAGTCAAGTAGAATTATTCCAGAAATTTATGGAGAGTAATATTGATGTGGAGGTTTCCCTTAGCACATTTGTGAAGATTAAATCATGGTATGTTAGGCCTATCACTGTTCAAGACACATGTTGTTGTCAATACCATGTACAATTCCAATTATTGTATGAGGAATTTGTAAATCTGGGCATAAAAAATTAGTCAAATGGCCCCCCTCCTGCAAGTGTTCATGAATTTTTATTGAAGATATTATGTGCACGAGAGAATAATAAATTATTTTATAAAAAAGAATGAGTTGGTGGATGAAAATGCCAAGACTGTTCTCATTTGGCACTATATGATGCGAAGTATCCCATTGATCCCAATTATCCCAGACTGTCAAATCTCAGTCTGAATTGGAAGAAATATGAAAATGTTACTTACTCTCTTGTTGTAGATTCAAGCACAACATCAAAAAAGATCACTTTACTTGACGACAAAATTTCAGTGACATCTTTTCTAGAGAATTTCAAGGTGCAAATATACAAATATATTAAGCATTTTCATATAGCATGATTGCAGGATTTATAGTTCAAGAAATCATGTGATGTATTCCCAAAAAGAACAATATTATCAGTGGTTGATTTCGCTGAGAATTACACGTTTAGTCCACAGAAGGAGATACAAAGTGAGTATTATCATTCAGACCAAGTATCTATATTTGTGCATATTTTGTATAGACATGTAGAGCTTGAAATTGATGGTTTTAATATCAATGAAAATAATCGTGAGGTGATTAAGGAGTACCATTTCTACATCAGTGATGATCAAACGCATGATACATTTTTTTTTTCAACATTGTTTTAATGTTATTTATAATGAATTGTTTAAACGAAGGGTCAATTTTAAAGAACATTGAGTATGGTTAGATGGTTGTGCTGGTCAATTTAAATTAGCAAGATCGTTCTTTCGGTTGTCTCGTCTTCATAAGAGAACCAAAATTCGACATACATGGAATTTCTTTGAGACAGGGCATGGAAAAGGAGAGCACGATGGTGCTGGGGCATGCGTAAAACGTGCACTTAAGAGGCATTAATTGAATCACTCACCTTCCCAACTTGCAAATTCTTTAGATGTTGTTAATTGGTGCAAAGATAATTTAAGTCATGTATCGAACCCAAGGATGGTTGATGTGCACAGGTAAACGTACACATTTAACTAAAAATATATTATACATGTCTAGAGATATATGTGTATACATGTGTGTGTATTTTTTTATCAAAGAAATATTAAACATTGTTCAAAATTTGACTCATACATGTGTGTGTTTTTCTCAAGTAGGTACTCTTGGAATATTGCAATGGGTGATGTTGGTAGATCATTGCCATTTAATTTCCTTGCAATCCCTCAAACAAGAAGTTTACACTCAATTAGGAGGAAGAACATGAGAAATATACATTGCATTGAGAAACGAAAGTGCTCTTGCTTTTTTTTTGCATGTATTGATCAGACAGAGTCCATCGATGACTGTGAAAACAAAATTAAGAAATTTGGTAAACCACGGAAACACGAATAATTGACACCATTTCCCCCACTTGCAAAACGTGAATGACAAGGAAATGGACAATGAAGTGGTTGTGATTGACAATGATTATGATTGTGTTTCTGATATGGTTAGACAAGGTGATGTATTCACTGTCATTACACCAGAAAATAATCAAGAAAAAGTGCATTATTATTTATTATGATGCACTATGTTTAAATCCACATTGCTGCAAGAGTATAATGATCCATCAAATTATACATACCCAATCGGTTCAATGGTGTTAATGGGACATTTCTTTGAAGAAGTAAAGAAATGTAAAGATTATATTACTTTTCAAGATTACCAGCCAGAGGTTATTTATGCCCAATATAGTCACTTGATCATAGCAACTCGGTTGTAGTTGAAGAAAGTGAAAAGTAGAAAAATATGGCGACAATGGAGGTTATCGATAGATGATCATGATTCCATTCTGGAAAATTTGCCACCGGCACATTTCATATGAGTGGAACACATTGTTCAATATGAACAATGAACTTTTGATTCTAGGGTTAGAACATATAATTGCTATAATGTATTGGACTTTAGATAGTTTAAGACTATATTGTGGATTTCTTTCAAATAAATGGACATGTGGATGGTTTGATGTGTGTTGGTATGAACAATATATTATAATCTACTGGATAAGGGTGCTTTGTTGTATAATTAAGTTATGGTGATTTAATGTGTCCATGATGTTTACTCCTAGATGATCTTAACTCGTCCATTTTTTTGCATGGATTTGATGGTGATGAATGAATATTTAATTAAATATATATTATTGTATTGTTACTTTATTTTTTATATCAAATTTCATCATATTTTCATCTCTTCATTAGTTTAGATTAGTTTAGATTTGACGTGTCTAATCTATTCATTATTGTCTCTTCTCATGATGGAGGTCTCCTACTTTTATTTTCCATCTCCTTATAGTAAGGAAAATCTATTTTTGAATTTTCATTGATGCTCAACAGTCTTACTGCAAAGAATGAAAATGATGATGCTAGAAAAACGAGATACTAGCATAAATCTATTTTGGAATGTGCATTGATGTTGGATAGTCTATTCAAAGAAAGAAATTGATGTTTAGTTGCAATAAAATATTGACATGGAGTTAAAATTGACCCACCCACCGGCATTAATGACTGCCATCATTTACTTCTCTGTCTTATGCCATCACCTTAAGTAGTTATAAATATTTTCTAGAAAATTTTTACACTACAAAGCACACCTTTGAAGCACTGAAGTGTAGGGGATCTATTGCATATAGGAATTTTCCTATGATTTTTTTTCTCCTAAAAAATGTTCAACTATCTATCCACATGGCTCAACTCAAGATGTTTGACTTCACAAAATTGGTTGAGAAACAAAAAATTGTGATTTGAAACAATGGCAAGTGGGAGGCAAAAGTGTATCCACACATATAAAAACCATGAATCTGTTTTTGAATGTGCATTTATGCTGGACAGTCTTACTGCAAAAAATGAAATTGATGATGCTAGAAAAATGATATACTAGCATAAATCTGTTTTTGAATGTGCATTGATGCAGGACAAAATTATTGTAAAGAATGAAATTGATTTTTAGTTGCAATAAAAGATTGACATGGAGTTAACATTGACCCACCCACTATAATTAATGATTACCATCATTTACTTCTTTGTCTTATGGCATCACCTTAAGTATTTATAAATATTTTATGGAAATTTTTTACACTACAAAGCAAACCTTCCACACCTTATGCCTATCTGTGTCAGTTCTATGCCTTCGGAAAAGTTCACAAATTGGATTTGAATTTTAGTGGTCGAGGCGTTCACTAGTTCAAAACAACCCTGCTACAACAACTTAAAAGGGTATCCATGAAACCCAGATTTTGATGTTGATAGTTATTTACAAAATGGTGTCCTCATTGTTCCATGGTTGGAGTATAACACTTACATATAATGTAATAAAAGTCAGGTTATATAAGTTACTGATGAAGTATTAGATAAAATTTAATTAATTGTCATTAAATGAGGTGGTTAGATCATGTGGACAACATAACTACCTAATGAACCGAATAAAAGGGGATTAAACCCCTTGCATGAGTTGAATTAGCACATACTAAAATGATATTTCATAACTTATGTGTATTGCGAGTCCTTTTGTTCAAGCTTTCAACAACCAAAATTAGAAGGGAGTTGGGACTAAATAACTTACAAGTAAATGGAAGGCCAGTTTATATTCTAGAATAATATATGGACATGCTTAGCATTGCTTATTTGAAACTTGTATATCTATGGATGTTTTCTTCAATCATTTGGAAGCAGAATGAAGAAGTATGTACTATTTTGTTTACTTGCATTGTTAATAAGTTTTATTATTTTTCATTGTGTTTCCATTCCTTCTAGTTTTGTTGGTCACATAAGTTGAAAATTTACTTGGAATAGTTATTTTCATGTGCAACACATGGTTTCAAGCCACAAAATTTCCCAAGTCTTGCTGAGTTTTGCCAAGTTTCGTGCTAAGTATTTTTAGTGTTTCCAAGTTGACTCTCTATTTTAGCTTTCCCAAGTTGTTACTGAGTCTGAGTCTTGTGACATTAACTACTAGTGTAAATATACATTATGAATATTTAAAACTGGTTTTTCAGGGACATACTAGAGTCACATCTTAAAAAATTTTGGTAGGGAAAGTGCAAGGCTTTATTGAAAGCCAGGATAGGACTTATGAATAGTTTTATTAGCTTTGATGTTCCTCTCGAATAATTAATTCTGGTAGTTATATACAAGTTCACACAGGATAATATAATATTATGTCCATGTGTTGGGAGAAAAAGAAATTATATTTCCTGCATGTCTGCATTGAATAACTTTGCAAAATGTTCAGTGAAGCATAAAAAATTAATATTCTTTCGTCAAACTCTAAATTTAGTTTTTTTCTGTATTTAGAGTCAACTCTCTCATTTCAATTCCTGAAAATACTCATAATTAATTTTTGCTATGCATCGAATGAACTCCCTTATGCCAATTCCTGAGAATAGCTTTTGAAAATGTACAAAAATAAGGTAAAATGTAGATTTAGATATGCCTTTATGTCTAAAGTCGAACATCAAGAAATGATTCTAGTTCACGAGGTAACTTATGGTGGACAGTGGTAACTATGTTTTAATTAAGGTGGATGAATTTTTGTCCTAAAAAAAGAGCTTAAGTAGACATGATATGAAGAATCCATTCTTTGATTATTTGCATCAACTCATGTGACCTCTATTGTAAACAACGAAAGGCATCTAATGGCACATTGATCCTTATCTCTGATGATATAGGCAAAAGTTAACTAAGCGCACAGGTATAATAATAAATTAAAGGTACCAAAAACAAATAGGGGTAGGGTGGTTACATCCTCAAAATGGGGTTCTCATACACAAAAAAATATGTTGGCAAGCAATGAGGGGGGATACCCTACCTCACATATTTGGGCTCCACCATCCCATCAATTCATAAGAAATTTGTTATAGAATAATGTATATTCATAAAATAGACCATACTAACATGTACAAAGGCTTTGTGAAATTTTTTCTCAATAGAATCATCAATGTAACAAATAGTTCCCTCCTAGTTGTTGGTAACAAAAGATAGACGCCAACTCAACCAAATGGATGTTTAATAAAATATGAAGTAAAGTTCCCTCTTTACCTTCTCAAACAAAAAAATTAGATTGTCTCATGTTGTTATAAAATTCATCTCAACAACTTGACTAAAAATTTTAAACTTGCTTGATAAAATTGAAACGAACACATGAAAATGCATATGCCCTCATTTACTTAACTAAGAAACAACATGCAAATTGTTGAAGCCAACAATATCCCTTCCTATCTATTGTTGGTGCTACATGCATGTCTCAATGTTTAAACTTGAAGTACAACATTAAGGAATCAAAACCAACAATAACATACATAAATATAAACCAAATAACATAGACTACCAATGGCAAGGTAATACCCTTTTAATTGTTACCATGAATAAAAAGGTTAAACCAACTCTGAAATATTCTATGGGACATTAGACAACCTTTCAACAGATTGGTTTAGGTATGAAATGCTTACTAATATATAGAAAATATGGATGATAGACTAACATAGACTACAAAGGTTCCATTTTACAAGCAGTAAATGTCTACCTTCATTTTAAAATAGTACAGAAAAGAAATAAATACATGACATAAGTTGTGGATAGGTTATAACACAAAATAAATAATGAATTTCAAAGAAACACAACCTGCATACTGCAACTCTAAATATTACGTGAGTTGTGCTTCTTATTTATATGAGAAAAAGTTGTAGCAAGTAGTGGCCTTGCAAGTACTACACATGTTAAAATGTTAATGTCTTCCTCCCCCGAAGGCTTTGCAAAGTAGGTTGCAATGCACATAGACACATCATAGAGGTGGTAATTTTCCGCCACAACTTTCTTTGCCCTCAAAAAACTATAATAAAATGAGAGTGCTTCCTTTTCAATATCATTCATTCTCCTTTGAAATGAATTCTTGGATACTCTTTGTCCTTCACAATCTCTCCTCTCATCATCTAATATATGTGAGCTTCGTCTTACATCCCTAAACCCTCTCACCTACTCTCTCCACATTTCCTTCCACAGTTCTCTTTCAATAATCCTATCATCTATAAACCTTCCTTGATTAGCATTCATAGAACCCACAATTATAGTGCTAGAGCTTGAACTCAACTCCTTTATGTTTACCTCCTCACCTGTTCTTTCTTGTAAAATTTTACTCCTAGAATTCATCCCAAAACTATGTTTGTTTATGAAACCATTTTCATACTGTAAGGCACCAAGATTACCATTTCAATATTTTCCTTTCTAGACATTCATTTATTAGCTTCAGTGTTAACCCCATCTTTCCCAATGTGACGTGATTGAAAAGGAGATGTCATTGCATTTTGGCCACATCTGAAGCCTACAATAATATAACTTTGGCACTTCTAATTTGGGCATGAAATTAATGGAGAATCTTCCAAAAATATGGGGTAAGTGGGTTCATTTTCTATTTCAAATAAATGTCTTTTCCTTTAATAGGCATCAATTCCTTCACCCAATTTTTCTTTTGTCTTTATGAGGCTTTCCAAACTGCTAGAAGATTCATCCAATGATATGAGAGAACCCATTTTAATTTTCCTGCTACTATCTATTAGTATTGAGCTCTCAGTTTTAGCTCCTCACTTAAAAGTGTGCCTTCTTGCAATATCTAATTTTCCATCGATGTAAATATCATGAAACCTTGGAATTCTATGCCTGAATTGATCCTGTCTATCTTCCTCATTCTGTCCCAGCAAACCACATTTGTAACCATTACCTGCATTTTCCACATGCATGCAGTCCCTTTGGATACTGCAACTTTCAGCGTTTTTGAATTTTGAAAGGTGGCTAACAGTCTTAGTTCTTGCAAAGCTATGATTTTCATCCATTGATTGAGAATTGACACAGTTCCATCCTCCACCACTTCCAGTTCTACTTTTAATGCATATTTTTTCAAAAACTTTTCACACATTTTCAACCCATGCAATCATTCTGAACTATGTGATATTTTATGAGAATCACTCCATCAATTTTTAGAGGTGCCACTAGTTTGGAAATAACCGTGCTCTGGAACAGATAATGACTCGTAGTTATGGCATATCCCATTTGCATCACAAAGGAAAACATCATACTGGCATGGGGGAAACTCAGCCTTTGGATAACCTTTCTCCCCAATGAACTCACTGGTCCCATCATGATGCCCATAGGAGAGCCTTTGAGAGCTTTCATGGCTATACCCCGAACCTACTCCCTTTGATTGTGAGAAAGAAATGTCATCCTTCTCTACATGAATATGGTAACTTTCCTTGGTCGTTCCTAAGTTACAGAGCCTTTGAGAGCTTTCATGGCTATATGTTGAACTTGCTCCCTCTGATTTTGAGGAAGACACATCATCCTGATCTACCTGAATATGATAACCTTCCTTGGTCTTCCCTGAGTTACTAATATTTTCATGTCCAGAGTTGACATAAAAGGATTCTATGTTTCCAGTCCCATGACTAGTAATTTTGGGAAGTTCTTCAAGCAAGCCTTGGCCCTTTTCCCTTTTTGGTCCTTTTCTCCACATTAGCTTCAACATATAATTTCTCCCCTAGATCAATATCTTCAGATATATTATGTCTTCCACTTGCATGAAAATTAAATAGACTTATCCCACAATATAACTCATTCTTTGGGTTACAACTAGTTTCCCTACTCAAGATGCCTTCATTTTTATCTGAATTGGACATTTCTTTATTATCTAAAGAAGACATGAAACCATTCTCTGGAAACTCTGACTTCAGGAATTGTGTCTGTGCATTCTCATAGCTCTTTTTTGAAAATTTATGAGATGTAAATTCACAATTGATATTATTTTCACTTACAACATATTCTCTCTCACAATTGTCACATTCATGTCCTGCAATAAATGAAGAACATATCCCATCTAGATGATGTTGTCTTAAGTGGATCGTAACACTCTCTAACAAATCAACCAACAGAAACCTGTTTTGTTTTGGAAAATTGACAATGAAAGGAGGAATAACATCCCTGAACTCATTCAGTCCCTAGAGTATCACAAAGTTAATGACTGGAAGCATACGTCTCATGACATAATTACTAGGTGCAATTACTTTTCTGAGGCTGAAATGTGACAAGTGTCTGATTCTTGGACAACATTCAAAGTGAAGTCTATTTTGTAAGAAGAGGATTGATATAAGTCCAGGATTCATTAAAGCCTTTTGAGATTCTCTGCCTAGTCTACTTTCACTGCAATGACAAGAATCAATATCTTCTGTTCCATTGGAGTTTCCCCAAGTAGATATTGAAGCATTGGACGTTTCACCCCATTGATTCTCACTCTCCCCTTCTGTTCCATCTGGAAATTCCCTACTCTTTAAAATGGCATTATCAAAATCTGGTCCATACTCTGAATGAGTAAGAGCATTTTCCAATTCAGAAAAATCTCGATATTTAGCAGCCATGAACATGAATTTCTCCACAGAAGCACCAATCTATGCATAACACATGCAGCAGGACCATGAAGCTGACACACCCTTGGGTCATCCCACCCTTACAACAAGTGTTTGTAGCTCTTGAAACTCTTTCCGCATTGAGTATATATTTTTTAGTTTCTCTTCATAGCTAGAATAATTATCAAGATAGATTATAGACAAAGAAGATATGCATGTTGCATGTCTGAAAAAGCCCTGGGAGACAACCATGCATCGTATTAAAGATTTACAATCGCATATGGTTCCAAATATAATTTGAATAACATCTTCAGGAAGGTGATCAAACAAATATGGTTTTGTGTCTTCCATCTTCACTGTACTTCTAAAAGACATTGAATAAAATGTGAGTGAGATCATCAATCAAATCTTACAAAAAAACCTTAAAAATATCCATTCTGAATTGTTTAAGTTGAACGTCAAAATACCACTTTAAAGTCTTAGGCAAAGATACAAACATACCTAATGCTATACAATATAAATAGGGGAAAAATAGGTAAAATTTGAAAGGCTATAAAATTATTGGTGCACCCTCTTGTATACTATACTGCCACGACCTCATCCAAAGACCATTATGCTAGACATAAATCAATGTTGTACAAATCTATTAATATTATCACATGTATGTAAGGACCTGCAATATTACTTGTTATACCTTCTACTGTACACTTGTTCAGATAATTTCTATACCAAGGTTATGAATTTTGGATGTCCCAAACCTAATAAGGTTTTTCTATTATGAGTCAACTATTTATCACATCAGGATATGAAAGAAATTCCTATAAAGTATTCCCTAACAATCTATGTAAACATTATAATTTCCATCTAACAAACCTAGTAAAATTTCTTGGAGAATGTTCCATTCCTGCTGAAATTTCTTCATCCATTGATGCTTATTAATATGTTGTGAAAAAACGTTTAAAAACTTCAATCACACACCATAAACATGGAAAATAACATTTCTTTTGGCAACAAAAATCATGAAATGGGATGACAAGAGCATGCCCTTTAATAAATGTATAACTGGTTTGCTTCTTGGTGGTAGAAGTGATCCATAGGGTGCTTTACACTGTCAAACTGGTAGAAGTGACCTAGGTCATAGCACCTACTACTAGGAAAGCTATGTAGTGAAAGTTCCTCCCTTTTCTGTTCCATATGCACTGTATCTTTCTCTAATTTATGTTCCATATCAATGTTATTGAATATCAACTTAACTAAATCTAAATCAACAACTTTCCAACATGCAAAACCATATTAATCATATTCTTCAACATATTTGCAAACCAATGCATCATCTTCATCTCTACGAAACACAAATATTTGTGGAGGTCCAAATTGCATAACAAACATTAAAAATTAACCTTTGGCAACAAAATTAAATTCATACTATTTATTCTGTGATAGCCTTTTTATAATGTGACAATGATACCAATGAAGAAATGGTAAGAGGTTACCATGGTTTAATTTAATATTATAATAGTTGGCATAACTATAGATAGTAAGTTATAATTTAAATAGAATGGTAGGTAAGTATTTTAAAGGTTATAATAATGGTAAGTGTAACCTTGGGAAGAGAATTGAAAGGGGGCCAGAATATCAATTATATATATAAAGGATGAACTTCTTGAAGAGGAAGTTGGTTGTTGGCGAGGTGCTTGGTCTACATAGGATTCCTAATATCGTAATAGTCCAAACTCTAGTTTGTATTAAAGGATCGTTTTTTAGATCATCTAGAAGACATGGGATAATGCAAAAGCTTTAGATTTAGATTTGGAAGGCATGGGACATGGAAAGACTAAAATGTTGACTATGGATGTGAAGCTTGTGGCTTCATCCTTAATGAAAATGTTGGGGATGCAGTTGACATTGTGAATCACCCATCACTTGTTCAATCTTCTTTCAGTCATCTCCAAGGTGATGTATTTACAGGTAAATCATGAAATGATAAAAAAAATAACGTAATTGCATTAATCACTCCCTTCATGACATTATCAGACTACCTTTTTAGCATAATTTTGATTTGATAGCATAAATTCTTTTGTCAAATATTGAAAGTAATAATAACATTGGAAGTATGTGCAACAAAATTCCAACTTGTAGGTAGATGCCTACATCCACTATACAACTAAACTCACTTAAAAATGTAGACTCTCTGACCCAAATCCTACATGATCTCCTTGGGTCTCAGTTTGCATCATCTCAATACTATCTGTAGCCTGAAAAGTAGAAACCAAAGTTAATAGAAAATCTTGAGAAAAGAAATATAATAATCATAATAAATATGATTAACGAAAAGTATTGATACCTGTGTCACGATTGGAACCTGAGATGGAATAATGTCTTCAGGCACCCCTTGATGTGTAGCAGATACCTGAAAATTCAATAATGTTAAGAGCCACACCATATAAAAGTATGTTCATCTTAAATTCACTTGCAATTTAACATGAAAATCTAGACGGATAATACGTGTGAGACCACTAGAACATATGAAGGTATCATGTCTTCAGGAAGCCCTTCATGTTTAGTGCTAACCTGAAAAATTCCATAATGTTAAGACTCATACCATATAAAATTATGTGACATAAATTCATTTTCAATTTCACGTACAAAAGTATAGATAGATATTAATGATTGTGGCACCTGTACATGATCATTTCCATGATCTACATAATGAAGATTTGGGGAAAAACAATGGTGTTCTAAGAATGTTGTAAACTGCATAAGTTAAATAAATATATTGGCATAAGTTTTTGGAGACTAAATGTATATACACCAAAAAAACATGTTACATGCACTCTAACTCATCTTATAAATGGGTATTTTAAAATAGATCAAAACATGCTTGTACATACCTCACCCATGGTGTGAATTTTTTGTCTAATGTCTCACTCATAATGGTCTCTACAGGATGATGTATACTCTATAAGCTCATCTCTCTCCATCTCCCTCAACACATCATCTGGAATACTCACAAATTAATGAACTCCTACACTAGATGAAGGTTGGCTTGTCCCTAAGATGACTTCCGCCCATCCTAAAGTAGCTGCAATATGTTCTTGTATCTTCTCCCTCATCTGAGATGCAACACTGGAGATAAGGGCTAACTCCTCTGGAAGTGTAACTACCCTAGGTGGTCGAGGTACTAAACAAGGTGCTGGAGGCCTAAACCCAACATCTAGCATAGCATCAGGTCGTCCATATGTATGACCTTTTCCAGCTCCATAGAATTTGGACCCTGTATCTATATAGTTAGGGTCCATGTGCTCTCGGAATTGAGCATACAACATCCTAAAAAAATATTGTGACACCTGGTCATTATTTGGGAACTTCCCATATGCATATAGGAACTTTTCATAAATATAAGGTGAAATATTGGGATCATTGAATCTTGTAATCTTCAAACATTTTTGTCTTCAGGCCACAATTCAAATAGTGACAAGGCCATTTCTTTAGTGACCCGACCTTTAACTTCATTGTATGAGTGGATACCAATCACTGACACTCTCTTCCTACGCATTATGTCAAAAAAAATTGGGTTGTTGGTCCAACCCCATGTTAAGTCTCTATCAAACTCTCCAAATTGTGCAAAATAATTTTGAGACAATCTCAACAGGGGGCAGAGAGATTGCAAATTTGAAATTTGTTGCGCAATCTCATGGAATGCTCCCTCATCCCATCAACAGTAAGTAAGGAGATGGTGTCTCCCGAAGGAATCTTCTCAGGAATATCATGGGGATGGGTGTAAAGGGGCTCATAGCTTGGATTTCGAGAAAAATCATCAACCCTACAACATCTCCCCCTAGGAGGGAAATGACCACCACCCGTAACATGTTAAATTATTGCACATATTAAAAATTAAATCATTTATAAGGAAATTTTGTATTTAAAAAACTTGTTTGGTCATTTGGAAATACCTCATGGAAAAGCTATCTCATCCTCTTCGCTCATCGAATTAGGATTGTTCCCTTTCGAGGAATGAAGGTCTCTACTAGCCATTGTACAAAACAGTAAATTGATTTATCACACAAGTACATGAGACACATAATAATTTTCACATTAAACATACATCGAACAATAAATTTTCCTTCAGATTTTACTTGAATGAGATCTATCCAAGTGTACGATGGATACCATGGGCTGAGACATTGTTCTCCTTTGTCCCTCGCTAGCAATAGGGCCAACCCCAACTCCTACATTTGCACCTATGGAGCATAAATTTTTCACATTAAACACATGTCATTTGAAAAAAAAAATTCACCCGTTCAACATTGAATATAATGTAAACTTGAACATTCTAACTAGCAATCTAATGTGTACCTATACCGTGTATAATATATCCCTCAGAATGAGATCTAAGAAATTGGGGACGAATGGGAACAATATATGGGGCTCCTCTTGTTCTATTTGGTGTCTGGGCACACGAGTCATATGACTGCGTCCACTTGTGCAGGACAACAAAATTTCACATTAATCAATTTTTCACAACGAACAATAAATATAACCTACTTGAAAACATGACATAACTAAATTTCCAATGTACCTGATAATCATCCTCTCATGGAGAGGTCTCTAGAGGGCTCGCATGATGCCATTGTTGCTATAGTATCAAAGCAAATTTCTGCCCCTCATAAAAAAATTAGAAAACAAATGATCAATCGAAAGTCATGTCATCAACCAATGGATAACAGGTACTATAGCTCCTTCACATACAAGGGCTCAACAATAGTACATGGCATAATATCTCATGGCACTAACTAAGGTGGGTCAATCATTACTCTAGTTGTACAACTTGACTACCTAAGTATTAGTGAGTGGTCTCCTCGAGTGTTGTTCTACATCTTTTGGAGAAATAGGATGTTTGGTTAGCCTATTGAAAGAGGGTTTCAAGTATACCTAGGGGAATTCCTATATTCCTAAATTTAGGTGGAGGTGAGATTTTGTTTACAAGTATTGTATTATGTAGTAGTACTGTAAGCAATACTAGAAAGGGTTGCAAGTGTTTCACACAATATGATTCCATTTTATTTCCTACATTTATTGTTCCTCTACTGTAGTATTACCTAGTTATGGATAGATCATCATGTTATTAAAGGGAATTAGAACACAATCCAAAAATAAAGTTTAAATGTATATGGTCTTTCTAACCAAAGGAAAGGTATCCTAAAATAGAAAGAAAATAACTTGTACAAGGTATGTTTTGAGGCTGAAATTGAAAAATGTTCATAACTTCTACTATACTTGTTTGATTGGCTATTATGACCCAAATCATGAAATGGTACAAGTTAATTAGATCTATTGTCACTAGATTGGAAAATATTTTTGCAATATTTCAAAACATATCCAATCAGTTGAATTTGCGCCTTCCAAGAAAAAGTCTAAAATATTTTGAGTTTACATAAATGATATCTCCAATTATTGTACTTCGTTCTGGACAATTCTTTTCTTCTAGGATAGGGTATTTTTCAAGAGGAGTTTAATTTTGAAATTGCATTCTCCAAGTTCTGCATAGAAAATTTCAAACTACTTGAATGCTGATATACTCTCTTTTCCAAAAAAAACCAACAGAGATATATTTTTTTTATTTTTTGATTTTGTGCCCAAAACCTTTCTCACTACATGCCCAAGAAATAACTTTGACACAATTTTTGTTTTAATCAACTCCAAAACTTTGGAAAATCACTAAATGTAGTGCAAAACCTAGGAATACAAGAGAAAGAGAGATAAAGAATAACAAATATCTCTTTGATTATAAGATATACAGAGCTATGTTAATTTTATTCTTCAAGGGTGTACCTTGCAAGAACTGTGCTCCAAATAAAATCAAGGTCGTTGACAATACATTTCATAACCTTCCATACAATACATAACTATTCATAGAGAGCGTAAACTACCCAAGGTCATACTTATAATGAGAGCACACTAACTAATTTGGACCCTCTTAACAAATTGGGCCCTTTCTTGTAATGGGTGACTATTAGCTAGCTATTTAATGGGCCTTCTTGAATGAAGGTTGCCTCATAAATTAATAAGTTATATAAATAAGGGGTTTAGGCTATGACCCTGACATGCCCTCTCCATTGGAAAGCAACTTTGTCCTCAAGGGTCAAGGTGAGGAAATAGTTATATATTCCCATGTGGATCTTCTAGTTGCATATCTTTCCACTAGATCAATACCTCTGTAATTATATGTCTACATAGTTGATGATTTGTGGTATCCAATAGTGCTTGTAGTGTTGGAATATTTTGTTATTTATTTCAAATGGTTTATAGGCTTGCATTCGTTTGATGATTTCCATGGACAAATCAAGTGCATTTGGGTACAAGGATGGTCACCCCTCAGTATGTTGGAAATACAAGGTATTTCCTTATAAACCATTTTTTTTCCAATTTATAGTATTCAAAAGAAGAAAACAAATACTATGGGAAAAAAAATTTGCACAGCTTGGTAGGTTTAAGCAATCTAAGGGACAAAATCCTTCATGTTATAGTTGACCAACATGTTTGATAACAAGGAAACTAACCACTTTTGTCTGTATCAGTGAATAAATGAAGCAAAGTATGAGGATGAGATGCAGATATGAGGAAAAATTCATTTATACTATCTGTAATCTGACTAATCCAAATCACATAAAATCCATGAGTCAGTGCCATGTGCTTGATCACTCCATGTGGTTACATTCATTTTTCTATTCTATGATTGAGAACATAGCCCATAGAATACTTAACCTCACATAAAAAGCGCAAGGATAACCTCATATAACATCATTTCCAAGTTTCCAAGTCAAATTATTCGCCCAAGAGTGAATTTACAGAGAAGAATGTGAGTGAGAGGCATGAAGCCCTATTTGGCATTAGAAGAAAAATTAACGTATCAACCAAAATCCCCTTCTTACGCACACTTACATTCATTTATAGGGAGACATGTCTTTTCCCTTTGAAGAAGAAAACCATAGACCACCTTTCTCTATTTTAGTACACTTTCAGGTGCTATTTCAGAAGAATCAACAAAATATTAAAGAATATATAATCAGGGATAACCCTATGGTGACATAAAAGAATCCAAGTTGGTGTAAGGCAGTTTCTTCCAATCCCCTCCTGTAGGGGCACCCATTTTCTTGCAATGGCAAGCGAGGTGAATTTGGATGTTGGTATTAATTATTATTATCATTGTGACATGTAAACATACTCATGGTGCTCTGTCAGAGACATTACCCATTTCTTTTTGGTTGGTATTATCATTGTGACATGCAAACATACTCATTGTGCCCTCTCAATATATGGGGCCTTTTGCCCCTTTTCCATCATCCCTGCCATTTTTGTTTATCTCGGGCTATGGTCATGTATAATTATGCAACAATGGACCTTACTCCCATTATTCATGGATGGTCCATCTTCCACCGAAGTTATGAAATCATTACATCCCTTGGTACATGTTGAATTTTAATTCTTTGCAGGAAATTTATGGAAGAGCTGTTATGGTCAAAAAAATAGTTTACTTGAAAAAAAAAAAATCCAAGACTTATGTGGCTAGATATCCAATTTATCGGTAGTCCTCATGGTGGCGGACTTGATCGCTGAGGTGGCTCGAAAACGACAGGGCTTGTTGTGCTCCAGTGTATAGGTTTGCATGGGCCAGGGGTTTGAAGAATGTTGGGAGAGACAAGATTTTGGAGTTTTTTGATAAGGATAAAACTCTTGGATGAGAGTTAAAAAAAATCTAGACCGAGGTTTTTAAAACTCTCATCCGAGAGTAGTTTAACTATGGTAAAGCCCAATCAAACCCTTGGGCGAGACATTAAAAATATCTCAAATGAGAGTTTTAAAATTCTTGGTCGAGAAATTGAGGTGACTATTTTCTCGAACGAGAAATTAAAAATTTCACCCAAATATTGGCCATCCACCAAAAAGTGTTTCCCAACTTCAGGTTTTCACCTCTCGTATCTCTAAGCCTTTTCCTAGAAAAGGGAGATCAAGCAAAATTACCTTGGAAAATTTTTATGAGTACATTGAATCTTTAGAAAACAAAGATAATAGAGTCTCTACAAGCATATTGAATCCTTAGAAAAATGAAGCGAGGAAAGAGAAAGACAATTTAAACTAGAATTGCCTACAACACTTGACAAAACCACAAATCATTAGAAAAAAAATAATAGCACTTGAGACTAAACTTCAAGAAATGAAGGGTAAGATGAAAAAAATCAAACACAAAAAAAATCTATGGTTGAAGAGAATGAAAAGTATTTAGAGATGAGATAAAAAAATATAAAAGAAAAAATAAATGATAACTGAGCCAGGGATTGCACAAACACTAAATTAGATATCAAACTCATAAAAGAATAAATTGACAAACTAATTGAGCAAGATAATGATCTCCACAAAGGATCCTTGAACCTTATAATTGCTGGAATAGAACAACAAGAAAATGTGTATACATTAGACATAGTAAAAGAAAAATTGAGAAATAAATCCCAAATTTACATAACCTATCTCATAGAAGCAACTAGGGTGGAAAGATAATAAAACATAAACACATACTAATCTGGGTTAACGTAAGTTGTAAGGACCATAAATTAAGTATTCTTAAAAATATTCAAGATTAAAAGGTTTGGGAATCTTCATAAATGAATAGCTTATTCCAGAAGACCAAGATGAACTAAGGAAAGAGGTCCAAAAGGTGAAGGAAGCAAGAAAGGTAGGGAAATGGGAAATCACTAGGAATAGGGAATGTATTATTAGAGTTAGAACCAAAAATAAGATTGAAAAATATGAATTAGGGTCACTTTCAATTCCCTTCTGGAACCTCTATGGTTTTCCATGGTGTAAAGGTCCTGTGCTAAGTTGTATCACAAGTGATATTGATCTTATTTTCTTAGTTGAAAATTTGGAACATGAGGAATCTAGGGTGTTGCACATTGACAGGATCATTCCTTGCTAAACTTAGAACGAAAAATATTCCTACATAGGTCTTCGTGGTATATATTGTTATATAAAGAATACAGTTTCTTCTCTCATTTGACTTCATAAAATCATTCCACTAAATCAATACATTTGGATTGAAATTTATTATTCTAACTCCAATAGAGTTTTCCTTACAGTATATTATTTCTCTCCTATATAATATATCTCCTATAAAAAAAAAAAATTGGATAAGAATTTCCCCTCCAATACCTTAGAACAAGCCATCCATAGCCTAGGGAATGAAGTTAATATCCTAGGGACTTCACTACTAGAACTGCTACTAAACAGGCTACTATACTAAGAAATAAACCTAGCCTCGACCCCCTATGGCTAGATGAGGATGGTGACTTCGCTAATAGATTCAAAATAAATTCAGATGAAATTACTGAGAATGTATTTGGTATTGAGCTTCTCAATGTTTTTAGTTTCCAAGACCTGATAATTTTTAATGGAACTAACAAGTGGTCTACCGATGGCCAAATGACTTGTATTCATGACATGGGTAATAATATTGTATATTATGTGATATTTGACAACCATGCTTTCAACCATATTCCAAACATTGAACTACTAAATGATCATGAGCCTAATTCTAACCAAATACCTTTGTACCTAACTCTCAATCTTTTTATGCATACCAACCACATGCAAAAAGACTTTGAGAGTCAAGTGAACACCTATTTTTGATAGGATTAACATAGATGTATTCTTAAGGGATTTAGAGAGGTATTTTGGCTCCATAACATATAATAATATCATTGATCAAATATACTACAATATTACTACAGCCCTTTCCACCACCATTAACATATTCTCTACCAAGGTGTCATATAAAAGGAATAGTAGAGCTTCAAACCCTTGGTATGATAAGGACTATAAAATTGCTCGGAAATTGATTAGAGATGTTCCTAAAAAAACTATTAAGATCATAAAAATAAGTGTATACAAAATTATTATAAAAATGAATAAAATGTCCTGTATTAATAAGAGATAGGATCATCTTCTTCACATTTTTAAAGCTCAACCCATAAAATTTTGGCGAAATGTACTTGCTCGCAGAACTAAAATCAATCATTTGATCCCCTTAGAAAACCGGGATATGTATCTTATGAAGCATTATGACTCTCCGGTCACCATGGACATTGATTTAAAAACACCTATAAAGGTGGATATATTTTCTTTGGAAGACGTCAAGTTCAGAATTAAGAAACTTGCTAATGGGAAAGAGAGGGAGATTGAAGGATACCAAGTTAAAATATTCAAAATGGGAAGGTCTATCCTCATCCCTCATATCAACAATATTCTCAGTTTGGTGGTAAAGCAAGACTTTCGTAAGATTTGAATGTAAATCCTTATTGTTCCTGTGTTTAAAAGTGGTGAAAAATGTTCCAATTAACTATATAACCATTATGATTATCCATATTTTAGCCAAATTGTATGGTCTAACATTGGAGAAGATTACGCCTCGCTTAAAATCCATCATAAAATAGCTAAAGGGAAAGGTGATTCTAGGAGACATCACTCAGCTATATTTTATCATGTTGTCACAGTTAGGATGATTGTTGAGGAGTGTCGAAATAGTACAAACGATCTATTCTGCTATTTTGTTGACTTCATAAAATCTTTCCATATTGTTCCTTGGGATAAGGTATGGAAAACACTTGAAGATATAGGGGTTCCTCCTAAGTTAAGAATTGTTGTAATTCAAATCTACAAGAATGTTGGTTACAAACATAAAACAAATGATGGGTGGACTAAAGAAATTAAATGCAATATTGGGGTTAAGTAGGGGTGTACCCTATCACCCACCCTTTTTTTCATTTATACTGATAAGGTAGAAGAGTGTTTGGAAACTGCAAGCTGCAATGGCCTTGAGCTCACTTGTATGGTCATTACTCTTCTCCTTTATGTTGGTGATGTCATTCTTTTAGCCAAAAGCTATGCTGATCTCAACATGAAACTTGAGACCCTCCATGATTACTGTAGTCTAGGACAAGTATGACAACTAATACCGACAAGACTAATATCGTTATAATTAAATATAAAAATATCAACCATGTTAATTTCATCTCTGATAATAATTACTTAGAGCACGTTTCTTCCTATAAATATTTAGGTATTTATAGTCATCATCATCACAACTAGAATTATAGCATTGAAAAAAGGATTAGTGGAGGTTTGAAAGGTTATTATGAGTTTGAAAAAAATTGTAAGTTGGTTTATATGTGGATTTGGAGTAAAAAAGGGATTCTCTTTATCACTCTTGTCACCCATATTATTGTATATGTATGTGAGGTTTGGGCTTATAGTAAATACATATATTCATGGAGGAAGATTGAGATGACTCAAAAGTAATATATAATCTACAACCTAAAGATTAAAGGAAA
This sequence comes from Pinus albicaulis, assembly GCA_034641835.2. Classification (NCBI taxonomy): domain Eukaryota; kingdom Viridiplantae; phylum Streptophyta; class Pinopsida; order Pinales; family Pinaceae; genus Pinus; species Pinus albicaulis. The sequence goes on along the minus strand of CM076581.1, from coordinate 597,818,720 downwards.
TGTTCACTATCCTATCCTCCTGATTGAAGTCAGATTTCCTGCATTAAAAGCATAGCTATGTTTAGGATCTTGATATACAAGAAGAAGTTTTCCATCATGGAAGCCAAGAGGTTTCCAAAAATTGCTTCAAACTCTAGGAGAATCCCTGACATCTGTCTTAATAGTGGGTGGCATAACAATGCCCAGTCTTGGGTTGACCATTAGGGGATAAAGGAGGAGACCATATTTCCAAGGAATAAGGATAGTATAAAAAATACTATTACCTCCAAATATAAGGATAAATTGTGAGATGATAATGAGGTAGAGGGGAAAATTAAGCCAAAGTATTAGAAGGATGAGATCAACCCCACCCTTGCTAACCCAAATTATCTGTATATATTGGCTATTTCTAAGAATATAATGAACATTGCAAAGATTAGAAATAATTGTCATGAGCTTCATAGTGAAACTGATTATTGGAGTCTGCCAAAACCACCCTTAGACGAAATAAACTTCAAATTTTATATACTAAGAGGGTTGAAGATGAAAAAACATTCTCTTATATTACCCAAATCTTAACTACATCCATTCTCATTTCCAAAAACATCTATTCTCATTTCCAAAAAATTTATCACACATCCAACCTCCCTAACTTGTTAAGTCAACAAAACTATACTGATCTTGCAGTGTTTCTTTCCCTTATTTTTGATCATATAAATAAAATATTAAAGATTCAAAATTAATCCCTTATTAAGGTCGGATAGGCCAAATTGGTCTTAGTGGACATTAATCATCATCATTATAATCATCATATTCTTTAAATTATATATTTTATTATTATTTATTTTCATATTTTAGTATTCTTCTATTATTCCTTTTTGTTTAATATTCCCCGTCAATGTTTATTACCTTTGACGATTATTATATTTAATTAAAACATGTTTATATTTATTTCTTTAGATACTATAGTTTAGTAAGTTTTATTTAAAAAAAAAAAAAATTATGTTAGAATTGATTATTATTGACAGTAGTTTTTTTTTTTTTTCCTTATCCTTTATTATTCAGTTTCAATCAGTTTTATAGAAATTCCTTATTACCAAGTATTATTTTAAATTATATAAATTATTAGTAAATATATTACTATTATTATTATTATTATTTCATGTTTCCTTGTTAATTATATATAGATAGGGTGGATATTTACACAATTATTCCTATTCTTTGAATCTTTCATAGATGAACTGTGTAGAAGTTTTTCCTATTAGAATATATAGAGAGGGTGGATACTTACACAATTATTCATAGTCTTTGAATCTTTCAGAGATGAAATGTGTAGAAGATTTTCCTATTAGACTTAGGGACTAGAATTCCGATAGATAGTAAGAGAGAATGCCCACGAAATCTATAAATAATGAGAGTTTGGATAATTGAAAACAATCACAAATAATAATAAAATAACATAATTAACGGTCATGAAGATAGGAGGTGGAAATATAATAAAAGTAAAAAAAACACTAAGAACCTTATTTATTTCGACCGACTCTAATCATAGCTAGTATCCCTTTTCATAATACTCGCATCATGAGAAAAGCCTTAAAAATTGAAAAACACCTTAATAATTTAGATTAAGAAGATGGACATAATATAAGCCACTCCTCAAAACATATTATCCATCTCCTTTCTCCCTAATCCTCTCCATCCTTCCTTGCTCCCCTTTTCTCGATCTCTTATTCCCCTTAAAATTTGTCTTTTTTTTTAATTTTCCTTTATTCTAACCTTAACCTCTTCTCCCTCCTCTCCTTCTTTTACTTACCTTTTATCATATTAGGGCTTTCATTCCTTATATACATTATTTAAAATATTGTTATTAATTAATATATTATATATTTATATCATTAGACATATATAATCATCTTTACCCCTTAATCACATATTTTGATTTATTTATAATTCAATTTTATTATAATATTATATATATCATCTTTTTTTTATATAATATGATATATACCATTTCTAGATTATATATACAACTTATTTAAACATCCTATATTACAATATAATATAATTAAATAATAAACAAATAACTAATTTTATTAAAAAAAAAATTCTATAAATATAATTATTTATCAATATATTTTTAAACCTTTTAAAATATAAATACTTTATACTATTATATAATTAGCTATATATCCATACACATAACATATTTTTACCATTCATTTATTTTAAATGTTTTAAAAGTATAAATATTTTATACTTATACAATCATATATATAACTAACTTATTCCTTAAATAAATATCTTATATTAAAATATTTACGTCGTAAGGCATCACTATTTGAAAACAACTTTCCTGTGTGAATCATGTCATAATCTGAAACCATTAGATTATATGTTACATGATTAAAGCGTATTTAGTCATTGGATGAAAAGGCAAAGGTAGTTACAAATATTTAGTTTACAATGTAGTTGTGATAGCTCATTAGTTACAGGAGGGTTTCTAGGGCTTCTTCTTGTAAGTTTAGAGTTTAGAATTCCCTACACTTGCAAGATGGATCGTACCAGTTACTTCTACAACAGCTTCTGAATGAGCTTATTGTTTCTTATTCTCACTCTTGAAGGCTGAAGCATGTACCATATTCCAAAGGCTCATGTTGTCTACCTTCTTGATATGGGAATTCAACGATGGAGCTTATTCATGGCTTTAGAATCCATTACCCAACACAAGCAAGATGAAATCTGTAGGTGATTCTGGGTTGTTCAACAATTTTTCCATAACCGAAGATTAGCAACAAGATTCAGGAGTTTCTTGGGGAAAATATAAGAGCACTAGCCCGGTGGAATACAATGCTAAGAACGTTACAGAAACTGTACTACATAAAGACGTCAATGGGTCCAATCCGGGGACAAGCAACAAGAGTGCTAATGATGCGCCCATGGGAGGCAGGGGCGACAACATTTCCACAGAAGAACCTTTGTCTCCTTCAGTAGGAATGCAATGCTAGTGTGATCTGTTCAAGGGGAGATGGATGTATGATTAATCTTATGTTTTATATGCTCCTAGGTCATTCCATTATGCTAGCATTGATTTTGACTGTAGAAGAAATGGTAGAATGGATTCCAATTACGAGAAATGGAGATGGAAGCCTTAGGACTGCAACCTTCAGAGGTGATTTATTTGTTCATGGCAGTTCTGGCTTGCTGTTTATGTCATTGAATCAATAACATGTTTCTTATTTGTAGATGTTTCTTGGCTTTCCATATTTTCATGTTATATGTAGGTTCAATGCCTCTCTAATGTTTGAAATATTGAGAGACATCCGACTGTTGTATGTGGGAGACTCATCATGCAGATATCCTCATTTTTAATACCGAGTACTGGTGGACTCACGAGGAGCCCTACAATGGGTAAGCTAGGTGACCCTAATTTCTCTAACATTTCCTTCCTCAACTGCTCTGCTAAACCTTATGGAAAATTTATATTCGTTATTACTTTTTAAACTGAATCCTATGTGTATTTAATAGGGTGGATTATTTTGAGGAAAAAGGACATGTTATTCCTTACATGGAAGAGCTTGTTACTTTCGAGAAGGCATTGAGGGCCTAGGCCGATGGGAAGATGCCAACATCGATCCCAATAACACCCAAATTTTATTCAGAGGCTACTCCCCTGTGCACTTCCATGGATAGGCTTGGGGGAAGAAAGTTGGGGGAGGATGCTTCAAGGAAACTGAACCCATTGATGTGAAAATAGAGGCGAAAATTGAGAGGATCTATGGAAAAAGGAAGAGAATGCAGGAAGTTGAGAAGGTGGTGACAAAGATGAAGAATGTGAAAGTGCAGTTATTGAAAGTGACACAGCTATCCATGTACAAAAATGGTGTGCATGCATCAGTGTATACCAGCAAGATCAAGTATATGAAAGATGAGAATTATTGCAACCTTGTAGAATCCATCCATTGGTGCCTCCCCCATCTTCTAGATGTCTAGAACATCTTTCTTTATAGCCTTATTATTTTATTCCATTCACTATTTCCCTTATATTTCACTGTATTTATTGTTTCTTGGGATTTCGTAGATCTCCCATTTATGAAGCTCTACAAACCCCTCTTTGTAACTTCTAGTTTCTAGCAAGATTGAATAAGGTTTAGTGGCTTTTTGTACTATTTTTTTAGGGTTGATGAATGCCCTATGCACAGTGGCATTGATATGGACTATACCAATAAATTTAGATGACTGAGATTGGTTGAGATGAATGCATCAAATATCTCAAAATCATTACCCACGTGATTTATTTGTTCATGGCAGTTCTGGCTTGTTGTTTCTGCCATTGAATCAAGAACCTATTTCTTATTTGTAGATTTCTTTTGGCTTTCCATAGCTGCATGTATGTGCAGGTTGAATGCCTCTCTGATGTTTGAAAGGTTGAGAGACAAACAATTGTTGTAAGTGGGAGACTTAGCATGCATATATCCTCTTATTATTGGGAACTGATGGACTCACGAGGAGCCCTATAATGGGTAAGCTAGGTGATCCTAATTTCTCTAGAATTCCTTTTTGAACTACTTTGCTAAAACTTATGGAAATTTTATTTTCCTGGCTTCTTTTTAAAATGAATCCTGTGTGTATTTAACAGGGTCGATTATTTTGAGGAAAAAGGACATGTTATTATTACATGGAAGAGCTTTTTGATTTCGAGAAGGCATTGAGGTTCTCGGCAGGATGGGTAGATTCCAACATCGATCCCAAACACACACAAATTTTCTTGAGAGGCTACTCCCCTGTGCATTTCCATGGCAAGCTTGGGGGAAGAAAGTTGGGGGAGGATGCTTCAAGGAAACTGAACCCATTGATGTGAAAATAGACAAGCAGATTGAGGGGATCTATGGCAAAAGGAAGAGAATGCATTTTTTCGAGAAGTTGGTGGCAGAGATGAAGAATGTGAAAGTGCACCTATTGAATTTGACACAGTTATCCATGGACATAAAGGATGCGCATGCATCAGTGTATACCAACAAGCTAAAGCATATGAAAAATGAGAATGATTACAGCCTTTTAGATTGCAACCACTATTGCCTCCCTCGTCTTCCAGATGTCTGGAACAACTTTATTTACAGCCTTATTATTTGATTCCATTCATTATTTCTCTTAGCTTTCACTGGATTTATTGTTGTTTGGGATTTTTTATATCTCCCATTTATGAAGCTCCGCAACCCCCTCTCTGTAAATTCTTGTTTCTAGCAAGAATGAATAAGGTATAGTGGCTTTTTGTGCTAATTTTTTCAAGGTTGATGAATGTCGTATGAACAGAGGCACTGATATGGACTGTACCAATAATTGGGGATGGCTGGGAGTGGCTGAGATGAATGCATCAAATATCTCAAAATCTTTATGATGTGTTAAAGCCACTTCAGAGAATGATTGCAAAATTATAGATTACAACCACTCGTGCCTTCCTCGTCTTCCAAATATCTCGAACAAATTTATTTAAGGTCTTATTATTTGATTTCATTCACTATTTCCCTTAGCTTTCATTGGATTTATTATTGGTTGGGGTTTTGTAGATCTCCCATTTATGAAGCTATGCAAATCCCTCTCTATAACTTCTTGTTTCTAGCAATATTGAAGTACAGTGGCTTTTTCTGCTGGTTTTTCAGGGTTGATGAATTTCATATGCACAATGGCACTGATATGAATCATACTAGTAGTTGTGGATGACTAAGAGTGGTTGAGATGAATGCAAAAAATCTCTCAAAATCTTTATGATGTATTAAATCCACTTCAGAGAATGATTGTAGCCTTGTAGATTGCAGCCACTAGTGCCTCCCTCGTCTTCCAGATGTCTGGAAAAAATTTATTTATGGCATTATTATGTGATTCTATTCACTATTTCCCTTAGCTTTCTTTGGATTTATTATTTCTTGGGATTTTTTAGATCTCCCATTTATGAAGCTCTGCAACCCCCTCTCTGTAACTTGTTTCTAGCAAGATTGAATAGGGTACAGTGGATTTTTGTGCTGGTTTTTCAAGGTTGATGAATGTCGTATGCAGAGTGGCACTGATATGGACCGTACCAATAATTATGGATGATTGAGATTGGTTGAGATGAATGCATCAAATCTCTCAAAATCCTTATGATGCATTAAATCCACTTCAGAGGATGATTACAACCTTGTATATTGTAGGCACTGGTGCCTCCCTCATCTTCCAAATGTTTGGAACAACTTTCTTTACAACCTTATTATTTGATTCTATTCACTATTTTCCTTAGCTTTTGTTGGATTTATTATTGCTTGGGATTTTGTATATCTCCCATTTATGAAGCTTTGAAAACCCATCTTTCTAACTTCTTGTTTCTAGCAATATTAAATAAGGTACAATGGCTTTTTGTGCTGGTTTTTCATGGTTGATGAATGCCGTATGCAAAGTGGCACTACTATGGACTATACCAATAATTGTGGATGACTAAGAGAAATTGATATGAATGCATAATATCTCTCAAAATACTTATGATGTGTTAAATCCACTTCACTTTATTCTAACATGTATTCTGTAAATTATAACCACTAAGCTTATGTTATCTCTGAACTAGATTTCTCATGTTTTTATGAACTTATTTATTGCAATCTCAAGAAATTAAAGGCAGTGTGTCTTGAAAACTAGAAGCTTACAATATATTTTCATAATCTGAAGCAGGGTATGAACCTTGGCCAGAAAAATTAACATCAAGAAGGCCTCGTGGAGTAGAAGCTCATGCCATGGCGAAAGAGGTTGTCATGAAAGGTGCAATTCAATAATGCCTACTCCTGGCTTCTTTTTAAATTGAATCTTTTTTGTATTTAATAGGGTGTATTATTTTGACGAAAAAGCACATGTTATTCCTTACATGGAAGAGCTTGTTACTTTCGAGAAGGCATTGAGGGCTTGGGCGCGATGGGTAGATGCCATCATCAATCCCAAGCACACCCATATTTTCTTCAGAGGCTACTCCCGTGTGCATTTCCATGGACATGCTTGGGTTAATAAAGTTGGGGGAGGATGCTTCAAGGAAAATGAACCCATTGATGTGAAAATAGAGGAGCATATTGAGAGGATATATGGAAAAAGGAAGAGAATGCAGGTATTCGAGAAGGTGGTGGTAGAGACGAGTAATGTGAAAGTGAAGCTATTCAATGTGACTCAATTATCCATGTATAGAAAGGATGTGCATGCATCGGTGTATACTAGTAATCTCAACTATATGAAAAAACAAGAATGATAACAACCTTGTAGATTGCAACCACTGGTGCCTCTCTCATCTTCTAGATGTTTGGAACAACTTTATTTACAGCCGTATTATTTGATTTCATTCACTATTTCCCCTAGTTTTCAATGGATTTGTTATTTCTTGGGATTTTGTAGATCTCTCATTTTTGAAGCTCTGCAAACCTCTCTTTGTAACTTCTTGTTTCTAGAAATATTGAATAAGGTACAATGGATTTTTGCACTAGTTTTTCAGGGTTGATGAATGCCATGTGCAGAGCAGCACTGATATGGACTGTACCAATAATTGTGAATGATTCAGATTGGTTGAGATGAATGCATCAAATATCTCAAAATCCTTATGATGTGTTAAATCCATTTCGGAGAATGATTACAGTATTGTAGATTGTATCCACTGGTGCCTCCCTCGTCTTCCAGATGTCTGGAACAACTTTCTTTACGGCCTTATTATTTTATTCCATTCAATATTTACCTTATCTTTCACTGGATTTATTATTGGTTGGGATTTTTTATATCTCTCATTTAGGAAGCTTTGTAACCCCCTCTCTGTAACTTCATGTTTCTAGCAAAATTGAATAAGGTATAATGGCTTTTTGCGCTATTTTTTCAGGGCTTATGAATGTCGTATGCATAGTGGCACTTATATGGATCGTACCAATAATGGTGGATGACTAAGAGTGGTTGAGATTAATGCATCAAATCTCTCAAAATCCTTATGATGTGTTATTTAGCCATTTCAGATAATGACTACACCCTTGTAGATTGTAGCCACTAGTGCCTCCCTCGTCTTCCAGATGTCTGGAACAACTTTCTTTACGACCTTATTATTTGATTCAATTCACTATTTCCCTTAGCTTTTGCTGGATTTATTATTTCTTGGGATTTTTTATATCTCCCATTTATGAAGCTCTGCAACCCCCTCTCTGTAAACTCTTATTTCTAGAAAGATTGAATAAGGTATAGTGGCTTTTTGCACTGGTTTTTCAGGTTTTATTAATTCCATATGCAAAATGGCACTGATATGGACCATACCAATAATTGTGGATGACTGAGAATGGTTGAGATGAATGCATCAAATCTCTAAAGACAATTATGATGTGTTAAAGCCACTTTAATTTATTCCAACAGGTATCCTGTAAAGTAGAACCCCTAAGCTTATCTTATCTCTAAACTATATCGTTCATGTTTTTACTAACTTATTTATTGCAATCTCACGAAATTCAAGGCATTGGGTATTGAACAGTAGAAGCTTACAATATATTTTCATAATCTGAAGCAGGGTATGAACCCTAGCCAGAAAAAATAACATCCATAAGGCCTCATGGAGTAGAATCTCATGCCATGACGAAAGAGGTTTTCATGAAAAGGTGCAATTCAACAATGCCTGCTGTATTTTTGAGATTAGATCTCTATTCTTTACATCGCTAATGCTTCTTTTCATTGACCTCATGCTTGTTGCAGTTTGAGCTCATGCGATTAATGGTACTGACTATCCTAGATCTTATCTTAGGATTTACATAGATTTAGGGTTTTATTTGCATATTTCAATATGTGAAATCCCCAGTATATAAATAATTTATAATATGTAATAAAAATATTTAACTATAAAAAGTATAATAACAAATTTATTACCAATACCATTTTAACCTCAATCTCAATCTCAATTTCAGCATATATCATTCTTCCTTCTTCCCTCTGGCCAAGAGGCATCACTCTGCACTTTCTATCCACACCTAGAGTGTCAAGATCCAAGATATTTTAAAACCTTGAGTGTTACTCGCACTTCCTTTCTAATATGTTGATTGTGAATCTCAAGCTGGGTGGTATCTCAATGCCAATTTTCTCTATGCAAAAGAGAATAGTGATCATGCTTTCTCCTAAAAGAAATATCGTTCTTCTTTTCTATTGCACAACTGGAAATGAAGCAAGGTTTGTCTCGGGGCATGAATATCTCTTGTCAGGTAAACATTGAATTGTGAATCTGGAAAAGTTGATATGGATTGATATGGTGTAAAGTTGTATGGAAATTTATGCATAGAATAATATAGACATCGATTTCACTACACATATATTCCTTAGCAACTATTGGATCTCTTCAACAATCTGACGGTGTTTCCTTTGCAACATATGGTGATGGTGCAATTGCTAGTATAAATCTAAATAATAAACAAATAATATAATTAATTAACAATAAAAACACTAATAAATTTTGGTTAGTTATATATATATATATATTTACTTTTGACAATTTTTTAATAACATTTATTTTATTTTATTATATTTTCACTTACTATTTTCATCCATTAATTACTTTGTTTTATTATTCATTTCTATGTGAGCTTTTTCTATTCTCCAAATTCTTATTATTTATAGGTATGTTCAGCATTCTCTGTTATTATTTATTGGCTTTCAAATTCTTGAAGATGTGTAGAATATTCACCCAAAACCTTGGACACAAAAAATCCTACATAACTCATATATATATATTCTTTAAGAACATTTTAATACTTATTCTTATTTCTTTTATTTTAATTATATATTTATGAAAGCTTTCAATAAAAATCAAGTCATCATAATTTTTTTTATTTTATGCTTTTAGAATGATTAGTGTGGTTCATCTTGAGAACAAGATGAAGAACCAGAACTTGGCATTAATTTAAATAGATAAAGAGAGGAAAAATTGTTAATATTGAATCAATGAAATAACTAATTAAAAGGCAATTTTTATTTTTGGTAAGTTGTCTTCGTCATGTCTAATAATTGAACCTTTGACTTCATAGCATGCCCAGAATTGAATCCTTCCAAGGAGTGCCTTAATAGAGCACCAGATGAGTGTATCAAATACCCCATGGAAAATCAAAAGGAAAATTTTAATGTAATTAATATCTCAAATAAATTAATATATAGGTCAAAAATAAATAATCGAAACAATAAAAAAAATAATAAAATAAAAAACAATTATCCCTAAAAACTTAAAAATAAATAAAAATAATAAATAGTCAAAATTAAATATAAATATTAAATAATCAAAACACTAAAACAATAAATGAAATAAAAATAATATTTACATCAAATTTAAGTAATTAAAATAATTAATTCTAAAAACTTAAGAATCTCACTATTTTTTTTATGTTTTTAGATTAACCATAATATATATAATTTAATATTCTGAATCAATCATATTACATTATGACCATCAATATATTGAATTAAACCATATATTTTATTTTAAAAATCAATATGTAATTTTATTTAGAAATATGATATAACATTTTTTTAATTTTTTTTAATATATTGGTTTTTTCCATGATTTTTTTCTTTTCTCATTCGTTTTGTTTTATATGTTTGACTCTATTATTTTGTTTTGCCTTTTTTTCGTATTCTTGATTTTATATATATATATATTAAAGATCAAACTTTCCATCTAAGTTGTTACTAGAATATTTTAAGTGAAAATATGGATTTTGCTTTTTTGCCAACATATATATAGTCTAACATATATATAATTAATATTAAAATATTTTGAAGATAAAAATTGAAATAAAATATTTTATTTGTAAAAATATAGTTTCTATTAAAATGTGTTTTAGTTGAGAGTGCAAGCTTTTGTGATCCATAACATTTTAATTATAAATCTTTTGGGAAATCACATAAGGAATTTTTGGAACCCACGCATTTCGAACTACCAATTATAGTTCATCATCACGATAATGAGGAATGGTTGATCTGACCTACACATTTATACCATGAAGAGAGAATCAACGGTCAAGACCCCAAGGAGTCAAAAAATGGTAAAAAAATAAATACAATTATAAAATAATCCAAAAATATAAGTCACATATCCTTAAAATTAAAACAGTCAAAAAATAAAACTAAAAATATAAAAAGACCTAATTACCCAATCATATAAGATTAACCCAAAAAACTAACTTAACTCTCCCACCTAAACAATATAAATAAGTGATTAAGTGAACAAATATTCAAGTCAAAGACATAAATTATAAATAAATAGAATAATAATAATAATAAAATAAAAACAATAACTAAAATTAGAAAGAAAAATAAAATAAAATAAAGAATAAAAGGACCTACTACAGAGTAAAATAAAAACTAACGAATTCAAGTCAAAGTCATAAAGTAAAAATAAATAATTCATAAATAAATAAAATAAAAATAGAAATAAATTAATAGTATTTTAATTTTCAATTTAATAAATAAATAAATTAACATAAATAAACCAATAGATAAAATGACAAAATAATAATAAAAAGACCAAATTATAAAAATAAAAGTAAAGAATAAAAGGACGTACTACAAAGTAAAATAAAAATTAATAAATTCAGGTCAAAGTCATAAACTAAAAATAATTTATAAATAACTAAAATAATCAATACGATAATTTATGAATGAATAAAAAACAATAATTTATCAATACAATAAGTGTGAATGATATTTATTTGATTCCGTGCTTTTGTTGGACTCCCTACATTGGTGAAACTTGTAGGTCGATTAATAAGAGGTTCCAGGAGCATGCTGCGGATATTAGGCATGGTAGAACCAAGTCCTTTGCATTAGCTGAACATGCAGAAAAGACGAAGCATCACATTTGTATGGAGGACGCTAGAATTCTTGCTAGGGTTGACCATTTCCATCACCGGAAATTTAGGGAGGCGATTGAGATTGAGAAGAGGTCCAGCACGTTGAATAGGGATGACGGATGGAAAGTTAGCAGTTGTTGGATTCCATCTCTTCATTCCCTGTAAGGTTCCTTTTATTCTTTGGTTTTTATGGTTTGGTCTTATTATTATTTTTCTATTTTATTTATTTAATAATTAAAATAAAATACATTTAATTTATTTTAATTTTAATTTCTAAAAAAATTTTATTCATTCATAAATTATGGTATTGATTATTTTAGTTATTTATAAATTATTTTTAGTTTATGACTTTGACTTGAATTCGTTAATTTTTACTTTGTAGTAGGTCCTTTTATTTTTATAATTTGATCTTTTTATTATTATTTTGTTATTTTATTTATTTTATTTATTGGTTTATGTATGTTAATTAATTTATTTATTAAATTAAAAATTAAAATATTATTAATTTATTTCTATTTTTATTTTATTTATTTATGAGTTATTTATTTTTACTTTATGACTTTGACTTGAATTCGTTAGTTTTTATTTTACTATGTAGTAGGTCCCTTTATTCTTTATTTTGTTTTATTTTATTTTTGTTTCTAATTTTAGTTATTGTTTTTATTTTATTATTATTATTATTATTCTATTTATTTATAATTTATTTATAATTTATGTCTTCTACTTGAATATTTGTTCACTTAATCACTTATTTATATTGTTTAGGTGGGAGAGTTAAGTTATTTTTTTGGGTTAATCTTATACGATTGGGTAATTAGGTCTTTTTATATTTTTAGTTTTATTTTTTGACCGTTTTAATTTTAAGGATGTGTGACTTATATTTTTAGATTATTTTATAATTGTATTTAATTTTTTATCGTTTTTTTACTCCTTGGGGTCTTGACCATTGCTTCTCTCTTCATGGTATAAATGTGTATGTCAGATCAGCCATTCCTCATTATTCTGATGATGAACTATAGTTGGTAGTTCGAAACGCGTCGGTTCCAAAAATTCCTTATGTGATTTCCCAGAAGATTTATAATTAAAATGTGTTTTAGTTATTAATATATTCTAAATACATGTCAATATGACTTAAATTTGTATATTGAAATATTTTATTTATAATACACATTGAATTATTTAATTATTATTAATATTTTTTAAGAGCTACACATTACTCTTTCATATTAGTTTTATTTTCTTATTTTCATATATATATATATATATACAAATACATATACATATATATGAAGTTGACTTAAAAAAAATTATTTTAATTTTGGATTTACCAAGCTTCAAGATGAATAATTCTTCTTAGATTCAAATCTCTTTTAGAGTGAAAAGAGATTTGATCTCTTTGAGCTTTTGGTAGATTCTGGGTTAAGTTGTATCTAGGTTGATTTAATTTCCCATTCCTTTAGTCTATTTTCCATAGGAATACCATGGGACAATGCTACAAATTCTCATTTCATGAATAAATATCATAAAGTTATTTTTGTTTAAACATTATTATTATTTTTTGACTAAGTAAAAAATTATTTCAGATTATTAATTTTATCAGATTATTATTTTTATTTTTTATGTAATTTAAAGATAAAATATTTCAATTTTAATATGTATGTAATTTAAAGTTAAAATATTTAATTTTAATTTTTATATAATTTAACTGAGTTAAAATATTTACAGGATAAGAGAGATCATTACAACATCTTTTCATAGTTAGCCAAAAAGCCCTTTTTGGTGCAATTGTAACATCCATAGACCCGTGCCTTTACCTTTATGGTTGATGAAAAAAAAAGATATAATTAATTTAATGGAATTAGTTTTCAAGAAGTAGTTGGGTTTTTTTTACAGTTATAACTACCGTGGGAGCTGCAATGGAAAGAAAGGGAGGCTGCGATAAAACTATATGGTGTCTGGTTAATATTTATTAGGAGTGGGTTTAACCAGAGACTATCCTTTTCTCATATACCTCGAGCTATGGTTTTTTCATGATAATTATAAATTGATATGGAACAAAGCGAAGGAAAAATGGTTCTTCAAATGAAACAACTTAGGAACAAACTAAATGAATTAGGATCACGGTAATCAAGTTCTCACTAACTAAAGTAAGAATCAGCACGATTACGAACTAGATCTCGCTATCGAGAATTGGAATCACCCTCTTCTTATGGAGGAATGGTAGGTTCGAAAATTTATTGGAGAATGAATGGGAGAAGTGCCACGAGTCTAGTTGGGCTAGGAGATTTCAACATTTAAAAGATAAGTATTCTTGAAAGAAAAAAAATTTCATACTAGTTTTTTTTTACCATATTCTTGAAAGAAAATAAAAGTATTCAATATTTTGCATACTAATCTTTTACCTAAGCTTTTGAAAGAAAACAAAAGATTGTATGAAAATAGTCACTTTCATTCTTAGATATATACCATGGTAAAAGACAAACTTACCAAGTAAGTTTTTGAAAAGATTGCTATTATGTTAATATTTTAGAAATATATTATTCTTAGAGATATACCATGGTAAAATACAAACTTACTATACTATTTTTGCGGAGAAGAAACCATGTGAGTTCCTATAAAGATTGCTATTATGTATCTTGAAAGATGTTAGTAGTAAAACAAAAATAAGTAAATTTTCTTGTCTTTATATATATATATATATATATATATATATATATATATATCTTATGTAATAAAAGATATATTGCTTGTTCTTAAAAAAAAAGATTTCGTACGGGTGTATGAAATGATAATGAAATCCAAGTTATTTCCTAGAGAGCGAATATATATTAAAGAGGGTAATTCCTGAATATATTTCATGGGTTAGGAGATAATTTAATGAATTTCTTGGAAGAAAAGTCATGAAGAACCCATAATAGTTTTCTCATAATTGTTTCTTTGGGAAAGATCATGTTGAAGCTTGTGTGAAAAAAATAATAAATATTATGTTGTTTTATATATGATGTTCTTACTTGAAAAGAATAACTTCCTGAATGGAGTGCATGTCTACTTCTTGATTTGGATGCATATAAGGTTAAGCTAACCTTCATATTGTTTCCTAGTTTTATGGATAAAATAAGGTTATGTATGATAATTTCTTGAAAGGGAAACATAAGAAGCTTTCAACCATAAAGACAACAAAACTAGGTGATGATAACTTCCTAATACAAATAAAGTATGCATTGTTACATGAAAGGAATAGTTAATGATGGTAGAGTTCTAAGAAGGGATATTATGATAAGCTCTTGCATGAAAAAAGAATAGTAATTGTGTTGGAGATTTATAATCTTTGCATGGATAGGAGAAATATTGAGTTATAATGTTTATTTAGGAAGAATTATTTGTGAGTACTTTATGCTATCATAACTATTATGTTAGTTTCTGCATATGCATGCAATATTCGTATTACCTTTCGTTGGAAATAATATACATATTTGTATGTGGGAAAAGATGGTATGTTGTGTTTGACTACATTGGGAAAGTTTGATAGTATAATATTTGAAAAAGAAGACATGTATTTGTATGCTTTATTTGCATTAGTTTTTACAGAAAATAAAACATGTGTTTACATGCTCTCTTGTGTTAATAATTCCTTTGGGAAGACTCTTTTGGAAACTATAGGCATTGCATGCATAGGAACAACATTCATCCTGTTAGCTTTGGCACCAAAACAATAGCTGAAGGGCCAGTTCTTTTGTTAAAGTATAAGTAACTCGAATACACATTGTATCATTTTCCATTAAAGCAATTCCTTGACTATTGTAGCGATTTGTCTTGTACTAATGTGCAAGAAGTGTCATAATAATGTGGTATTATTTTTACATGAATTGATAAATACTTTCTTACAATAAGGTAGAGATGTTAGAAGGAAACATGATGTGATATTGTATTCACATCTCATGTATGCACATGAATAAGTGTTAAAGGATCACTTAAAGATTGATTATTTATTTATTGAGGCTTTTTTAATCATGCTATAAAGGCTTGTTGATGACATCAATGACAGGAAACATTGGTGACTTATGAGAAGGAAATATTATGCTTAACATAGTGGTAGATAAATGATTAACGGTTCATGTAGATGAGTTTGAGCTGCAAGGTGGTCCATTGTACGATGGTACATTGTAGTTACATCCATGCCAAGAAGATATGAAGATATGAAGATTAGTGGGTAAATGCTATCATAATTATTGTAATGGCTTAAAGCTAGATATTTGTATATTTCCTTGTAAGATTTATAACGATGGTTAAGGAATGGTCTCCCTTATAAGCCATTGAGTGAGGGATGAACACCATCACGAGCATTTAATAATAAAATTAAACGTTTTTCGATTTTCACCCTATGGGGTTTCCAGGGTATATTGGTGTTCAATGATGTGATTGATTATTGTGTCAAATTGATGATGTTGATTCCTTTCTTGTTGTGATGTTCATAATGTCAAGTATGTGATGACTACATGAATAATGAAATGAATGCAAGGTTACATCATATAGTTTTATGTTAATATACTACAATAGAGGTCGTTAATGTTAAGAAACTTACTATTCTTATACTAAGGTTATACTATGAGCTGGTAAACATTCTATCTAATGATTGGTAAGGAATATTTAATAGTGATTTGGATAGTTACCCGTGGGTAACTTGTATAAATTTTTTTAACTCCTTGCATTTCCATGAGAGGTTATCGGTGTATGTTACAAGTGGTATTAGAGCTAAAGGTTGCAACACTAGCGCCTTTGGGATTTGTTAAGAGAAAAGAAATTGAGGTATGCTACGAATGGACATCAGTTAAGGTATGATTCTAGCAATCTACATATTGATTGATATAAGCAGTAGTTGAATTTTGACATGATATATGTGATTCATGTTTATAACTGCATTGAAGAGTAATAAGTAATAAATTCTATTGCAAAATGGTTTTCATAACATTGGAATCTTGTTGAGGATAAAAGACAATAAAACCTTTGTTGTACTTATGAGACAATATAACATTTTTTGTACTTATCAACAACTTGAGTACTCACTAGTGAAAGTGAGAAGACAATAAAACCTTTGTTGTAATTATGAAAAACATGAGTACTCACTAGTGAAAGTGAGAGTTGCTTATTAACATTGGGTATATGACATATTACTCATACATTTAGTGAACATAACTAAAGTTACCATGCACCACTTGAAAAAGATGAATGTGTACAGTGATGGTGTGTGAAACTAATGCATGACTGCAAAGGATAAGGAAAGTCCTTGAAGAGGATGAAAGTGTTTTAAATTGAAAACGAATGAACCCTGTCAAATGTTGAAAATACACAATGGGTTAAGTAGTGAGACTTAACTAAAATGACTAGTTGTCGAATGACTAATTTTTGAATGAGTCATGTCATGGATGCATTAATATTATTAGTGGCATTGATTAGTTAGTGTTGTCTGACTAACTAATAAAACATGTATGCATGACTGGGTTTTATTGAAGATTATTGCAAGTGGTGAACAAGTAGTTACTTCGCATGTTAGACTGTTGGTAACAGTACACTATTGGAATTAGAAATGTTGGACTATTACCCCAATATTTATTGAGACATACACATTAATGAATATTTATATATAATTGTATGCATGACGACATTGTATGCATGAAACTAAAATTATTTTGGAAGTGATTTTTTTTTAACAATGCATATTTATGATTAGTGTTGTTGATGAGATTAAGCATGGTTAGCTTAATGGAAACAACAAAAACCTGTGAAAGTAAAATATTTTCGTGAAAATTTCAACGGTAATTGATAAAGTCTCATGTTATAATGTGCATGATTCTTTTTATTTAGAAAATAATAATGTATAACACATGTATGTTATTCATGTTCCCTATTAATCTGGATATCATTAGAGCCATGTGGAGTGCCAAGTATGATGTATGATGTACACAAAGTTTCTTTTTCTTTATGTATAATATGCACATAGTTCATTATGATATTTACTATGGGAAACAATGCTAAAAGATAAATTTAACATGGTAGACAGTTGTGAACAATTGTGAAAGGCTAGAAGGCCTTGGGTTGATGGTGGTTGCTTGCTCGGAGGGGTTTATGGCACTTACATACCGAGATTTCCTCTCCCTAGAGATAGATGATCTCAGTAAGGGAAAAGAGTTGGCCAAGATGGTGAAGAGGGGAAAAACTGAGGGAACTCTATTGATTTTGGAGCCTGTTGGAGGAGGTCCAAAATTACTCATAGACGGGATGCCATCAAAGGAATAGGCATGATGTTGCCAAGAGGAATCCTATACTGGACCTTGAGTGGTCATTGGAATTCTTGATCCGGTTTGCCAGTGGAATTCCATACTAGACCTGGTATGGTTTTGTGTCAAATAACTATCCAGATGTGAAAATGACTCGATTTGGTTGTGGAAACCAACTTCCATGGGTTGGGAGGAGAATTTTGTTTATAGTTGTGGTTCTCATAACGGAACAAGTTAAGTAATCAGCTATGTGTTATAGTGAAACGAATTTTTATATGATTATGTAAATATCTTATGTAGATATTGAGAGGAAAGGAGCCTAGCTCTTGAAAAGGAATCACTGAAAGTATAAGTTTCTTTATTTTATTACTAATCTTTTAAATGTCTTAGCAACGGCTAGGACAATATGCACATGGTGCATTGATTGAAATTGTACGATTAGAGATCTAGGTGCTCTCTGAGCACTTTTTGAAGTACTGTGTGGATGTCTTTAGCGGGAGCTAAGATAATGTGCACGTGGTGTAGTTATTTATAATTTTCATTATTTATCATGAATAGAGGGTTGGTGCTCTCTAAAGACTAGGAAGAGTAATGTGACTAAAATATCACTTGAAATTGCATGAATGAATGATAGTTTAAATTATTTCATTTTATTGGAAATGGTGTGACTAATGTGACTGAATTTGTTAGTCATACATCATAGGATACTTTCCATAGAGTGTTGACGGGTTGTTCAACCATTCTCAGAAAGCTTGTGTAAAAATTATCATTACTTCCAATAGTAATTAGTAAGTAATGGTAAGTTGGTATAGAGATTTTACTATATTTTTATGAATTTGAATAATGGATAAGTGGTTAAAAATTGAAATGGAATATTTTTTGAGTTATACATGCTTATTACTATGGATAAAAACATTATTGTTTCAATTAATGGCATTTGAGGAAAAGAAAGTGTTTCATTGCGAAAGGGAAGGACTCCTTTGGGTTGTTTATATTATAATATCATGAGTATAAGTTTAAGTTGCAGTGAAAGAAGAATATCGAGGAAGATGTTGTCTTCAAGGGGGGGAGTATGTAACATCCATAGACCCACGCCTTTAACTTTATTGTTGATGAAAAAAAGATATAATTAATTTAATAGAATTAGTTTTCAAGAAGTGGTTGGGTTTTTTTGACAATTATAACCACCATGGGAGCCACAATGGAAAGAAAGGGAGGCTACCATAAAAAGATACAGTGTCTGGTTAATATTCAGTAGGAGTGGGTTTAACCAGAGACTGTCCTTTTCTCTACTTATATATCTCGAGCTATGGTTTTTTCACAATAATTATAAATTGATATGGAACAAAGCGAAGGGAAAATGGTTCTTCGACTGAAACAACTTAGGAACCAACTAAATGAATTACGATCACGATCATCAAGTTCTCACTAACTAAAGTGAGAATCTGGCTAACGAAGTTCAGAAGCACGATTACGAACTCGATCTCACTATCAAGAATTGGAATCATGCTCTTCTCATAGAGGAATGGAAGGTTCAAAAAGTTATTAGAGAACGAATGGAAGAAAGGCCACGAGTCTAGTTAGGCTAAGAGATTTCAATATTTAAAAGATAAGTACTCTTGAAAGAAAAATATTTTTCATACTAGTTTCTTTTTACCATATCCTTGAAAGAAAATAAAAAGTATTCAATATTTTGCATACTAATCTTTTACCTAGGCTTTTGAAAGAAAGAAAAAATATTGTATGAAAATAGTCACTGTTGTTCTTAGATATATACCATGGTAAAAGACAAACTTATGACATAAGTTCTTGAAAAGATTGCTACTATGTTAATCTTTTAGAAATATATTATTCTTAGAGATATACCATGGCAAAAGACAAACTTACTATGCTAGTTTTGCAGAGAAGAAGCCATGTGAGTTCTAGCAATAGTAAAACATAAAAAAGTAAATTTTCTTGTCTTTATATATATGTATCTTATGTAATAAAAGATAAATTTCTTGTTATTTTGTAAAAAAAATGGATTTCATACAGGTGTATGAAATGATAACGAAATCCAAGTTATTTCCTAGAAAGTAAATATAGATTAAAGAGGGTAATTCCTGAATATATTTCATGGGTTGGGAGATAAGTTAATGAATTTCTTGGAAGAAAAGGCATGAAGAACCCATAATAGTTTTCTCATAATTGTTTCTTTCAGAAAGATCATGTTGAAGCTTGTGTGAAAAGAATAATAAATATTATTTGGTTTTATATATGTTGTTGTTACTTGAAAATAATAACTTCTTCAAAGGAATGCATGTCGAGGACTTCATTTGGATGTATACAATGTTAAGCTAACCTTTGTATTGTTTCCTAGTTTTATGCATAAAATAAGGTTATCTATGATCATTTCTTGAAAGTGAGACATAAGAGGCTTTCAAGTATAAAGACAACAAAACTAGGTTATGTTAACTTCCTGATGCAAATGAAGTATGCATTTGTTACATGAAAGGAATGGTTAATGATGATAGAGTTCTAAGAAGGGAATAATGTGTTGGCTACGTTAAAGAAGGGATATTATGATAAGCTCTTGCATGCACAAAGAATGGTGATTGTGTTGGAGATTTATAATATTTGCATGGATAGAAGAAATATTGAGTTATAATGTTTATTTAGGAAGAATTATTTGTGAGTACTTTATGCTATCATAACTATTATGTTAGTTTCTGCATATGCATTCAATATTGGTATTACCTTTCGTTTGAAAGAATATACATATTTGTATGTGGAAAAAGATAGTACGTTGTGTTAGACTACATTGGAAAATATTGATAGTATAATATTTGAAAAATAAGACATGTATTTGTATGCTTTAGTTGAATTAGTTCTTACAGAAAATAAAACATGTATTTACATGCTCTTTTCTATTAAGAATTCCTTTGGGAAGACTCTTTTGGAAACTATGAGCATTGCATGCATAGGAAAAACATTCATCCTGTTAGCTTTAGCACCAAAGCATAGCTGAAGGGCTGGTTATTTTATTAAATTATAAGTAACTTGAATGCAAATTGTGTCATTTTCCATTAAAGGAAGTCCTTGACAGTTGTAGCGATTTGTCTTGTACTTATGTGCGAGAAGTGTTATAATAATGTGGGGATTATTTTGACATGAATTGATAATTACTTGCTTACACTAAGGTAGAGATGTTAAAAGGAAGCATGATGTGATATTGTATTCACATCTCATGTATGCACATGAATAAGTGTTAAAGGATCACTTAAATATTGATTATTTATTGATTGAGCCTTTATCTAATCACACTATAAAAGCTTGTTGATGACATCAATGACAGGAAACGAGGGTGACTTATGAGAAGAAAATATTATACTTAACATGGTAGCAGGTAAATGATTAATGGTTCTTGTAGATGAGTGCGAGCTACAAGATGGTCCATTGTACGATGGTACATTGTAGGTACATCCATGCCACGAAGATATGAATATATGAAGATATGAAGATTAGTGGGTAAATGCTATCATAATTATTGTAATGGCTTTAAATTAGATATTTATATATTTCCTTGTAATATTTATAATGATGGTTAATGGATGGTCTCCCTTATAAGCCATTGAGTGAGGGCTGAACACCCTCACGAGTGTTTAATAATAAAACTAAACATTTTTTGGTTTTCACCCTAAGGGGTTTCTAGGGTATATTGGTGTTCAATGATGTGATTGATTATTGTGTCAAATTGATGATGTTGATTATTTTTTTGTTGTGATGTTCATAATGTAGGGTATATTGGTGTTCAATGATGTGATTGATTATTGCGTCAAGTTGATGATGTTGATTACTTTTTTGTTTTTATGTTCATAATGTCAAGTATGTGATGACTACATAAATAATGAAATGAATGCAAGGTTACATCCTACAGTTTTATGTTAATGTACTAGAGGTTGTTAATGGTTAAGCAACTTACTATTCTTATACTAAAGTTACACTATGAATTGGTAAACATTCTATCTAATGATTGGTAAGAAATATTTAATAGTGATTTGGATAGTTACCCATGGGTAACTTGTATAAAAAAATTTAACTCCTTGCATTTACATGAAAGAGTATCCATGTATGTTGCACGGGAACCGCTCCCGAGAAATGGGAAACTCGTTCCAGAGGTTCCTCCATTCCCAGGAGCTTTGGAACTGTGTGGGAACTTACCATTTTCGGTAGGAGCTGCGACCAGAGCTAGGGCACGTTCCGGAATCTTTGACCACTATGATGATTGACGTTTCGGCGTTTCCAACAAAACTTGCCGCCAAAACATATCTTCCTTAAACTTTTTTAGTAAGTTTTACCAAAAAAGAAACTTCATTTCTATAAATTTGCCCCAAAATCCGCCAAAAAAAATTTCGCTTCTCAAAGTACACGCAAAAACAATCTTTTTCTCGCGAAACTCACTCACAATCTTGCATAAAGTTTGTCCTCCATTCACTCCATCACTGTAATTGTTAACTTGTTTAAGACCACAACCTTGTATTCATTTACAAATAGTGCCTGAAGCAGCGGTTCTCTGCGGCCAGTAACCTCAGTGAGTTTCCAAATACTTTGCTTTTTCCAGACATTTAAACTCCAATAGTGAGGGCTTTAAATTTTCAAGGATTTCTTCTTATTTGTCCTTTCTGTTTGCGAGCTCTTCTGTGGGGCTATTTCATTTTTGAGTCCTGTTTTATGTGATGTTTAAACTCTGGTTTCTTGCTTCCCTTATGTGAAGTTCCTCTTGCCATTAGTATGTTAGTTTCATTTCCTTTCAGTTTGAGAGAGACTCTCTGGACTGGTTCTTGTAAAGATATTATATTTTTTCATAATAAAAAATTATATTAAATTAGTAAATGCATCAATGATGTGTTTGACATTTCTAGAATTAGTAACATTGACGCGGTACAAAGTATCAGATCCATATGCCACATTACATCATTCCACAGATAAATTATGTAATTAAAAAAACATTTTTATTATTATTATATAATATTACCGCTCCCAATTAGCCGTTTCCTGTAATTTTTAGGGAAACCTCTAGCCGTTCCGGACACTCGTACCCAAGTTCCCAACGTTTCCACGTTCCAGAAACTCATGCAACATAGTAATAGTTTAAATATGTAATTCTATCATTTAAAATATGTCAAAAAGGAAAAAAATAAACATAACACAATTAGAATAAACTATAATAACCTTAAAAATTACAAGTAATTTTTTTTTTTTGAATATTTCAAATTTACCCTATCATGACATCTCTTGGTTTCACGAAGAACAAGTAAACCTGTCACTTGATTTTTTTATTTTTTTTCTACAATCTGTGCAGGTTTTTCAAAAAATTTATATGGGCTATTAATATAATTTTCTATGATCTTTTAATCAGGCTTCTATCTTCCCGATAAGTAAAATGACTCTCTAATGCTTTAATCAGTTTCTCCTTGCCAACTTTTTGTTTTAAGATCCCTGCGAGCACATGTCTTCGTCATTCTGGTACCTGTTCATCCAATCAACGACCTGCTTATCTTGCTCTATAAAACATTCAGAAGTATGTAAAACCCTAATCTTTCTTGAAGATCAGATAAAGGCATATCATTTTCAGCTTCGTGTTATTTTATGGTTTCCTTCAAAATCTCTCACATTGATCTACACGTAGTTAAAGAAAAAGAAATTCCAATGACAGAGAATTGAGATTGAGCATGTTATGTGAGAATCCATCACAACCATTTCTCAAATAATGTGTTGCAAAACATAAAGCTACATCGCATATTTATTTTATTTCATTTTTAGTCAACCCATCCTATACAT
Source organism: Pinus albicaulis (assembly GCA_034641835.2). Taxonomy (NCBI): domain Eukaryota; kingdom Viridiplantae; phylum Streptophyta; class Pinopsida; order Pinales; family Pinaceae; genus Pinus; species Pinus albicaulis. The sequence continues at coordinate 597,794,785 of CM076581.1, read as the reverse complement.
TGACTATCATATACAATCAACAAACATCCAATATAAAAATGAGACCCGAGGTTTAGAAAATACTCGAATAAAAGATTTTTTTGGCTCAGTTATCTTGACAATCGCAGCCACAACATAAATCTAAACTAATTACAATCTTCTGCCCATGACTTAGCAGGCCTATTAGTGCGGTCTGAACGTGCAGCGGGACCAAATTAGATGATCATTTGCATTCTCTCTCAAACATTTTTCTCTTAATAATTTGGGCAATCTTAACCCATCTAAATCTTTCCTGAGTTTCCCACTTTTGGATATGTGTATTATTTACGTTGCGTGAATGAAATTTTACGCCTGGGAATTCAACTTTTAAGTTCTAACAGTAAGATCTGAAGCACCAGCAACTCTTGTAATCCCAATCGACCGGTGTGTTAACGCGTTAATCCCCGCTGCATTAATCTCGTTAACTGGACACGAACCTCCCCCGCTGGGAGACCTATTGTTTTGACAATTAGAAGGGCCTGACGGAGCTACGGGACCCCTAAGGGATTCGAACCACCAGCTCTTCATCATAGAATTATTATTATTTTCCATTTGATCTCCTTGAAATATGAATTTCAAATGCAGTGGCCTGCAAGCCGAACTTTCACTAACCATCGTAACAACCATAAGCATTGCAATCAATGTTATCAATCGTGCAGATGATAGTCTCATCCCCATATCGTTCCAACCTATACACTTCTCTCTTCACAGCCGCAGATGAAGTAATTGATCGCAACAATATGAATATCGAAATCGGAGGAAAATGAATAAGAGTAATATGTGTGTGTATAATTAGCAAATAGGGATGCAACTATGTATATAACAAGTAATTACGCGGAGAAGAGGAGGGCGGAGAACAGAGAAAACGCGGTTTTAACAGATGAGTCTATAATGTGGTCTTTGGGAATTCGATCCACATTTTCAATCGAATAAAACGGACACCTAAATGGAATGTTGATCTTTGTCCACAAGTCTTCCCCAAATCGCTGCGTTTAAAATTCCATGTGAAGTAAAATACTGACTTTTAAATTATTTATTTAACTTTGACTCAGTTTCGAGACTTGACTTTTGGAGAACACACTCATCAACTTATCTGCGCTGTCACGCATTCCCAACGTTGAACGTTTCATCCTTGGATACTTTGGATTTTGTGGCCTTTCATTAATAAAATGAAATAAATCATTAATAAACTCGTGGCCTTTCAGTTTTACTCTGACTGAAAAATTGGTCAACGCGTATTTCAACAAGTTGCTGAGGTCAACGATTTAAAACCTTCTCGCCTATTAATAACGTTAAACCTCTGGGCTCTGCCTAAACCAGCCTCCACTCATGTTTCATATTATTCATCTTCCAATATTATAACTTTTCTTCCTACCATGACGATGAATTGAAAATAAGATAAAAAATTCATTTCACGATGGTTAATATTTTAGTGAAAGTGACAAATAATAATTTTATATTTAATTTAATATTAATATTCCCAAGGGGTCCAACATCAAAAAAAGGGCGATGAAAAAACATGATAACAAACGAGCGATGATGAACCTGTGATAGAAAAGAATACAAAGTAGCGGTCAGGATTCAATAATAAATTAAACAAGGTAACCTTTAAAGTAGGAAAAGGAAATGGTAGAAAATGCAAAGATTAAATAAATTATAAAAATAAAGAAATAATAAAATAAAGAAATATTTACTTTTTTGTTTGTATTGGTGGTTCGGATTAGTTTGGAATGAGTCGAGTTGCTTCTGAATGTATGGAATGGGAGTAGGTGATATCGTTTTCAACAAACGAAATAAGATAGAACTTGAAAGAAATTATATGTCGTATAATATGGGCATTTATATATGGGCGTGAATTAGAAAAGATAGTGTATGATTAAAAATGTAGATTTACAGTCTATCTCGTTTATTATAACATCTTGAAATGATTAATTTAATTAAATAGTTAATTGAATTAATGTTAATTAATTTATATTAAATTTTGAGATCTCATTTAATTGATATTTGTAATCAAAGAAAGAAATTCATTAATAGTGATAATAATTTATTTGATAATCAAAAGCATAATTGTAAATTTGTAGAATAAGTTTCTATTTATCAATTTGAAAACAAAGCTAATAAAAGTACAAGTTTTTTTTTACTTATTGTAAATATGGAATCAAAATGGTTCAAATTTTCAAGTTAAAAAAACAATGTAGAATAGTGCAACAAATCCTTTCTTTCCAAAATTTCAGAACGCTTAAACGTGGGTTTGAGAGAGTCTGAAATAGTTTTTCAAAATATGAAAGGATTAACCATAAGTTTGATATTCCCTCGATTAAAGTAGAATAAACTAAAAGAAAATGGTAAACAATTCTAATAGTAAGGCTAAAAAGAGATCATCTTTAAGTAGATGAAACTGATGGCTAAGATTGATTGACGGACTTCCACCAAAAATAAATTATGAGAAGATTATCCAGCTTAGGAAGCGATTATGGGTGAATGTTGACTTGACATATTACAACCCTAGCTTCTAGCAAAGGTAGTATTTGATCAGTTTGTTCAAGACCTCAGTGCCTTGATACTCATTGAAGGGATTAATGAGGAATTCCAAAATTTCCTCAAAGTTGACGGATGTCAATTGGTCAATTCTTTTGTTGAAATCATTCCTATTTTCATGTAGTTCAAGCCTTAATTTGTTACCATAATGGAAAGAATCATTTATATATACTCCAAAGGTTATCGTCTCTATGATGAAGTCAATAAGTTTGTAGTAGCAAGAGATTTCATATTCCTTGAATCTTCCAAGACTGAAAATGTTGTTGAGCGGTGACTTGATCACATGGATAGATTCACACATGCAAAGTATTTTCAAGAATTTGATAATCAGATTCCACATCTTGAAGGGGGGATTCCTATACTAAATCAAACCGTGGAATCATTTTCCGAAGCATTATCTCCCCCACATGAAGAACCAACCACGGATGACACCTTGAATGATGTGATTGACATAATTGAGAGATTGAATATTGATTCAATTCCAAATCATTCAAATGAGCAGTCTGGGCCATATCATAAAGGTCTCCCAAAATGGTCGTCAGAGACATTAGAAAATGTTCGTCCTGATGAGGTTGGAAAGAGAGGAACAAGAAGTTCCACCAGACAAAACGGAGGTGACAGATATTTCTGATTCACCTATTGATATGTATATTGCTTATAACTGTGAATTGAATTTGTCTATAGATCATGAACCAACTTCCTTCAAAGAAGCCACTTGTCATGTTGAATCGAATGAAGTAATGCAAAATGAGTATGATGCCTTGATAAAGAATGGCACTTGGAAGCTGGTTGATCCTCCTTTGGGAACCAAACCAATTGGCTGCAAGCGAGTCTACAAGAACAAGTACAAAGCAGATGGCTCACTTGACAAGCACAAAGCTAGGCTTGTGGCAAAAGGTTTTGCATAGAAAGAAGGGGTCTATTATGAAGAAAAATTTTCCCCCACAACAAAATGGGCCACCATCTGGATAATCTTTGCCCTAGCAGCTCAGAAGGGATAGAAAGTCCATCAAATGGATGTAAAAACCACCTTTTTTAATGGAGATCTAAAGGAGAAAGTTTTTATGTCCCAGCCAGAAGGATTTGTTGTGAAGGGCCAAGAACACAAAGTATGAAAACTTATAAAATCCTTGTATGGTCTCAAGAAAGCACCATGAGCCTGGTATGAGAAATTAACTAAGCATCTTCTGAAAATTGACTTCAAACATTTTGATCTTGATGATGCAACTTTGTTTGTTAAGAAAGGTGGAAAAACAGTTTTATATCTTGTGGTGTATGTAGATGATCTTTTGATGACAAGGAACAATGAGTGTTATATTGCATCCATAAATAAAAACTTGAAGAAATGTTTTGAAATGAGTGATTTGGGCTATGTTCATTACTATTTGGGTATTGAAGTAATTCAATATCCTAAATTTATATTTCTTTCTCAAAAGAAGTACATTGGAGATCTTTTGAACAAGTTTGGCATGGATGAATGCAATCTCTTAACCAATCCAATGGCACAAAACTTGAAGCTCACATCCATTGAAGGGAAGGAGTTCGAGGATGCAACGAAGTATAGATAGCTTGTAAGAAGTATTGTCTACCTGAATACCACCTGACCAAACATTTGATTTGCTGTTGGAATCCTCTCCAGGTGAATCAAAAACCTTGTGAAGGACATTGGTCTATTGCAAAAAGAGTTCTAAAGTACTTGAAGGGGACTCAAGACTTTGGCCTCAAATATACACAAGTAGGCGACATCAACTTGATCGGATACTCTGATTCAAAATTTGATGGGGACAAAGAAACTGGGGTGTCTACTTCAGGTTATAACATGAGTCTTGGATCAGGAGCTATCTCATGGAGATCACACAAACAATTAGTTCCATTAGATTCCACAACCGAGGAAGAATATGTGGTAGCAGATGAAACAAAAAAGGAAATGGTGTGGCTTAGGAAAATCCTATAAGATTTTCATATGAAACAAATTCATTCAACACCACTCATGATCGACAACACTTCTGCAATAAACTTGGCCAAGAACCCAAAGTTCCATGATCAAACAAAGCACATCATTACAAAATACCATCTCATTCGACATCATGTTGAGCCCAAAACTATCCATCTATGTCATTGTTCCACAAATGAGCAGGCTGTAGACATCTTCACCAAAGCGCTTGGAGGAGAAAAGTTTGAAAAGTTCAGAACGATGCTTGGACTCACCAACATCCCTTCAGGTTAAAGGGGGAATGTTGACACCTAATCCTAAGGGATTGGGTGAGATTGTCTATTATTGTAATTTGGTAAATAAGGAAGGCTAAGAGACATTGGAAACTGAATCCCAATAATCCCACCTCCATATATAAATACACACAATCTCCATCTAATGCATCTTTAGTTTTGCAGAGTTACCCCTTGGCCGGATATATACAGTTGAAATTTTAGTCTATTTCAGTGATTTCACAGTCAATTGAATAATTGAGTCTCACAACCTTTCTATATCTTGTATCATATGTTTGAGAGTGTTCAACTAAGGTTTCCATGAGTGCATTACAACAAAATTTTGAATCTTGGTAATAATGGGGAGCTTGAAAGAATTCATTTTTGGATCATGTTGCCATTGCAACAACTCCTTAAGTTTCTTCTTTGAATCTTCAAATATTTTTTTTCATTTCATAAAATTCATTGATTAAAACATCAACTTGTTATCCATAACCTATAATTTTTGAACTAATCAGACAAATGTACCCAGGCATGTTGAAGTTTTTAATTATTATTAAGAGGCTGGTGTTTGAATTTGAGTAGGTTAATTACATTGGATTTTCTGTCTTGGATTTATACAACAAGTGATTAACATGAGGCTCTTTCTTCTTCATATCCTCTTCTAACCAAAAATTCACCTCAACAACCTGATCATTTAATTGTGCCCTAAATTTTGAACATTCTTGTTTCGATAGGACTTTCTTCTCATCCTTTTCCTTGATGAATTATTTAACTTTAGTTGACTTATGAGTTGGGTATGTGTTATATTTGTTCCACGATTAGTTGTACACACAGGTTAGGGGTGGGGGGGGGGGGGGGGGGGGGGGGGGGGGGGATAACCCCCTTGTACGTTACGTCGACCGCAGTTGGGGGGTGAGGGGGGTGGTAACAGGGGGAGCGTCACGAGGCCCAGGGTAGCGCCCCATGAATTTTTTTTTCCTTATCTTTTTGGTGGGAAAACCCGCTTATGGTTTTCTACATGGGTTTGCAAATGGTTTTTCTGTTTTGGGCATGATGGTTTTTGGCCCATGGTATTTTGTAGATCCTGTCAAGGGAACTAAGATTATGTTCTAATCTAGGATTAATGGATTGGGGTTTATGAATTATTTAGCATATATATAGATATATATGTATGTATGTATATCTCTCTGTCTGTGTTGTAACACTAGAAGGAATATAATGAAAAATCATGTTCGTAGTCCGATTTGGGATCCGGAGGAACATCTCTGTGTTTATTTGTTTTTTGTTTTATGCTCTCATTATTATTTATTTTATGTCTTTAAGAATTCGTTTGCACATAATTTTTGTACAGGGTTAAAACCTACATTTGGTATCAGATTTGTTTTTGCTTCAAGAGGACGTTTTTGCTGCTAAGGGGTTTTTTTCTCAGGCCTATGGTAGACCATGTTCAGTGGGAGATCTGCACGATTGATTCTTGCGGTGAAATACTATGGAGAGCGGTGCAAAGATATAAATAGATAAATTTAATGGTCATAGTTTTGAGTTGTGGAAGCTCAATATGGAGGATTTGTTGGTGGATAAAGATCAGTGGATCACGACAGATCTGGTTACCAAACCAACAAAAATGTCAGATAAAGACTGGGTCAAGTTGGATCAGAAGGAAAAGAGCACAATACGGTCATGTATCTCACATTTGGTATTGTTGAATGTATTTGGGAAAGCTATGATGAAGACTTTGTGGGTAAATTTAAGGAGTTTTTACCAATCTAAGTCTCTCGTGAATAAATTCTTCTTGTGGAAAAAGCTGTATAACTTGAGGATGAAGGATGGAGACTCGATGACAGAGCATCGAAACAACTTCAATACTGTGGTAAGTATGTTTTCATATGATGATATTAAAATATTAGATGAAGATAAGTGAATCAGTTTATTGTGTTCTCTACCAAATTCGTGGGTCAATCTGGTTATTGTAATATGTAGCAATAGAACTACCTGGAATTTTAATGAAATAGCCTCAACCTTGATTTCGAAGGATGATCTGAAAATTTTATGGATAACTTGTTATGTATTTCAAGAACCTCCCACTCATTTTAACAATTAAATGATCTAGCTTGCACTTAATGTTATGCAAAGTTTATACTAGAAAGTGGTGTATGAATTTTTAACCGTTTATGTGAATTATGTTCATTTGTTCTTGCTGAAAGTTAACTTGTATAAAAAAAACATAATGCAGCAATAAAAAATTTATACACAATAGAAAAATTAATCTAGGAGTTCACCCAAATCTCATGGGCTATGTCTCCTTTGAGGTTTGTCATCTTCACTCAGCTCTTTGGGATTATGGTAAGGTTTCTTTTACATGTTCCACACTTAACTCCAATGGATACTAAACTTATCAAAATGGCTGAAAATATCATCTATATCCCTCTCATGGATTTTCAAATTCTACAAATAGCTTTAGGCTCCCTTTGACACGATTCCTTCTATCGGTGCTCTAAGCTACTCTGAGCTTCTAAATGGCACAAAATCCTTCAGAATTATGTTTATGTCACTGAAAAAACTCCTAATTTATCTATCACACATCATACAAAAAATATCAACTGATAAATTGCTCCAATCGAGCACTGCATCCCCAATCTAGGCTATCATCCACGGTTTGCCTAGGGATGCCAAAAACTTCACATCAGCTTCTTGAGCTCTAGAAGTTATTAAAATGTTCTGAAACCAATTTAATTGGTTCCAAAATGTCTGAGGTAGTCAATATAGACTATTCATTCATCAAAAATGGCCTCCGGCTGCTCCGGTTTCACCTCCAACACCTGTCGGCACCCCTTGGCACTAGGGTCATTGAAAACTTCTCTACTGGGTTTTCGACTTGTAGAAGTCCTCAAAAATTTCTGAAACCTCTTCCATTAGATACAGAAAGCTTATTATAGTCACAAATTACTATTGGTTCGCTGCATATGGTCTCTAGCTACTCTGGATATGCCCTGCACTGCTACTAGCAAAAGTTGTCACTAATGGCCCCTGGAACTTTACTGAAGCTTTTTGGATTTTTAAAGTTATATATAGGATCTAAAAACCATCTCATCAGATTTATAACATCTGAAATATCCAATTTTCACTATTGTATCTCTGAATAAGGCCTCTAGCTCCCCTGGCTAGGCCTCAAATCGATTCTGCCTCCTGTTGGCCCTAGTGGCCCCTTGAACTTCGTTGAAGAAAAATATTACTCATAAGCTATCTAATGTCTCTGAAACATACTCCATTGAGTCCAGAAGGTCTGAGATAGTCGAAATTGACTATTTTTTCACTTAGTTTGGTTCAATAATGAGGGACTTATGGCCAAAATGTTTTTTTCCCAATATCCCTTGAAAACCTCCTCCAAAACTGGAGGAACTCTAGTTAACTCAACTAAAATAGCAATTTTCACCGAAATTGGTGGCACACTCTAGAATTAGCTGGACGGATAACTCCAGCATTAAATTTCAGGGCACAGTCACATGTGACTACTGCACTAACCGTCGTCTTAACTGCATACCCAACAGTTTCAAAACTATTGCATTAAATTTTCAGAATCTGCGCTATCACATGATGCGGTTTTACTTAAATTTTGGCTCCGTGTTTAAGGCTTTAAGGCCTTGGTTCCTAGCGCCTAGGCCACATGGTCGGGGCTAGACCTAAGGGCTAGCCCTAAATATTTTTCCGTCGATGAACATCTTTAATAACAAATAGGTATGGGGTTCAACATAGGTTAAAATATTTCCCACGGACGTGCTGGTCGGGCCTTTACGTTGGTAGACCGGAGACCCGATTTCAATTCCTGTGAAGTCAAAATAAATTTTACCAACTGTTCTCCTCGGCCTAGGGTAATGTGGCAGCCTCTGGGAAGGCCACATGGTGCCCACTGATAGGCCTAAAACCCATATAATAAAATAAAATTTTCCAAATATATATATATATATATATATATATATATATTTTAAATTTTAGACAAATTCCAAAATGGGTCAAAATGTCATTTTTTGGATTTTATTGGGCTTTTTCAAACCTCAATAACTTCTCCATACAACCCCAGTTTTCAGAACCATTCACGGTGCCAGAATTGCAGCGACGAGACATTTCCGGTCATTTAAATTGTAACTACTTCTTATCACTTTCATTTTTGAGCATTTTTTTAAAACTTGGACATGATCTCCTGATCAGAGGAATGGTAGGAAGAAATATGGAGGGCCAAAATGGACATGCCTTGTCTGTATGAGGAAGGTCCCGGAACAAAAACAAAAATAAGTTTTCGAGTGGGAGATCTAAATCTAGAGGGAGATCTAAATCTCCAGCTAAGCATGTAAATGTGTGCTGGAAATGCAGAAAGGAAGGGCGCTACAAAAAGGACTGTAGATCTAAAGCTCCTGAGAAAGGAAAGGGATCTGATGATGCTCCTTCTGCAGAAGAAAAAACCACCACAAATGAAGGTGGGGATGTGTATTTGGCTTATTCTTCGAATACAGATGTAGATCATGATACATGGTTGATTGAATTAGGTGCATCCTTTCACTTCACTCCCCATAGGGAGTGGTTCTAGGAGTACGAGAAGTATGATGGCGACATGATGGTGGTGATGTCTTCTTAAGGGATGATAGGAAGGCCAAAATCATTGGATGTGGAAAATTCAACCTAAAGCTGCATGGTGGAAGGATTAGAACACTTCCTGGTGTTCTTCATATTACTGCATTGGCTAGAAATATGATTTATGTAAGGAAAATTGATGATGCAGGTGTAAAAACAGTGTTCGAAAATCATATCTGCAAGGTGGTTTAGGGAGAACAGGTATTAATGTGGGGAGTTTGGATTGGAACTCTGTACAAGCTTCAGGGTAGCACTGTTATTGATGATTGCAATAGTTTTTCAGTTCCTAAAAGTGGAATGGAAAGCCTAGCAGTCTCTAGAAAAAAGACCATGCTATTGCATCAAAGGCTTGGACATATTAGAGAGAAGGGCCTTCAGATACTACATGGTAATGGTATGTTAGAAGGTATGACTAATTTCTTTCTAGATTTTGATTTTTGTGAACATGGGGTATATGGGAAGCAGAATCGCATGAGTTTTCCTTCTCATGATAAGAGGGCGAACAAGATATTAAAGTTTGTGCACAATGATGTATTTGGACCTATATCGGTTCCATCACTGGGAAAGTCTAAGTACTAATTTTCATTCATAGATGAATTCTTAAGGAATACATGGATATATTTCCTAAGGAATAAATCTAAAGTCTTTGACAAATTTAATCAATTTAAGGGTCTAGTGGAAAACTAGACAGAGAAGAAGACAAAGGTGTTGAGGACAGATGATGGTGGAGAGTTCCACAAGAAGGAATTTGAAGAGTTGTGTAAGAAGTATGGTATAGCACGGCATAATACTACTCTATACACACCTCAGAAAAATGGAGGTGTAGAAATAATTAACAGAACACTAATGGAAAAGACAAGAAGCATGCTCAGTGGTACCGGGTTAGGACAGGAAGTCTGGGCAAAGGTAGTGGAGACTGCATGTTACCTGGTTAACAGATCGCCTTCATCAGTGTTGGAGGTTAAGACTCCACATGAGGTATGGATTGGTAGGAAACTCTCTCTTTCACATATGAGGGTATTTGGATGTGATGCATATGTACATGTTCCAAAGGAAAAAAGAACCAATTTGGATAATAAATCTGAAAGGTGCATGTCTATTGGGTATAAGGATGGTTTAAAACGTTACAAGCTTTGGAAATTAGAAACAAGGAAGGTTGAGCACAAAAAAGATGTGGTGTTTAGAGAGGTGAAATATTTTGTTAAACATGAAGTCCTAGCAAAGAAACCTCAAAATATAGAGTTTGAGCTAAAGGAGGATGAATCAGAAGCTACAAAAAAGAAAGATTCAGAAGAGGAAGAGCCACAAACTCCAACTGTGAGAAGATCAATTTGGGAAAGAAGGGAGCTAGAAAGGTACAATCCATCATATTTTTGTTCAAATTTTGATTTAACTATCATTGGTGATTATCCGAGAACTATGAGGGAGGCAGTGGATTCAGGGGATCGATAACTCTAGAAGGAGGCCATAATTGATGAAATTGCATCTTTGCAAAAAAATGAGGCATGGGATATGGTGGAGTTGTTGGTTGGAAGGAAACCCATCTGGAACAAATGGGTGTTTAAGAAGAAGATGAACGTAGAAGGAAAGGTGGAGAAATACAAATCTCGGTTGGTGGCAATAGGTTATTCCTAGGCGACAAGAATTGATTTTGGTGATATTTTTTCTCCTATTTCCAAGGTTACTTCTATTAGATTAATTTTATCTATTGTTGCTACATTTTATTTTGAGGTATAATAGATGGAAGTGAAGGAAACTTATCTCCACGAGGATCTAGAAGAGCGGATCTACATGAATAAGCATGAAGGGTTTACGGTAAAGGGTAATAAAGAACTGGTATGCAGGTTAAAAAAAGTCTTTGTATGGGTTAAAACAGTCACCAAGGATGTGGTATCAGAAATTTGATACCTATATATGGGGACTTGGATTCACCATAAGCAAAGAGGATCATTGTGTCTATTTTAAATTAATTGGTGACTGTGTTATTTATTTGGTCTTGTATGTGGATGATATGTTGTTTATTGGAAATGGCAATGAAATTATCCAGGATTTGAAGAGTCAATTGTTCTCCAAATTCGACATGAAGGATCTTGGTGCTGCAAACTATATTTTGGGCATCGAAATAAAGAGAGATTGGGTAAAGAAGAAGCTCTAGTTAAACTAGAGTAAATATGCCGAGACAATATTACAAAGGTTCAATATGTAGGATAGTAAACCAGTGAAGGTTCCTATTCCTGTAGGTGTAAAGCTATTTTCTGAACAATGTCCCAAGACACAAGAAGAAGAGGAGGATATTTCCTGTGTTCCATATGCAAGTGAAATGGGTAGCCTGATGTATGCAATGGTGTGTACTAGAATAGACATTAAACATGCAGTTGGAGTATTGAGCAGGTTTATGTCAAAACGAGGGAAGAAGCATTGGACAATATTGAAGTAGGTTTTCAAATATTTGGGTGGCACTAGTGATTATGGTTTGTGCTACCACAGAAAACTAAGATTGGATAGATTTATGGACATCCATGGTTGTTTTGATGCAGACTGAGCTGGAGATATGGGCCAAAGAAGATCTATAAGTCGGTGTGTGTTTAGCTTGTTTGGAAGTGCAGTCAGTTGGATGAGTAAAAAGTAGTCTATAGTGGATATTTTTAAACTACAAAGGTAGAATACATGGTAGCCACTCATGCAAGTAAGGAAGCGGTTTGGTTGCAGAGATTTTGTTCAAGTATGGGGTTGGTGCAATGAGCTATAAGGATAGATTGTGATAGCCAAAGTGAAATTTTCTTGGCTAAGAACCCTACTTATCATTCAAAGACAAAGCACATTGATGTTCAATATCACTTTGTGAGAGATATGGTTAATGATAAAAGGGTGTTGTTGGTAAAGGTGGACACTTCGAAGAATGTTGTAGATGCATTGACGAAATCTGTGAGCACTTAGAAGTTCTCTTGGTGTAGAGAAACAATGGGTGTTGCAGGGTTGGACTAATGACTAAGCTCTCATGTGGCTCCCTGCAGAAGGAAAGCAATAAGTGGGAGAATTTTGGGTATGTGTTATATTCTTTCCATGATTAGTCGCAAGCACGGGGGGGGGAGGGTTAGGGGGCGCTATTCCCCCTTGTATGTTGTGTCAAACGCAACGGGGGTGGTAACCCCCCCTGTCTAGGGTTTTGTAGGGGGCAGATAGTACCCTGTGTGGGGTCCGAGCCAACACCACTATAAAATTTATTCTGTTTATTTTTCAGTGGGTGGACCCATCTATGGTTTTGTGCATGGGTTTGCACATGATTTTTTTTTGGGCATGATCGTTTTCGGCCCCTGGTATTTTCTAGATCCGGTCAAGGGAACTACTGTTATGTTCTAATCCAGGGTTAATGGATTGGGTTTTATGAATGCTTTGGCATGTATATATATGTGTTGTAACACTAAAATGAATATAATCAAAGTCAAGCTAGTAGTCCTGATTTGGGATCCCGAGGAAAATCTCTGTGTATATCTGTTTTATGTCTTATGCTCTCGTTATTGTTTATTTTATGTATTTAAGAATTCGTTTGTAGATAATTTTTGTACAGGGTTAAAACCTACATTATGGATGTTTTCATTGGCATCAGATCCAACATATTGTGCTAACTATTCAAAATATTCATTTGGGGTGGAAGAAGAGGCTGCCCAAATAGTTTCTAAAGTTTTTCATGAGAGAAATCTCACATTTCAACTTTCTATTTCTAATAATTTTCTCTTCTTCCTACTGTTCCTTAAAACGACTTATTGAATAGGGCTATAAAGCACTTGAATTGGAGGTATTTCATGAATTCGAACTTCAAATTCATTACTTTGTTGAGATACCTCTTATGGAATGGGAAAAATATTAATAGGATTTGGGATAATAGCATAAATATTAAACATATTAGTTTTTGTCATAACAAGAGCATTCATTTATATCTATTATTTGTGAGCAACTTGTGTTCATAAAGAACTGAAAACTAGGCCATTCGTAGATTGAGTTTCAACTTGAGTAAAAGGTGTTGAGGTTATTTCAATATACAGTTACCATTCTTCGTCCATTTCAATATCAATAATGATTTCGAGAATATTTTCCCTATGAGGCATAGTTTTCTTTGAAATATTCTCCTTTGAGAGAACAATTTTTCAGAGGAGTATTTTCTTTTATAGGATCAACAATTATATCTTTAGACTTCTTAATCAAATATTTCATCTACGGTGCAACTGACTGACTAGTAACCTTATTAGTAGTAATTTCTTTAGGTTGGCCCTTCATTAGGGTAATTTTCAGGTCTAAAATAGGCCTCCTCAGGAAATTATAAAATAATAGTGGAAATAATAAAATACGAATAGATTACATCATCAAATTTTAGAGGGAAAGAAGAAAAAACTAGCTTTTCAACTCGTATTTTCAACTTATCTCCCAAAGTATTTACTCAAATTTCGAGTGGGAGTACACATTAGATGAAAAATTTAAACCCTCATCCGAGGAGTACCCATGTTGCATACTTTCGATGAATTCTTCTACACGAAAAATGTAAAATACATGAAAAACGTGATTGCAATCACTGTTTTTCATGTATTTCTCATTTTTCGTGTAGCATGGTCTATCAAAAGTATGAAAAATTGGTATTCATTGTATGAGGAATTAAAATTTTCATCCAATGAGTACTCCAACTCAAAATTTGAGTAAAAAAATTGGGAGATAAGTTGAAAATACGAGTTGAAAAAGTAGTTTTAGTATTTTATTACTTTTTAATGTTTTTACACTTTTACTTAAAAAATGGTCAATTATCCCTGATGGTTGACATCATCATCTTGAATCCTATTGGTCCTTATAAAGTTTATTTTGATTGTACATTTTTCTAAGGAGTCCCATTTTAGACCTCAAAATTCCCCTAATGCTTCAAAAGAACTTCTTGGTGAGGAGGTTTTTGTTTAGTACCCTATAGTGTGGTGGACTTCATAGTTGCACTTGATTGAATGGATGAGCTAGAAGATTGTATTGCAACCCTTTAAGTGGCAGGTGATTATAAAATAAAAGTAAATGTGGCTCTCCTATTGTCCGTGTAGATTATAAAATCGTGTTGTAGGTTGTGTGGTAATCCATTCATTATTCTAAGAACTTCTTCACAAGAGGCTTTCGATTTAAATAAATCATGAAATGAAGACTTGTCATGAATATACTTCTTAAGACAAAAGGTTTCAGTGATATTTTTACCTTCTTTCCAAGGGCCATGTTGTTTAAGAGGAATTGTAGCTAACTTGAGACCTTCAAAAGGAATACGATACTTTTCACCATGAGGATTGTTAATAATAAAGTGTATGTCCACTCAAGCAGGAAATCAATGCCAAGCCATTTTGGATGCCTTTTTAAATTCATGACTAATTCCCATGCCAATCGTTTGATAAGTAACCTCCCTATATAGGAGTCTGTCAGGAACATATATAGGAAGAGTAGGGGGAGGAGAAAGGAAGCCCAAAATACCGATATAGTTAAAGTTCTCCTCATAGTACCAAAATCCAATTTTTCGAAGACAATCAATGTCTAGATGATGAATCATCAAGTTTTTCTTTTCAAATAAGACTTCATGAATAGGAATAAAAAAATTGTGACAAATGACATGAAAGTGTTAAGACTAATTTTCCTCCAAAATATGATTGTGATAGATAAGGATAAGGGTAGGTTTGATAGGTATCCATTTATAACCCATAGCTAGAAAGGTTGTGTTCTCACAGATGGCATCCATGATAAAAGAAAACATATATAATGGATGATTAGAAATGGATGTTTTGTCCTCTTAAAGTGTAATGAAATTTTTGGAAATGTTTTTTGACAGTATTTTGGCCCTATTAAAATTATTACCTCGACATCACTTTGAATAATAGAGACCCAATCAATGCCCACGTGGTGTAGAGTAGCTAGTGATGGGGTGCACTATTAAGGCACTCTGTCTGCGAGGTCATTGGTTCGAAACCCGTGGGTGATTAGGATTAGTATAAACTAGCAAAAAAAAAAAAAAAAACTAGAGACCCAATCAATAGGAAAATGATTAATGGTTCTCCAACCAAATAAATGACATAACATGGCAACAAGATAACAAAAAGGAGAGGTAAGAGAAGAAATGGGATAATCATGGGTATTTTCTTGCTTATGTTTATTGGGGAAACTTCTCCAATATTTTATTAAATCGGGAAGGGTTATATCAAGTTTTGTGAATTCTTTTTGCATGAAACTAGTAATGAAATCCTCATTGAAAGTTAAACCAAGGTTTGGAATTTTGTGTCATTTTTCATGAGAGACCCAACCATTGTACCCTTTGGATCGATGATATAATGATTTAAAATATTTGAAAAGTGGACAACCCATTGAATTAAGTTTGTATAAGGCATGAGTCTTGGAATAGCAACGATTTTATGTAACCCGTACCTCAATGCACTCACTAATATGTACTCCAATTCAATATTTCTCTTAGGTACATCATATGGAACTATTGCACCAATTTCTTCCTTTGAAGAATATTCCAATTCATCTTCCATTAACTTGTAAATTTCATCCCATTTTGGTACTCAAATTTCTCAAGTAATCATTGCATATAAATACGGGCTAATTTCAAGAAATTTATCATCAAATTCTTCTATATTTGCCCCTCCATGTGTTGAAGGAGGTGACATTTTCCTTGGTCTAACCACTATTGATGATTGCATAGAAAGAGATGGAGAATCCATTTTTATAGGATTGATACTACTTGTAGAGCTAACATGGTGGAAATAAAGGCAAGAATTACTATAAATTCATGTGAATATTCTAGATAGTATGTGTCAAATAGTTGGTTTTAAGTGACATGTGATTATGTAGCAATGTCACCATCCCCAGAGAAATTAGCAGAGAAAGAACTCGCGAAGTATTTCAGAAGAAAATCTCCAGGGAACGTTAGCCGAGATGATCTAGATGATGAGGTCATCTAAGCTTCATGAACCAATGAATAGGAGAGGGAGAGGCCTATAAGGATTCCCCGACCAATACTTCCCTGAGATGAACTCATGAATGAAATATATTTTTATTCCATGATTGGTTATGTGTGGGATAGGTATCACCTAGGGAAAATTTTAATTAATGAGAAAAAATTCATTCTTAAGGAAAAAAATGGCACACACTCATACTTAAGTTTCAAGGAGATTTGTATGCAAGGTTCCAAGATTTGTTTTTTATGGGATTCAGGAAAAAAATAAGTTTGGAAATAGATTCTAGGCCAGGAAAGAATTAATTGACTTTAATAGTTTTTTTTTTTCTGGGATCTTCTTTATAAGGTAATGTTTACAATATCTTTCTTTCGTAGTTATAAAGGGCGTAGAGAAATAATATAAAGATGATTTAGTCGTGTAGATAACTTTAGTTATGTCTTCTACTACGATGGTTTTGGCCTTTGATTTCTTAGTAAATAAAAATAAAACCTAAGCTAGTTATAAGCATGAAAACATAAAATTAAAGGTTTTAAATATTTTTCTAATGGGGTTCAATTTTTCAAAAATTTAAAGGGTCCCCTTGTTATTGTGACATATATACAAAAATGGGTGGTTTTTGTTTGATGCAACAGGCACGAATTTATCAATTTATCCCAAGGAAGTTTGAATCCTGAGATACGTTGGGGAGATCCATGATGACAGATGAAAGTGGTACCCCCCTTGTGATGTTGACATGGAGGAGAGTGAGTAGTGCTATTTTATTTACACCATCTGATGATTGCAAATTTCACAAACTATTGATTATTGTATGGAACCTTCAGACGCAATAGTAAAAGTGGAAGGCCCGCTCCAGTGAAATCAATGTTTAGGGGGGGGGGTCATGATTCTTTTGTGAATTGTCATTTTATCCCTTTTATCCAATACCATAGGATGGTTTATACAGCTCATGTCAGAGATGGCTGGCCTTTTTCATTCTCCTGTGGAAATAATTGAATTAATAGTTCCACACAATGGATCTGTAGAAGTTCAAAGTAGGTCAGTCACTAAAGAACAATTGGCCATGTTTTTTCCCCTATAAGTTTAGATGTTGTTTCTATATGAAGAAAAACAATTATACTGAACACGCGCAATGCAAGCAAGTAGATGCATAAAAATATTCAAAAATAAATTTTTATTAAGTATGCAATGGCTTTCCCCCTATGGGGCTGTTTTCAATGATGGAAATATGGAGAGGGATGTGACGATGGTGTTTGTCCGATGTCCATGCATGCCCCTACCACTCTTAATGAGAAATGATATGAAAGGATAATGACTTTTGCTGTCAAGGATGAAGGTAGTTATTATGTCTGGCTTGTAGCGTTTACCTAGTAGCATTTGGATGTGGAGGGAAATGAGCTAGGTGTGCGGTGAGGAGGTGGACATTATATTTTTGCATGAATTTCTAAGGTCTCAACCTTGGCAGAGAAGTGGTGAAAGGAACTTGGGTGGAGTAGATTAATGGATGGTGTTGGCATTGGCCAACCCCTAGGACCCTGGGATGACTAATCACACTAGAAGAAGTTGCATTAACACTGGGCCATTTAGAACTTATGGTGGAGCACAGTTAAGAGGAGAGGAGACAGTGGGGGTTAACCTCAAAAATTCGAAGGTGAAGTGATTTCTTCTCATTTTCTAAGAGAGGAAATTTCAATTGCATGTTCAGAGATGCTAGTTGACTGTGCGATTGAGACGAGAGGGGTCGGGAGGTGTGCTTTTATCGGGCCTTACAAAGGTGGTGGTCGAAAGATGGAGGCTCGCCATGTCGGGTGTAGACAGAGACACTTTTCCCATTTATATTGTGGCACAAGGTGTTGGTATGTCTTTTTGGTGGTACATTTTCGTCCTCTGTTTGGCCTCCACGGTGGTAGATAAGTTTGCAATTCTTTCTGTTATCATGTTTTGGCATGTGTTTTGGAGTGAGGAGACTATTGAGATGCCTCATCAAAGGGGAACACTACACCAAGGAGGAGGGAACCAAAGGAAGGATGAGAAAATATCGCGGGAGGAAGGAGAATCATCAATTTCATCAGATAGGTGGGATGTTAGTGGTTGTCCTAGTCGGGTCGTCTCCCCAGCTACATTGGATTAAATTGTTGCCTAAATCTGGAACATCCAACTAAACATCGATTTTATCCAAGAAAAGAGGTATGGAGACTGTAACGAGATGGTTGCATACATTAATGGAATTCATTTTAGTGAGAGTGAAATCATGGAGAATCTTAACAACCTATGACGTTAGCATAGGCACACCAATGACCACTTTCATAATTTTGAAGTGAGGGTGGATCTTATTGATTATCATATGCATGAACGTGTTGGTCAGTACACAGCTCCCCTTATATTTTCCCCCAAGCCCCCTCCATAATATGTTGTAGTTTGATGTGTTTTCCTTTTGTTTACTAGTATGTCTTGGACTCTATGCCATGTGATAATAATACATGTAGTCATTTTCTCATGTCTTCCTTCAGGCCCCAATTTCAGCAAGTATGGTTGGAATGAGAGAAAGGGGCACGTTGAGATGAAATTTTTAATATTAATTTTGAAGATAATATAATGTTTGAACCTTTATTGACAAAAAATATTTTTTTCAAATTCTTTGGGAAGCAAGAAAATATTCCAAATTATAATGTGCAACTTTTTCCAAGACCTCTTTCTCTCGTATATAGGTCTTCTCTAGAGTCTTTCCAATCTTCTTCTCCCATAGAGTGACAAGATTTTTGATATAATATGTGCTAGCAAGAACTCTTAAATACAATAACTTATCTAGAGTTATAGCATCATTCACTTCCTTGATGGTGAATGTTTCAATATACTCATACTTCACAAAAAAAAACTAGACATCCAATGTAGGATAGATTAACAACTGCCCAAAGAGTACATGATCAAATATTACTTATAGAAGAGTAAAGAGAATACTGCAAAAACTTTGGAATTTCTATCTCTAGATATCACACCTTTAGCTCTTGGAGGGGCGGTAAGGCCCAGCTTCCCCAAAGCTGGAAAGGAAAATCCCATGAAAAAAATTGCTAGAGACAACTGTATAAGCCATTCCTTCTACCTCAATGACCCTGTGAATTTTTTATTTCGTGGGAAACATGGTTTTTTTAAGATTGACTGCATGGGTTCTATTAATTTCATTTTGGAACTTAGATGGAAAAGTCCTCTATATATAACATCGCCAACAATTGTGAAAAAAACATTTGGAATTTCTATTTAATTATAGCCATATATATGAAAGTCTAAAATATCATCTACAGTGTTATATACCTTTATCGTTCCAACCTCCTTAATGGCCTTGACAATATTCAATTGATCCATCATCAATGGTCCCTTTATAGGTAAGACAACTGCATAACCTTTCTTGAATTACTCCACAAGACTTACATAGTATTCTGGAGATATATTCAAATGGTTCATTCTATAACAAGTTATGTATTTAGGCACATTCAAGAAAAACAAGGGCCTATATGAATAAATACTCCTAGAATGCTTGGCCTGAAAAAGATGACACTCCAAAATACAGGATGCCAAGCAATATTTTTTCCGGATGACAGACAAAAATATATAAGAGAACCATACATTGTCTAATCCAAATATGGGATAAATAAGTGCAGGGTTGAAATTCTTCATTAGGAGATAAAAACATTGTAAAATATTTACTTTCATAATTGATTGCAAAGAAAGGGAAAATTATGCATTACAATAGGGGAAAAAAGTAGAAAACAAGTACGTACTTGTGTGTCCTCACAACCCACTTGGGAAAATGATCTATTGGGATACACACAAGAAAAAAAAATGTATCAATTTATTGGACCTGATCTTCAAAATACATATAGATGGAATGGTAAAAATTAAAATAAATTTAATAATGAGAAACGAATTCATATACAAAATGTGCTTATCACTCCTCACAAAAATACATTAAAGAGAATGTTATAAATAAGATGAAGGGGAAAAGAGAAGAAGAATGCAACCTCGGAGGAGAAAGTTTCGAAGATTTTAGTAAATAGATAATTTTCCATTATATCTAAGCTCTTTTTTATTTATATTTGATGTATGGCTTAACCATATCATGTATCCTCAAGATCTGATTCTCAATCTTCATTGAAACTAGTTTTCTCTTTGTTGTTAACCAAAAATATATATTTGGTCAACTTTTTAGAACATTTACAAATAGTCTTCTAACTTTCTTACCCCTTCAGAGTGCTCTTATAACTAAAATTTTAAAATATTAAGCCCAAGTTGAACATAAGAGCATCATTTCACATGAATTCTCATGATTCACATGGAGTTAATATATGTAAAATTTTATGAGAAAAATATTTTTGTACTCACCGGTTCATGTCCAAAATAAAATGCAGATATTAATTCCTACGTATCATTAATGTATGTGCATGGTTATTTTAATAAATTCATTACAAGGATGTTATACTCTATGAATATATCACGTTTGTGACGTCAATAATGTCATGTTCATCTTGTTTAGGGGAAATAAAGTCAACGGGTAAATTCATATGCGTCAATATGTTAATGGGAACTGAATTGTAATCAATTTGAGTTATCCCTATATAGAGTATAATCATATGTTTATTTCAGGTAAATAATGATGGTGCCCCTTTTTATGACAGAAAATGTAATGTCTTGTATCTGTGAAGCATATTCAAGCAACCGATTATCAATTTCTCTGATAGAGAAGGAAGTATTTTTGATTGATCATGCATACCCAAGCAACTAACCAACTATGCAAAATGGGTAATAATATTTAGTTACTATGAATAATTTCATCAAAATATTTGAACTGTGGCATAAAAATATAAAAATAAGTCATACATAGAAAGTATTTGTAATTTTCAACACATAAGTAAACATGTAGATATATAAGCGACCATATATTCACTGTTAATACTACCATGCATGAGACTTTGGAAAAGAATATTATTTGAAACATACAGATGGACCAGATCATCAATATTTCACCAACCAACTAAAAAGTCAGAACACAAAATCCTGAAAAACAAACTTTATGTACTCATAAGATCATGTTGAAAATGAAATACACATATTTCCTTCCCATGATTAGAAAGAGTCTAGGTAGCTACTATCAAAATTTTAAAAGCACCATATGTTTTCATGCTTAAAAATGTAAAGAAAAAAAAAATTATGAGATCATATGTCACTGTCAAAAACATTCATAACATATTTTCAACATGGTCAATGAATATATAAATTTCATTCATAACATTTATGATTTCTTATTAATTCTTGATACAGGAAAACCCTCTTTATATTTGTGCATGATTATTTTACTACATGCATTACAAGGAATTTATAATCTATAAATATATCACATTCATTACCTCAATACTTTCATGTTCATATTGTTCTAGGGGAAATAAAGTTAGTCAGTAAATTCATAAGCATTGATATATTAATGAGCACTAACTTGTAACCAGTTTCAGTTTTTTTTTTATGGTTTTTTTGGTCAGGCATACCCATGCAACTGAGTAACAAAATTTAGATATTGTGAAGCATTACATCAAAATGAAAAAAAATATGGGAATTTACATAAATAGATCTCTGCAAATAAAATTTTTAATAGAAATGACCATTATGGTCATAGTGGCAATCATGATGTTGGTGGTGGTAAGCAATTTTAGAAGACTGGATTCATTGATATTGCTTCAAACATGGGAAGTGACGAGGAAAATTCCATTGGTGTGATCAGCGGACTTCGAGCCAGGGAAGAGACACCCATCCAGAAGGAAAAAACGATGGGAGATTTTCATTCATTTATTCATGAAAGAAATCGTGAGAAGAATAACTTTTCCCTTGGTGTTGAAAAAATCCCTAGAGGCAAAAAAACGTTTACGGCTCAATAAAAAATTACCGTGTGAAAAAAATCAAAGTAGTGCACGGTTAAAAAAACAGAATAAATTTGCAGATTGAGCGTGCAAGAAAATATATTTTTATTGTATATTCATGAAAGAAAAATATGTGAAAATGTAAATGGAGACTTCAACTCCTTGCATCAAAGTGAAAACAAGTTTTTTTTACAGAGGTTTATCGACAATCTATTTTTATAGGCAGTATAAACTAGTTCTTGTGCACTCACCTATTTTCACTCCAAACACTTGAACTTTTACGATATAAAATAAAATCATATGTCATATTTAATTAATTATATAAAAAAAACATGCATTCATCTATTTTCTAAGGTGAAAAGTCAACTCTTTAAAACTATATATTAAAACAAATTCAGAGTACATATATTTACTATGCATGAGTCAACTCCTTAAAACTATATATTAAAAGAAATTCATAGTACACATATTTACTATGCATCTCCTCCTTCTTGGGTAGTTCAAACAAACATTTACCCCTACACCAATTCTGCGCGTGTATTATCAGAGATTTTATTCATGAACGCAATGTAGGGATATGGGAGCTTGTACACTAATCATAATTTCATTTACTTCACATGTCTTCATCCAGAAACCAAAATTTGCAATTCAATTTGTCAGTTCTAGAGCTATCGATGGATTTAGTTTGGTAGTTGTGATTATTTCCAATGTTTCCCGTTAATCACAACTAATATTGACATTTCCCACATAGTTTCATAGATGGACAAAACTTTCCCTGCAAACTTTTGTTCTGACCTACAGTGTTACAAAACAATTTCTCTATTGTTGATAAGCTCTATGATGAAATGATAATCTGTGTCAACGTGTTTTCTTTTTTTTTTGTGAAAAATTGAATTCTTAGACAACATAATTGTTGAATTGTTTTCATAAAAAAAAAAAATATTTCTTACTTGTTCATGCCCTAAATCTTTCAACATTCTTCTCGTCCAAATTTCTTAACATATTTCCCTTATTCCTTTGACATATTCAGCTTTAGCTGTGCACATTAAAACTATTGGTTGTTTCTTGGAAGCCCATGAAATGACTCTTGAACCTAAATGGAAAACATAACTTGATGTGTTCTTTCTATCATTGGCACTTCTTGCCCAATCACTCTTACTATCTCCAATGAACCTAAAATCATTTGTTATGGCATAAAAAATGACAAATTCCTTAGTTACATTAAAATACCTTAATATCACTTTAGATGATTTCCAATGTGTGTCATTTGGTGTCTCCATGAACCTTGAAAACAAACTCACTGCATACACTAAATGAGGCCTACTTGTAGTCAAATACATCAAAGTGCCAACCATACTTTTGTATATTGTTAGAATTACAATGTTTCTACATTATTCCTTAATTTAAAACCCCTCACTATTGGAGTTCGCACACGCTTGTTGTTTTTCATTTTGAACCTCTTCAAAATGTTTTTTACATACTTTGTTTGAGAAATAGAAATTTAATTTTCCATTTTCTTGAATTTTATGCCTAGAAAATACTTTAACAATCCCAAATCTATCATTTCAGGATCACTCTTGATGACTTCCTTGAAATCGAAAATGAGGAGTTCGTCACTCCCAGTGAAAATTAAATCATCTCGATATAATACCATAATTAAAAACTTACCATACCACTTTATTTGATATAGGGTGTTGACCAAACATCACATTTGTTAAATAAATCATCCAACATGTATGTGTTTATTTTGGTATACCATGTGCGTAATGCTTGCTTCAACCCATAAAGAGATTTCTTTAGTTTGTACACCTTTTCTTCTTACCCTTGAACCTCATAACTAGGTAGTTGTTCCGAATACACTTCATATTTCCACACTCCATTAAAAAAAGTTTATTTCATGTCCATTTGATAGACCTTCCATTTATGTTGTGCTGCCATTGCCAAAACTATCCTCACTACCTCTGTTCTTGCAAATGGCACGAATGTTTCAACATAATATCTTCCATATTGTTGTTTGTATCCCTCAACGACCAAACTTGGTTTATGCCTTTCAATACTTCCTTCAACATTTCTTTTGGTATTATAGACCCACTTCACACATATGTCTTATTTTCCTTGTGGAAGATTCAGTAACTCCGAGATGTCATTATTTTCTATTTCCTCTATTTCTTTATCCATTGTTGCTACCCATTTTTCTTCCTTAATTGCATCTTAAAAACTACTTGTATCATATATATGAGAAAATAGAGAAAAAATAGAATTTAGGCTCGCAGTACTTTCTTCTTTATTTTTCTCATAAATATAACCCAAATTTCTAAATTTTTGTCTTCTCATGCTTTCCAAATATGGATTTGATGTGTCACTGACATTGGACTTGGAGAATGTGGAGTTGATGGTCTTTGTTACGCACTTGGAGGGGTATTTTTTTGAATGTGTGACTGTTTTTTATTTCAGGTTGATGGTATCACTTGATGAATGCTTTGTTGAGTTTGAATATGCATAGGAGGAGTCACCATTAAATATTTACCTATAGATGCTAATTCCTCTCGCCTTCTTGTAGTAAACTAGTTTCCACGTTAATTGTATTCTACAAAGTTCTATCCCATGATTCCTCTTCTATGAAATGTACATCTATGTTGATTATGACCTTTTTGGTTAGTGGATTATAGAGTTTATAATATGCCTTGGATTCATCACTATAGCGGCCAAAAAATATGCATTTATCCCCATTTATGTCAAACTTCTTTCTTAGCTCATTTGGGAAATGTGCATATGCCATACATCCAAATACTTTCATGTGAGTGACACTATGTTTTTTTCCACTCCATGCTTCTTCTGGAATTAAACTCTTCACAATTTTGGTTGGACATTTGTTTATGATTTATGTTGTGTGAGCTAAATCTTCAACCCAATAATCATTTAGAAAATTATTCAGTTTTAACATACTCCTTACCATTTCCATAATTCTTTTATTTTTCCTTTCCATGACACCATGTTGTTGAGATGTGTACATTGTTGTGATTTTTTTATGAATTTCATGCTCCTTGCGAAAATGTAACAATTCATTTGACATTTATTCACCACCTATATCAGTTCTCAAAACTTTGATGTAGCATCCACTTTATTTTTCAACAAGAACCTTGAATTGGCGAAAACATTCAAAAAATTCACTTTTTGGTATTAGAAAGTAGACCGATGTATTTATTATGTAGTCACCTATGAAGGTCAATAAATAGTAGTTTCCACCAATTCATGGTGTCTTCATTGGTCCACATAAATATTAATGGATGATTTCCAATGATTCCTTTACCCTTATTAACTATCCTGATGGAAATGATTATCTATGTTGTTTTCCCAAGATGCATCCTTCACATAATTTGTTTGGTTTTTCTATTGGTGGAAATTCCTTTACCACACATTTCCTATGTAGCAAGTTTAGAACATTAGAGGAAATTTCAGCCTAAAAGTGCCCATGAAATTTTCATGTAATTTCCATTTCATAATATGTAATCCTATCAAAATATTTTGAATTTAAAAAAAGGTACATGTAAATATTTCGAAGGGAAAAGAAGAAAAACTTTTTCTTTTTTTTTTTGTATATTTGGATTATCTTCTTATAGGTTTACTCAAATATCAAGTGTAGACACTCATTGGATGTAAATTTAATTTCTATATCCAACGAGTACGCATTATGAATACTTTTGAGATGACCCACATTGATAAAAAAATTGAAAATAATTTTTAGAAGACCCCCTAAATATCCTTTCCTAAAAATATCTCCTTAAAGCATCCAAAGGCCCAAGGATAAGTAAAGAAACATAATGATCAGATTTTCAGGCATCTTCTCTTTATCCATGGGACCACTGGCAATATTTCTCGGATTGATAGGAATCACCAGATTTCTTCCACCTTGGGGCCCCTAAATACCATTTAGAGCTCTGCAAGAATAGTCAAGGACAGGGTAGACCCTAGAAATATGAAAGGCTTTTATGTTATCACATTTTCTTATGGGAACCCCTACATTGGAGAAATTGAATTCTCTATAAATCAAAGGATTCTTGAGCTTGTAGCTGACACCAAACATGGTAGGAATTTCCCATCAATGTTCAATGAACATGTAGAGAATTCGAAAAACCATATATACATTGAAGATGCTCAGGTCATTGCTATGAATGATCATTTCCATCATCTAAATTTTAGGGAGACCTTAGAGATCTAGAGAGGCCTAATACTATGAATAGAGATTATGGCTGGAAAATCAATATTTTTTGGATCCTCGCTCTTTCTTATTATGGTTTTTCCTTTTGTGATTAGTTTCCTCTTGTTCTATTTTTAGATTAATTCCTTTTTTTCTTCCTTTTCAGAGAACTTCCTTATTATTTTATATTTTGTAAATGGTTAGTAAATATATATTACTTCTTCTTTTTTCCATATATATATATATATATATATATATATATACAAACACACACACACACACACACACACATGGTTTTTATTTATTTTTATTTAAGTTGTGTATTTTTTTTTATCATTATTTTTTTCTATATAGTTTTATATACCTTTTATTCTATACTTTAAACTCCTTTATTCCTATATAATATTTTTCTTCTTAGAGTTATATTTTATTTATTTTACTTTTTGGTATATTTCTCTAATAACATGTTATATATATATATATATATATATATATATATATATATATATATATATATATATATATATATATGTCTTCTTTAATTATTTGATTTTTTTATTATTTTATTAAAACATATTTATATTCATAATATATTTAGATATTCATTTATTATATACTGTTCTTAACCAGAGACAAATCCAGTCTAATTCTATATAAAACTAAGTCTTTATGGTGAAATGCCACATATTCTATGTGTGTATAATACTTATTTTTGGCTTGTCTAATCATGTAGCTCATATAAATTCCATATTAGGTGAAGTCTCGATAGTGATATAGTGATATACAACCTCTCTGGCTCATCTTCCTATCGCTTCGCAAGGTTTTTTTCTTCATCGTTAATAATCCCTGTGTTGTTTTAATACTTATCTGTGGAAATACATGTTATATGTCTCTTCAATGGAGAAACATATCCCTCTGTGGTGGTGCAGGATTTAAAACATAATTTTTGCAGTGACCTTTGTGCGATATCTCTCTTCGGTGGTGAAGTATTCTTTCAAACATCTGCAATAATATTTATGTGTTATCTCTCTTTGACGAAAATACGTATATTAAATGCAATGATCTCCATGGTGGGTACATCTTTGTGCAAACTCTATGGACAGTAATATAACTCTGTAGCATACAATATCTTACAAGGTGCATACGTTTGTCTTACCCTTCTCTTACTAATATTTATTTACCATAATCGAGTTCTTATCCCCATATCTCTAAGACTCCCTTTAGAAAATGCAGGCCAAGAAAAATTACCTTGGGAAGACTCTATGAGTAAATTGAATCTTTAGAAAAACAAAGAGAATAGAGTCTCTCCAAGCATACTGAATCTTTAGAAAAATGAAGTGAGGAAATAGAAATACAATTTAAACTAGAATTTCCTACAATGCTTGAAAAAAACCACAAATCATTAGAAAATAAAATAATAGCACTTGAGACTAAACTTCAAGAAATGAAGGATTAGATGCAAAAATTCAGACACAAAAAATAATAAATGGTTGAAGAAAATGAAAAGTCTTAAGAGATGAGATAAAGATATAAAAGAACAAATAAATGATAACTCAACCCAAGATTTCACAAAGACTAAATTAGATATCAAACCCATAAAATAATAAATTGACAAACTAATTGAGCAAGACCATGAGCGGCACATAGGATCCTTGAAAATTATGATTGTTGGAATAGAAGAGCAAGAAAATGAGGCCACACTAGACATATTAAAAGAAAAATTTAGAACCAAATACCAAATATAGACAACCTATCTCACTGAAGAAATAAGGCTGGAAAGAGAATAAAACATAAACACATACTAATATGGGTTAAGGTAAGTTGTAAGGACCATAAATTAGATATTATTAAAACTTTCAAAGATTAAAGGGTTTGAGAATCTTCATAAATGAATACATTATTCCAGAAGACCAAGATGAACTAAGGAAAAAGGTCCAAAAGGTGAAGGAGGCAAGAAAGGAAGAGAAATGGGAAATCACTAGGAATAGGAAAGGTATTATTACATTTAGAGCCCAAAATAAGAGTTACAAATAATAATTAGGGTCACTCTCTATTCTCTTCTGGAACTTACTTAGTTTTCCATGGTGTAAATATCCTATGCTAAGTTGTATCACGACTGATATTGATCTTATTTTCTTATTGAAACTTGGGAACATGAGGAGTCTAGGGTCTTGCACATTGACAAGTTCATTCCTTGGTAAGCTTAGAACAAGAAATATTCCTGCATAGGTGTTGGTGGCATAGATTGTTATATAAACAATACTGTTTCTTCTCACATTTGACTTCATAAAATTGATCCCCTGAATCAGTCAATTTGGATTGAAATTTCTTATTC
Organism: Pinus albicaulis; assembly: GCA_034641835.2. Classification (NCBI taxonomy): domain Eukaryota; kingdom Viridiplantae; phylum Streptophyta; class Pinopsida; order Pinales; family Pinaceae; genus Pinus; species Pinus albicaulis. The sequence continues at coordinate 597,765,997 of CM076581.1, read as the reverse complement.
TAACACCAATAGGGTTTTCCTTGGAATATATTATTTCTCTCCTACATAATATACCTCCTATAAGAAAAAAAACTTAGATAAGAATTTCCCCTTGAATACCTTAGAACAAGACATCCATAACCTAGGGAATGAAGTTAGTATGTTTTTACTTGGGAACTTCATTGGTAGAACCACTACTAACCAGGCTACTATCCTAAGAAATAATCCTAGCCTCGACCCCCTATGGCTAGATGAGGACGGTGACTTAGCTAATGGATTCAAAATAAATTCAGATGGAATTACTAAGAACCTATTTGGTACTGAGCTTCTAAAGATTTTTAGTTTCCAATACTTTATAATTTTTAATGGAACCAACAAGTCGTCTTCCTCTGGCTAAATGAGTTGTATTCATGTGCTAGGTAGTAGTATTGTATATTATGCGATATCTAACACCCATGCTTTCAACCGTATTAAAAACTTTGAACTGCTAAATGATCACAAACCTAAATCTTACCCAAGGCCTATGTACCTAACTCTCAATCTTTTCATGCATACCAACAACACGTAAAATATTTGTGAGAGTCAAGTGAACACTTATTTTGATATAGGTAACATAGATATCTTCTTAAAGTATTTAGAGAGGTATTTGGGATCCCTAACATATAATAATATCATTTCTCAACTATACTACAATATTACTACGACCATTTCCACCACCATTAACACATTTTCTACCATGGTGTCATATAAAAAGAATAGTAGAACTTCCCACCCTTGGTATGATAAGGACTATAAAATTGACAGGAAATCGATTAGAGATGTTCCAAACAAAACTATTAAGATCATAAACATACAAATCTCTTATAAAAAGGAATAAAATTTCCTATATTAATAAGAGACAAGAGCATATTCTTCACCTTTTTAAATCTCAACCTATAAAATTTTAGCGAAATGTACATTTACACAGAACTAAAGTAAAAGATTCGATCCGCTTATAGAACAGGGATATGTATCTTAGAGAGCTTTATAATTCTTCAATCACCATGTAAATTGATTTAAAAACTCCTATGAAGTTGGATATATTTTCTTTGGAAGACGTCGAGATCGGAATTAATAAACTCGCTAATGGGAAAGATAGGGACCTTGAACGATAACAAGCTCAAATATTCAAAATGGGAAGGTATATCCTCATCCATCATATCCACAATCTTCTCAATTTGGTGGTAAATAACGACTTTTGTAAGATTTCGTTGCAAATCCTTATTGTTCCTATCTTTAAAAGTGGTGAAAAACATTCCATCTAACTATAGAATCATTATGATTATCCATATTTTAGCCAAATTGTATGGTCTCACATTGGAGAAGAAGACTACGCCTAGCTTAAAATCCATCATAATGTAGTTAAGGGGAAATTTGATTCTAGGAGACATCACTAAACTATTAATCATCTTGTCACACTTAGGATCATTGCTAAGGAGTGTCACAATAGTAAAAATTATCTATTCTCCTATTTTCTTGACTTTATAAAATGTTGCAATATTTCTCCTTAGTTTAAGCTATGGAAAATACTTGAAGAGATAATGGTTCTTCCTAAGTTAAGAATTGTTGTAATTCAAGTCTATGAGAATTTGGTTCAAAACTTAAAACTAACAATGGGTGGAATAAAGAAATTAAATTCCATGTTTGGGTGAAGTAGAGGTGTCCCCTATCGTCCACCTTTTTGGAATTTATACTGATAATCTAGAAGAGTGTTTGGAAAAAACAAGTTGCAATGGCCCCAAGCTCACTTGTATGGTCATTACTCTTCCCCTTTATGTTGACGATGTTGTTATTTTAGCTAGAAGCTATGATGATCTCCACATGAAACTTAATACCTTCCATGATTACTGTGGTCCAGGACAAGTATTACAGTTAATATCGATAAGACTAACATCATTATAGTTAAATCCAAAAATATCAACCATGGTAATTTAATCTATGATAATAATTACATAGAGCACATTTCTTCCTACAAATATTTCTAGGTATTGATATTCATCATCATCACAACTAGATTTATAGCATTGAAAAACAGATAATTGGAGGCTCGAAATGTAATTATGAGTTTGAAAAAAATCGTAAGTTGGTTGATTTGTGGATTTGGAGTAAAACAGTGATTCTCTTTATCGCTCTTGTCGCCCATGTTATTTTATATGTATGTGAGGTTTGGGGTTATATTATATCCATAGAGTCATGGAGGAATATTGAGATGACTTAAAAGTAATATATAATCCACAACCTAAATATTAAAGGAAATATTCCCTATCCTATCCTCCTGATCAAATCCATCCTTCCCCAATTGAAATCATGGCTATGTTTAGATACTTGATATACAAGAAAAAATTTTCCATGATGGAAGACAAGAGGTTTCCAAAAATTGCTTCCAACCCTAGCCAAAGCCCCCACATCCCTCTTAAGAGTGGGTTGCATAACAATGCCCAGTCTTGACTCAACCATTAGCGGATAACAAGGGAGACCATCTTTCCAGGGAATAAGGATAGTATAAGAAATAATATTACCTCCAAATTTAAGGATAAATTGAGGGATGATAAGGAAGTAGAGGGGAAAATGAAGCTAAAGTATTACAAGAATGAGATCAACCCCACCCTTGATAACCCAAATTATCTCTATATCTTGACTAGTACTGAGAAGATAATGAACATTGCAAAGATTAGAACTAATTCTCCTAAAGCCACCCTGAGATGAAAGAAAATTTCAACTTTGCGATACTAAGAGGGTTTAAAAAAGTTTCTCATAGATTACCCAGCTCTTGCTTACATCCATTCTCATTTCCAAAACATTTATCACACATCAAACCTGCCTCACTTTTTAAGTTAGCAAAACTATATTGATCCTGCAGTGTTTATTTCACTTATTTTTTATCATATAAATAAAATATGAAAGAGTCACAATTAATGCCTTACTAAGGTTTGTTGGACCGAATTGGTCTTACTTGATGTTAATCATCATCATCATAATCATAATATTCTTTTAATTATATATTTTATTATTATTTATTTTCATATTTTAGTCTTCTTGTATTATTCCTTTTTGTTTAATCTTCCCCATCAATGTTTATTACCTTTTACGATTAGTACTATATTTAATTAAAACACACTTATATTTATTTCTTTTGATACTATAGTTTATTAAGCTTTATTTAATTTTTAATTTTTATGTTAGAATTTATTGTTATTGACCCTAGCTTTTTTTTCTTATCCTTTATTATTCGTTTTCAATATGTTTTAGAGAACTTCCTTATTACCTTATTATTTTAAATTCTATAAATTATTAGTAAATATATGTTATTATTATTTTTTACGTTTCCTTGTTAATTATATATAGAGAGGGTTGAGATTTACACAATTATTCATATTGTTTGAATCCTTCATAGATGAAATATGTAGGAGCTTTTCCTATTCAAGTTTCATGCAGATACTCAACCCATCTTCGAGGACTAGAATTTCGATAGATAGTAAGAGAGAATGCCTACAAAATCTATAAATAATGAGAGTTTGGATAATTGAAAACAATTACAAAGAATAATAAAATAATGTAATTAAAGGTCAAATGATATGAGATGGATCAATATAGGAGGTGAAAATATAATAATAAAAAAACACTAAGCACCTTATTTATTTCGACCGACTCAAATCATAGCTACTATCCCTTTTCATAATACTTACATCAGGAGAAAAACCTTAAAAATTGTAAAACACCCTAATAATTTCTATTGAAAAGATGTATATAACCTTAGCCACTCCTGAAAACTTATTATCCATCTCCTTTCTCCCTAATCCTCTCCATCCCTCCTTACTCCCATTTTCCCAGTCTCTTATAACCTTTAAAATTTGTTCATCCTTTTTTCTATTTTTCCTTTCTTGTAAACATAACCTCTTCTTCCTTCTCTCTTTCTTCTTATATTTACCTTTTATCATATTATGACTTTTCTTATACACATTCTTTAACATATTTTTATTACTTAATATATTATTTATTTACATAATTATACATATATATAATCTTCTTTACCCCTTAATCACATATATTAATTAATTTATAATTCAATTTTGTTATAATATTATATATATATATATATATATATATATATATATATATATATATATATATATATATATATAATCTATTTTTTTAATAAAATGGTATACACCATTTCTAATTTATATATACAACTTATTTAAACCTCCTATATTAAGATATAATATACTTAAATAATAAACAAATAAGTAAATTTATTAACAAATTTTTTTTCCACTAAATAAAATTACTTATCCATATATTTTTAAACCTTTTAAAATATAAATATTTTATACTGTTATATAATTAACTATATATTCATATACATAATAAAATTTTTACCATTCATGTATTTTAAATCTTTTAAAAGTATAAATATTTTATACTTCTACAATGATATATATAACTAACTTATTCCTTACAGAAATATTTTATATTATAATATTATAGATCTAAATAATAAATAAATAATTTAATTAATTAACAATAAAAAGGCTAATAAAGTTTTGAGTATATATATATAGTTTCTTAATAATATATATATTTCTATTATATTAGATAAAATCTTAATATGCACACTATATTATACTAATCAAAAGGATTACATATATATACATGAAGTATAGTCTCAAGATAGGAAAACTATCTTGGATGCACAATAAGGTAGTTGAGAGAATATCTCAACCACACATGAAACTATGAATATATAGATTTAGCTACCTCCTATGATATAGGAACAAACTCCTTACATAGAGAGACAACAACGTAGACAAGTAGGAATTACATATTCAAACACACCCCCTTAATGACTACTTGTCTCGATACAGATTCACAAAATATTGTTGTGGTCAATCATAACAAAATATGTGTTTATGACTCAGATCCACCACAAATGGGAAAATCCCATCTGCAGAACCAACAAAATTATATGTCGATTCCATATAAAGGAGAAACCATCCACCGGTATGCATGGGTAGTAACTGCTTCAACTGCTTGTCTCGTAGGATGTCCTTCGCATACATGTTTATGTGAACCATTATCATTGCATACATGTACCTGTATATGAAAATCACCCCAAATAAGCATTTACTGCTTTGTACTCAGTAAACTTAGATGTGTGAGAAACTAAGTTTCTCCTATGAGTAAGGTGTTTCTGTAGACCACTTACTCCGCTGTAAGCACGAAAGCTCCTCTGTGAGCATGAAGGCTCTTGTGTGCACACGGGGCACTGTATCCATGAAGGCTCTATAGCCGTGAAGGTTCTGTAGCCACTAGGCTCGCATATGGTTTCTGGTTCACCACAAACCATCACTTCAAAGTGAAAAATAAAATTGTTTCTGACTGACCAAAAACCTGTAATTACAAAGTGGTTTTTAGATAACCACAAACTTCACGAAGATACATATTCCTTTACAAGGCTTACATTACACACTCCAACTCTTGGAGTTTCCAGGTACATATAAATACCAATACAAAACCATCCTATACTTGCTTACCATTCAACTATGTGACTCATAATCAAGATTTTATTCCAAGAAACTCATAGAAAATCCAGAAAAAAAAATTTCAACTTAGTTGTCCATCATAATCGATGTTGTTGCTCCTTCACCTCATCTATTCATTGTTCATATCTTCGGCATCTTTGTCTTTATGAAATAAATTATTGGAACTCCATGTCGAACCTGTCATCTGTTAGAGTCATGAATTATAACAAATTAATTTTACCTACATTGAGTTAACTAGGCTCGATAAGGGTAAATAATTTTAAACATTATTGCAAGAAGCAAAATAAACATTTCAGATTAACAAGAACATAAAATTTCTCTATCCCTGCACAAATATGACTATTTCCCCAACATAACACCAACCATTCTTCTGCAAAGATACCTTAGAGGGGTCCATTCATAAAGAAATGGATCAACGACTTTTAAATTGGCCTCAATACAGTGCACTCCAACACAGATGATCTAGACGTAGGTAGTCACAGGAATACGAAGAGAAACAATAACAAATTGTCCCTCTCAAAATGAGAATCTAGGACTCCATGGTCCGATACCGTGTTGCCCACAAATTCGCTGCCAACATGCATAAAATTCGACGATTTTAGACACAAAGTTCTCATTTCAACATCCAATTCCCTGGCATCACAATGTAATTCCAATTCCACTGTTTACAATATAAAGGCTGGGTAACTGCTTCCAAGCATGCCTCCTCATGCTCGCTGACAAGCTACAAAAGTGAAGACACACTATCGAGCTAATCTCCTCACAATTGAACATGAAGATCCACAATTTCTTAACAAATTTCAAACAAACAACCGAATTTCTATCTGCTTGCTACACAAGCAAAGACACTTCAGGCACTTTGTTTCAACTTGTCCATTTCCACTACAATCTACTCCTCTGATCACACTAGGCACACACAAACTCGATCATCCTCCAATATCTGTTGTAGCTCCAACCACTATCCTTTGATGCCATTTTCACTATCATGTCTTCATCATATTTGGTAGTAAATAATTCCTGCAAATAAATTTGTCTATTTTTGGAATGGAAAATTCTAGCATAGACTCAAACTCGTGACAATAGTTGGCCAAATTAAATGTCACAATAAATAAATCAATTATTTAAACCAAATTTACATTACTCACATGAGAAATTTTGAAGAAATATTAAACAATGGCAAGTTGGCAACATGACATCATGTAGGGGAGAATTGAGATCCATTAACTAATAAAAATTCATAAATCTTCTTCCATTCTTCTCTCTTCCATATGTTTAGTTAGGCATAAGTATGAACAAAATAATGGAAATCCCCATATTTTCATTTTCTGCAAATTTCTCTAGTAGAATACCCCTAGCTATGGCAACAACAAATCGAACCATTGACAGCAAATTACTTGATGTGGTCACAGTTCAAAATTTATGAGAAGTTGGCCTCCTCCATATTCGAGTCTCGATCACCGCTAGAGGTAATCTCCAACCAAGCCATGCAAAAATCATGTGACTTCTCTATTGATCTAATAAATTATGCATCAACATAATTTGACCTTTTCCTATCAAATCAAATTTCCCAATTTCTACACGCATTTTCTCTTTCTTCAATCCCATGGTGTTGCACAGATCCCAAAAGATAGGCTCTGAGATGGCTTCCAGATCAACGCTTCACCATGTCATTGCTTTGCACATATTCAGTGCCACTTCCCAACATTCCTTATGAGCTCAACAGTGATACGATCCTCCAATGGGCCACACCAGTTAATGACCCAAAATCCGTATTCAGCTCAGCCACATGTATGCATCTTGGAAAAATTTCTCAGCAGCAAATTAATTTAGTGTTTAAAACTACATCCCCTAGAACTACACGATTACGCGTGCAACAACACCGGATCATTGCTATCCAAAATCTCCTTCCACATCCTCGGAAAATGACGCAGGAAATCAACAAGTCACCTACAAACAAATTTCCTGCAAATAAGATCTCTGATCTTAGTGAGACCTCTCTAGGTGATGCAAGAAAGGTTGTTCTATAATTTGAATTGTAGGGAAGTCTACAGAATTTGCAAAGGGATGACATAGATTAATCCTCGAGCAACTTGAAACCTCAAAATTTCTTATACCAAATTCATTTGTGCAATAAATTATGGAAACAAGAGTAATAATTTGCTATGCCAAAAAAAAAAAATTAATCACCAAGAAAATTGCAGTCGCTCCCTTCTTCCATTTATTGGCACACTCATCGAGATTCAACCTGATGTTCTGATGCTCTGATGTAAATTCTCTGTTGAAGATCTTCCTTCTCCACCACCGGCATGCAATCCACTCTGTAGGCAATCCAAAGCCCTCTGCATGATTTTTCTTCCTCCCACAGCTCCTCCACACACTTGGATCCATAGCTCAAATACACCACCATCCACCACGCTTCACCAAAGAGTTAGAAAAAAATAAAAGACCGCCAAGTCCAGATCATCATAGCTCCACTGCAAATATTCATGTACCAAAAAACAACCATCGCTGCCAATATTGCAACTCAAATCTAGAAGCAAAGTAGTGATGCCCACGACACTTCCGCTGTGGTCAAACCTTCCACAATAGTATTTCTACTCATCATAATGATTCTCCTTTCACGAAATCTGTCACCCTATGACATGACCGAATGGAGGTCAATCTTTGTCGATGTGCATCCTCAAAACATGCAGGTTCCACTCAGAAATCAACTCCCCAAATAGCGCACTCCAGGTATGCCTCTCTCACCCCACCAATCTCACTCACTGCACCAATTTCACCTTTGCACTCTCTACCTGTAATTCCCCTCACTCCACAATTGTTTTTTTTTTTTGTCATATCTTGAAGATATATGATTGACGTTCTTAACTATGTCATTGATATGCTCCAATATTGCATTATTAATTAATAGTTAATATGCTTGTCTAATTTATCGCCATCATAGTCTCCTACTTAAAATGTTCCTCCAAAGACGTATTGTGTGAATCTATCTAAATTTTAACTTCAGCCTTAACCCACTTAGGACTGATGCAATTGGATGATTTCACCCTAATCAGGACTTTGACACATCTATTATAAATTTATAGATTTCATTTCGTTATCCTTCTTTACAAGAATTTTTTATAATATATATATATATATATAAGACCTCCTCACTTATTATATATATATATATACCTCCTTTCCTATCATTACCTATTCCTATATCTTTATTCACTAATTTATCACTCATGTTGGACTCATATATTAAAGGAGTCTATATAGTACCAATTAGGTTAATCACTATACATATATACTATATAAGTATAAAATACTTCTTCAACCTTATGGTAATTTTTCCACACTTATTATGTTACGTTGGGTTTGGTCTCATCGTTTTGAAATTGATCATATTAGGGCTTATTTGAAATTACCCTAAGGAATGAATAACTCATTAATATATTCGTTAAGTCAATGCTATCCTCTCTGATAAATTAAACTGTTACATATGGCTTTGATATTGGTCCTATTAGCATAATGGAACACCATTTAAATGTCATCGTGGTTGGAGATATTCAATGTTGGCTTACCTCCCAACGTTTACATTTCTTTACTTCTTAGTGTGTGAGGGTATTTCGTTGCACCTTTTCGATAGTTGTTAGAGGCACGTACCACCAGACCCAATAAATTTTACAATGCATCCCATTTGACGTTGTACCAACTCTTTAATGCATAGATTTGGATTTAGCCATCGGGATTTCCTACAGCTATTGACGTGAAATACAACTCGATTTTTGCACTCCACCTCATCGATGCCAGCGTTCCTCCTCCTATATCATGACGCGTGGATGGTGTGGATTTCTTCTGCACTCTAGGGTTTATTCGTGGCGTATTTCATTTGACCTTTTAGGTTTTAAGTGGAATTTGAACCTTCAGTTTGGATTTTCGTTGGGGATGGCTTATTACGTCTCCTTTCCCCCTCATCCAAAGGAAATCTAAGAGGAATATCACGCAGTCTCACTTTAGTCACGCCTTAGCATGTTTTCATTCTTCAGGTAATTATTTTTCCCACTTATGTAGCTACTTTCGTTTCGAGAGATTATTTATTCCTTTGTTTAATGATTTTTGTCACTCTCTACTATTTCTAAAATGGATGTGATTTATTATGGAGATGAAAATATGCCTTTTATATGGAGTGCTTAGGTTCCGTTACTCTTGTTTGATTTACTGATAGAGTTTGCATATTCTTCTTTGCAATCATGGTAACTTGGAATGGAACCTTAGTATAGAATTTTGTTTTTCTTTGTCCACAAGTATTGAAAATGCACCTCCCTTGTGAAAGGGTGTGGCCTCTTTGCATTCTTTTCAGACTTGCATGTTGTTGGATTTTACCAAATCTTGAATACGCTCTGTCTCGTCCTAATTTTAACCAATATGATTTCTCCAACAGTAGTTATGGGAACAGAGTTGATTGTTGGGTCTCGGTGTTTGGTTGAATAGATTTTTTTTTCATTTGTATGGTTTAATTGACTCAGGGATTTTCCATTGAGGCCCTCCTAGTATTTGTAAAATGTGTAACACACATTTCTTTGCCTCAGAGATTTCTCCATGTTTAAGCTTGTCACATTTTTCTTTTGTGAGGAATAAACCAACACCTATGGAAAATTTGATCTCTTAAAGTACTCAGACATTTCGTTTGGGAACCTCAAGCTTCAAGAATGTCATTACAACTTCTTGCTACTAGTTCAAGGGTTTCATTTCACCCATTTGATTTCCACAAGTACATTGTTGCATTAATTTTATGTTTGCAAGGGTTTTCTTTACATAATATAGCCCTCCGTTTTATTTTTTACTAACATCAATACATCCTCTCATCTCCGCCTTGTTTGATGTGATTATAGGCATGGTGTCCGTGAAGGAAGAACCTTTCTAAGGTATATTGTTTTACCTTGTGTGATTCAAATCCACATGAATATAATTAGTTATCAGTTTATTTCCATTTTAATATTTATAATCGATATATTTGTGTTATGCAGGTACGTCTAACTACCATTTTCTTGTATTATGGTGGATGAACATGGTTAACCAAACAAATTGTGTCCTTTTTAACTGTGAACCCTTGCTTGAATAGGTTGGTATCTTTATTTTTGAGTGCCTCTTCTGCACCGGTCATCACTCTAGATTTTATGATGATGTATACTATTGTTTTACAGTGACCATAGACTCTGCTACGTCACTGTACTTAGTTTATATCTTATTGTAATATACACATAAACAATCTTGGGTTTATAACCCAAGACTAGACTTAGTTAAAATTTAATATAAATTTTCCTTGTTCAGTTTTATTGTGACTGTCTTTTGTCATTATTTATTTGCATCTATACTTACAGTTTAAGGAATGAGCCTTCTGATGTAATTCCATACAGTCTATATATAACTTTAGTACATATATATGTATTTCATATTATTGAAAGGGATTCTACCTTTATGTTTCCTCTACTATTATCAATAAAGTAGTTTTGTTCTGATTTGCAAGTAGTTATGATAATTGAATATTGTTTAATTTCTTATAATAGTTATCTTGGTGATGGTATCACTCCCTCTTTATTTGTTATGAAACCAGCTCCAAAAATATTAGAAAAGAGAGACAAACACCTTAGAAATCAACCACTTGGAGGGGGTAACCTCCAATACATTACATGAATGAACAATTCTTGGATGATACAAATGACTAAAAACTCCTTCTATATATAGGAGTCCATGGGCCCACAATATAATCCTAGATGATCTGACACTAACAATGTAAGGGCACAATAATAACAATATTGGGGTTAGAGGGGTACAACAGTAACAATAAGGGGGCTACACTAATAACAATAAGGGACTAAACTAGTAATATAGGGACCTAACGTGCCCCTCTCCTTCAAAAAAGTGTTGTCCCCAACCCTTTGAGTAGCTTTGGGTGCTTATGTATAAAATTCTCATCCTCCCATGTAGAATCTTCAGTGGGTAAGTTCTTCCACTTGATGAGATACTATGAAATTGATAGATTTCATAGCTCTCGAGTTCTTGTTTCTGTGACCGCTTCAGGTTCCCATATGATTTTTCCTTCCTCATCAAGTTCTGGAAATATTTCTTGAACTGGAAGATTTTCACCTCTAACCTTATTTAAGCATGAAATATGGAAAACTAGATGCACTCGTGAAGAAGCAGGAAGCTCCAATTTGTATGCCATAGTACCAATCTTTTGTAGCACCTTGTAAATACCATAGTACTTTGGTGATAATTTATTATACTTCTTAGCTTGCTTGAGGGACATTTGTTTGTATGGTTGTAGCCATAAAAATACCCAGTCTCCTACATCAAAACTTCTCTCACTATAATGTTTATTTTCCTGTTGTTTCATTCAATTTCGTGGCAAATTTAGGTTATCCTTTAAGAGTTGGAGAACTTCTTGTTGATGCTCGATGTGATCTTCCACATCTTGAACCTTAAAATTTTCTCTTAAAGATTATGTGATAGATGGTGGATGATATCCATAAAATGCCATAAATGGGGTCATTTTTGCTGCAGTATGGAAGGAAGTGTTATACCACCATTTAGTGAGAGGTGACCACTTGACCCATTATGTTTGTTTATCAGATACAAAACAATGAAGATGTCCTTCCAAAAATTTATTCACTATCTCAGTTTGACCATCGGATTGAGGATGATAAGATGAGCTATGAGCTAATTGAGTACTCAAACAAGAAAATAACTCCGTCCAAAAATTTCTAGTAAAAATGGGATCTCTGTCACTCACAATAACCTTTGGGTTTCCATGTAGCTTTTGAATTGTGTCCATAAATGTAGTAGCAACTGTACTTTCTTTAAATGGATGAGATAATGCATAAAAGTTTGCATACTTGGTAAGCCTATCAACTACCACCATGATGACACTATTTCCTTCAAAATTAGGTAAACCTGTGATAAAATCCATTGAAATCTCCTCCCAACGTTGACTTGGAATGGATAAAGGTTGTAGAATACCAGGGGTTTTAATTGTCTCAACTTTATTTTGTTTGAAAACCAAACATTCCGTCACAAACTTTTGAATATCAGATTTAAGGCCATCCCAAAAAAAAATATTTCTTCACCCTGTGGTAAGTTTTTAAAAATCCCAAGTGTCCTCCTAAAGGAGAAGTATTCAATTCCAAAAGAATCTTTTGTTTTAGTTGGGAATTCTTACAAAGATATAAGTGATCTTTGTACCATAAGGAATCAATTTTCCAAATAAATGTATCAAATGTACTAGGATCTTGCTGCAACTTTTGAATCGATGTCCACAGTTCTTCGACCTTCCTCCATTGATCCCTTGCTTCAGTTATCCAATCTGGTTGGATAATAAACATGGAACAAAGCAATGCTTCCACCTCTTCATTCTTTCTTGAGAGTGCATCTGCAACAACATTTAGCTTCACTTTTTTGTAGTTTATTTCAAAGTCATAACCCAACATCTTCGTTACCCATTTTTGTTGCTCTTCTAAAGATAGTTTTTTTTCCAAAAAGTGTTTAAGACTATCATGATTAGTTTTTACCTTGAAGTGTCTTCCCATTAGGTAAGATCACCATTTCTTTAGTGCATGTAGTATTGCTAAAATTTCCTTCTCATAAATAGCTTTTTGTAAATACTTTCCTTTGATTGGACGACTTTAAAAAGCAATGGGTCTTTGTAAAGTTTAGCATAGCTAAGACCGGTGCTAGGCACATTGCCTCTTTAAGATTTTCAAAGGCCTTAGTTGCTTCAGGAGTCCATGAAAATGCATATTTCTTCAATAATGTTGTTAGAGGTGCTGCTATTCTCCCATAATTCTTAACAAACTTGCGATAATACCCTGTTAACCAGAGAAATCCTCGCAACTGCATTATGGTTGTGGTGACTTTCCATTCCTTGATTTAATTTTGTTAGGGTCTACCTTAACACCCTCGTGAGATACTATATGACCCAGATATTCCACCTCTTGTACTCCAAAGAAACATTTGGATGTTTTTTCATATATTGTTTCTCCTGCAATAGTTTGAGCACCCTATCAACATGTTGAACATGATCCTTCCATGACTTGCTGTATATTAGTATATCATCAAAAAATACTAGCACAAATTTTCTAAGGAAGGGTTTGAAAATGGAATTCATCAACCCTTGAAATGTAGAAGGTGCATTGGTGAGGCCGAAAGGCATGAAGAAAAAATCATAATGACCCTCATTAGTTGGAAATGTTGTTTTCGAAATATCTTCAGTCTTCATTCTAATTTGATAATATCTTGAATGAAGATCCAACTTGGTAAAATAAATTTCTCCATGTAATTCATCCAATAATTCATCAATCACAGGAATGGAACATTTATCTTTAATGGTGAGCTTATTGAGATCCCTATAATCCGAGCACATGTGCCATGATCCATCCTTCTTGTGCACCAAAACTACTGGAGTAGAGAAAGAAATTTGGCTAGGTTGAATTATACTAGACTCTAACATTTCTGCAATCATACTTTCAATTTCATTATTTTGGACATAAGGATATCTATAAGGCCCGATGTTTTGAGGAACACTTCCTGCAATAAAATGAATAGCATGATCATTATCACAAATAGGTGGGAGTCCTTTGCGAGTTTCAAACACCTTGGAATGTTTGTCCAAGACTTTTTGGAGATTTACAGAAATAGATGATTTTGATGTTGGAACTTATAGTGACCATAATTGTGCAATTACGCCTCGTTTTTTTTTCTTCAGAAGCTTTTTCATGAATTTAGAGCTTATTATCTTTCTCGGCTTCCCTACAATACCTTGTAATTCGACTTCCTTTGCTTCTGAAAAAAAATTCAAGAAAATTTCTTGAAAATTAAAAGCTACCATCCCCAAATATTCTAACCATTCTACTCCTAGTACAACATCAGCACCTCCCATAGGAATGAAAAGAATTGGACTATTCAATACATATTCCCCCATGTTTAGCTTGATATTATGGCATTTTCCAGAGAAATTTATAGTTCCTCCATTTGCAACCATCACTTGACATCTAGTGCTAGGTATAGGAAACAATTCAATTCCTTGGCTACCTTACAATGAAGAAAATTATGGGTACTACCCAAATCAATAAAAAATATTACCTTTTTCTTCTTGATATGTCCTTCTATCTCGAGATTTTGAGGAGTGGTAATTCCTGCCAATGCATTACATGAGATGGTTAGACTCATTTCTTCCTCTTCTAGGGTTGGTTCCTGGTGTATATCCTCTTCTTTTGAAGATTCTTGTTCATTTTGTTCTTCCTCTTCACAATATATGTAAAATAATTTCTTCTCAGCACACTTATGACCTTTAGTGTATTTGCTATCACAACTATAGCAAAGCACTTTTGCTATTTTTTCTTCCCATTTTTGTGGTGCTAACCTTGTAGGTTGTGGAAGTCTAGGAGTAGCAACACTTCCATCTTTATATATGTGAGTGGTAGGCTTCCTTGTTTCCATAATTTTACATTCAATTTTTCTTGCCAACCTGAATGCCTTTTCCAATGAATCAGGTTCCCAAACGTGAACTTCATGTTGGATGTTATCCTTTAAATTCCCTATGAAGACATCAATCCTGTGTTCCTCTAGAATATCAATTACCCTTATATTCAATTTTTGGAAGTCCTCAATGTGCTCTGCCACTAAACCCTTTTGTTGGAGATTTATCAATTGGCTAAAGAAAATGTTGCTTTTTGTATCCTCATAATGTGCTATCATTTCCTCCATAAAAATTGACCAAGTGACAAATTTTTTACGGGAGCAAAGCCGTCGATACCATACAAATGTATTTTGTTCTAAATGTAAAGTTGCAATGCGTACCTTTTGTGTGTTTTTCACATGATTGATATCCATGTTACAGGATCCTTGCCATCAAGCTTCCTCATATCCATATTTAGAATATGGTGGTTCTTCCATCCAACATTAGAGTTGATGAAATCATGATTAAAATTTATTTTATTCTCATCATGAGTTTCCTCTACTATTTTTTCACCATTAGGAAACATTTCTTGTATCAACTTTGCCAAACCTTCGATTTCTACTTTTAGATCATTCTTCATTTTTTCCATCTTAGCTTCCATGCTGACTTCCATGCCCTCCATATTAGCTTCCACGCCTTTATTTAAACCCTCCATCTTATTTTCCATGCCTATCTTCAAAACTTTCATTTCAGTTTTTGTTTCTCTTTGTGATAGGTGCACTTGCTCTTGTAATTTTCACATCTCATGTTGCATTTCTTCATCTTCATGAGTCATAGTATAGCCTTCTGAAGGCTTAATAGGTGTTGATTTCTTTTTAGGGGGAATTTTAGAACCCAATACTAATATATATTCTTCAATATGCCCTTGGAATAAATTCAAACTAATTTTTTTCAAACAAGACTTATGTAATTCGAAAAAAATACACACCTTTTTCTTGCTTTTGAGGAGCTCAATATTGAAATTGAATTATCTCTGTGATTTCCTATCTTCAATATCTAAACTTTGGCCTTGAGTTAGCCCTCTGAATCCTCTTTCGAATGCCATAGGTATGACCTGATCTGGACTCTTCAAGATGAAGTTATGTCCAATCTCCCACAATGACCTAATTATGGACTCATTCGATAGAGTGAAGTTGTATGACTTGCCACGTGTCACTGTTTCCTCCTTCGGCTTTGCAATTTATAGACAGAAAACTACAGTCCATGTACTTGTAGCCAATGTTTATAGAAACACAATCTGATGCTCAGAGAGAGATTTATGACGTTTTTCCCATGGTCACCTCTTTGAGATGAAATTCAGGAACCTGAACAAATCCTAACCTCCACAAATCATATCTCCAACAAAATTTGCTAACCAAGATCTAAAATTTTTACATGAGGTTCTTCAAGATTTCAGATTTTCCCTGCGAAAACTTCAACTTCTGAAACCTCATAGAAAGATATTTATCGCGAAAATTTGTGATGACCTGTTTAGGTTCAATTCAGGAGCCTGCAAAAATCCCTAACTTCCACAGATCATATCTCGAAAAATATTACAAAACAAGCTCTGAAATGTTGCGACTATATTCCTCAAGATTTTGGCTTCGCACCCTAAATATTTCAGCTTTAGAAACTTAGTAGACAAAACGTTATAGCGAAAATTCTTCCATGACCTGTTTAGAGTAGTGAAACCCTAGAATCCAAAGCTCTGATACCAAATGTTATGAAACCAGCTCCAAAAATAGAAGAAAAGAGAGATCAACGCCTTATAAATTAGCCACTTTGAGGGGGAAACCTCAAATACATTGCATGAATGAATAATTCTTGGATGATACAAATGACCAAAACCTCCTTCTATATATAGGAGTCCATGGGCCTACAATATAATCCTAGCCGACCTAACATTAATAATGTAAGGGCACAATAACAACAATATTGGGGTTACAAGGGTACAATAGTAAAAATAAGGGGGCTACACTAATAACAATAAGGAACTAAACTAGTAATATAGGGACCTAACAATATTCCTAAGATCATAACATGTACATCTGTTATCATTAACTTGTTGTAGCACAGAACATAGTAATGTTTTTCTATTTCCACATATATATCTGATATTCTCAAATTTACCTATAGTTAATTCAGTATCCTGTTGCAATAGGCATATGGTGTTGTCATATAAAGAGTTCATGTTTCTGATGTATTAATCTAGACCAATCTTCAAGCATATGTAGATTTCTCTAATATCAAATTCTGAATAGTTTCTAAGCTACTTAGGATAGAAATATATATAGCAGTAAGGTAGACTAGAATAATACTGTAAAGCATTCATTTATTTCCTATCAACACTTAAAGTTTGCTTGTAGCACATTAATTGTTAACATGTATATATGTGTTTGTACCATAACATCTACCTATAACTATGTAGAGTTATATACATCAGATCTAAAATTTAAATTACACTTAGTGATATTTTCTCTTTGAGATTCTAGTTAGGGTAATGATAACAGTTTATTTGTTTAACCAGAATCAAGAAATTCACTATTAGATACCTAACCCCAGATTTAAACCTATCACCGGGTTTAGACATTCTGGAAGTTTGATCTAAACAGACTTTGTCTGTACAACCATAGAAATTTCAGTATATACATTGTAGAAAAATCTGTTAAATGTATGGGCCTTTTCTAAGTCACTATACCCAATACTAGTTAAAGATATGTGAGTTCCAAAAATTTAACTTAAGAAATTTCACATTAATATTAACTATACCCTAACCATGTACTAAGCATCACACATGAGAATTTAAAATTAAACAGTTCATTTCCAATTTAGTGTGCATACCAGTTAGATCTTACTAGTTTCCATCCAACCGTAGAGTTCTCTATCTGTAACTCACCCCCGAGCAGAGATCCTTGGCTCCAGTGATGGACAACCCTTTGTCTATCCTCAAACAACTTATTTAAGCTTTTCTTTCACTAGCCTATTTCCATTTACTATGTCTAGTAAATTCAAGATGCTTTCTTCCTATTTTGCCTAGGATTTCCCTCTTTTTCTTCCACATAGGTACTTTAAAAGCTATCTTTTCCTCTTTTCTAGATTTTTTCCAGCTCTTCCCAATACTTTTCCCTTTATTGGGGAAATTATATATTTATCTTCAAATCTAATTTTTTTAGTAACTTGTTTTATTCCTTCCAAGGATTTCTGGAAGTTGTGGAAAAGTCTTCTCACCTTATCCATCCTCATGGATTTGGTTTTCACATCTCCATTCTCAATCTAGTCATTGCACACATAATTTTTTATTTTATTTTATAAAATAAATAAATAAATTCACAACATAGTTCTCCATTGGGGTCCACTTTCCCCTTTGTACTTGTTCAATTGTCAAATTAAAAGCATAGAAACTTGAGGTATTACATATTCCCCCTCTAAAAAAAAAACACCGTCCTCGGTGTTGAGAAAAAAAATCACTGTGTAAACAGTGATGGATACTTTTCCATCGTATCACCCTCTCATTCCCAAATAGCCTCTACGGGTGTAAAGTGTTTCCAGTGCACTTTCACCCTGGCCACTGTCTAGTTCCAGGGTTCAATTTCTTTCCACTCTAAGATTTGAAGTGGCTCTGAAAGGAATTCCCCTTCTTGTTCCACCTGAATCACATTCCAATCAATAACGTGGGCAGAATCATGTACATATTTTTTTAATAACAAGACATGAAATACATCATGAACCTTAATGTGAATGGGTAAGGCCAGCTTATAGGTAATTTGTCCCACTCTTTCTAGTACTTCAAAAGGTGCACAGTAGCGTGGAGCTATTTTTGTACAATTTCCAGTGTGAAAAGTACTCTTCTTAGACTTAATCCTCAGATATACATGATCACCCACATTTAATTCTCTATGAACTCCATTTTTGTCTGCATAAATTTTCTATCTATCCTGCGCTGTTTTGATATTTTGCTGAATCTATTTCACAACTTTTTCGATTTCTTGTAAAGCTTCTGGTCCAAGTATCAGTTTAACTTCAGGTTGACTTCAACTTAGGGGGGTATGGCACTTTTTGCTATAAAGTGATTCAAAAGGGTACATCTTTATGGAAGCTTGGTGGCTATTGTTATAGGCAAATTCTGCCTAGTGTAAATATTCTTCTCACTTGGTTGGCCTATCCATAACGTACATTCTTAATATATCATCTAGAATTTTGTTTGTTCTTTTTGTTTGACCATAAGTTTGGGGATGGTAGGCAGTACTAAAATTTAATTTTCTACCCATGCCTCCAAACAAACTCTTCCAAAAATCTAAAGTAACTTTTGCGTCGCTATTTGAAATGATCATTTTAGGAACACCATGTAACTTTACAATCTCCTTCATAAACACATTTTTTACTTGGGTTGTACCAAAGGTAGAATTTACAGGTATAAAATGAGCAAATTTAGTCAAGCTATCCACTTCAACCATAATAGAGTCATGTTGATACTTGGCTCTTAGTAAACTAGTAATAAAATCTATGGAAACAGTCTCCGACTTCCATTCTGGAATGGGTAAAGAATTCAGCAAACTAGCTGGATGCTGATGTTCAACCTTTACTTGTTGACATTCAATACATCTAGCCAAGTAATTTGCCACATCCTTTTTCATACCAGGCCAAAACAAGTTATTTCTTAAAGGTGAGTAATTTTTGGTATCCAGGATGTCCAGCATAGGGTCTTTTATGATACAAATCTAGAATTTCTTTCTTTAGGAAGTCTACATCAGGAATGTACAATCTATCTATGTAAAAAATTAACCCTTTTTTATTCTAGGTGTACCCTTTCATTTCTCTTTCCAGCATTTGTGCCTGAAGTTTTTCATAGTTTTGGTCTTGGTTCACTACCTCTTGTATTAGTCCCTCTAAGTCAAACTTGGCACTACTTCCAATATTACTCACACTTTGCCATGCATTTCTGCTTAATGCATCTGCAATCTTGTTTTCCTTTCCTTTAATATGTTTGATCTCCATGTCAAACTCACTAAGGAAAGACAACCACCCAGCTTGCCTAGCATTCGAATCTGTTTGAGTGAAGAAATACTTTAGGCTGATGTGATCTGTCATGGATACAAATTTTTTCCTTAGAAGGTAATGTCTCAACATCTTGAAGGTGTGTATTACAGTAACCAATTCAAGATCATAAGCACTATAATTATATTCATGTTTCTTCAATTTTTTGGATTCATAAGCTATAACATAATTTTCTTGTAGTAGTACTCCCCCTAAACCCTCTCCACAAGTCTCTGTGCACAGTACAAATTCATGATCTGGGTGAGCAATCTTTAAAATAGGTGTTGTAGTAATTTTCAGTTTTAGTTGCCCAAAATTATTTTGACATTTTTCAGTCCATTCAAACTTAACTCCTTTCCTTTGTAAGGATGTAATGGGGTAGGCTAAGGCTGAAAATCTCTCTAAAAACCTTTGATAGTATCCTACAATTCCCATAAAGGATCTTACAACAAACACATCAGTCAGTATAGGCCACTCTTTTATTGCTTTTATCTTTTCTAGGTCTACTGCCAACCCTTGTCCTGAAATTATATGCCCTAAATATTGAATTTTATCTTTGAAAAATTCACATTTACTAAACTTAACATACAGTTATTTTTCTCTGAGTGTTTGCAAAACAGTTTTAAGATGTTTGTTATGCTCAAATTCACTCTTAGAATAAATCAGAATTTCATCAATAAATACTAATACAAATTTTTCCAAGTATTTATTTAAGACATTATTCATTAAGCACATAAAAGTGGTGGGTGCATTGGTCAACGCAAATGGTAGGACCACAAACTGATAGTGTCCATACCTTATTTGATATTTTGTTTTACTTATATCTTCATCTTTAATCCTTAAATGATGGTAACCTGTCATTAAATCAAGTTCTGAAAAAACTGTTGCCCCTCTAACACGGTCAAAGAGGTCATCTATCTTAGGTAATGAATATCTGTTTCTGATTGTGAGCTTGTTTAATTGATGGTAATCAATACACATTCTAAAAGTACTTTCTTTCTTTTTCACAAACAACACTGGTGCTCCCCATGGGGATACACTCGGTCTAACGTAACCTCTGTCCAACAACTCTTGTAGTTGCATTTTCAACTCAATTAATTCTGGAGTACTGATTTTGTATGGGGCTCTAGAAACTGGAGTTGCTCCCAACACTAAGTCAATTGAAAAATCAATCTCTCTCCTAGGAGGCAGATGAGGAATTTCATCTAGAAAAACATCTTTGAATTCTCTTATTACAAGTAATGTTTCCAAAATATTTTCCTCTGCCTGTTGTCCCAAATCCTCTACATAAACATAGTACAGTTGATAACCTTTTCTAGCAATTCTCTTCAACTGAAGTGTTGAGATTTTTCTCACAGATATGGGCTTAGGCTTTCCTTTTACTATAACATGTTTTCCTTCCTTGTCAATGCAGTGTAAGGTTTTGTCTAAACAATTCAACATGGCCTTCTACTTTTCTAACCAGTCCATCCCTACCAATACATCATAAGACCCTAATGGCAGAATATTTAGATTTAATTCTAGTTGGTATTCATTCAAATTTATGGCTGTTTGGGGTAACTTATGAGTTACTTTCCATTTTTTACCAGTGGCTAACTGAAATAATCAAGACTGGTGAAACTTTTCTGACTTTAAGCTACATTTTCCTACCATTTGAGTACTGATATAACTTAAAGATGCACCTAGATATATTAAAACAATAACAGATTGGTCAAAAATCATACCTTCTACTTCAACCATAGTGGACTGGTGTTCTTCTTGACGATCTTCTAGAGCAGCGTTGATTTTAGGGATGTTACTTGCCACATCATTAACAATTGTTGTCTCTCTCGGTACTTGTACAATATTGATATTCCAATGTGGGAAATCCCTCAATAAATGAGGTTCTCCACAACCCCAAAACTTAAAAGGTTCTTTCATTTTAATAGTTACCTCTCTTTTATTATTTCCATTCATTTTTTTGGACCCAGTTTGTGATTGAGTAGTTTGATTTTCACCCATTTTGCTGAACTTCTTTCTTTGGTGGTTTCTCCCAAAGTTCTTCAAATATGTTGGTTTTGTTTTATTTCCATTGGAGTCACCTTTGTTTGACCAATTCTTTACTTGTTCACTCTTATCCTTGAATTTTTCATAACACAATCTAGCCTTATGCACCACCTCATCCATAGCCTTAGAGTTATCAAACTCTATCTTTTCCTTGTAAATAATGGGCAGACAATTCAATAATCATTGTACCTTTTCATTCTCCTCTCTTATATAGGGTGCATATCATAACAAATTTGTGAATTTGGTTACAAACTCATCAATCATGAGCTGTCCCAATCTGAGTTCATGAAACTCTTTAGCTTTATTTTCATAATATTGTTCATTCAAGTAACAATTTTTAAACTTAACCTGGAAATCCTCCCAAGTAATAGTTTTCTCATCAATGGCATGAACCATTTTTGTTTCTTCCCACCACAAGGTAGCCTTACCTTGCAGCTAATAAATAGCCAGCCTGGCCCTTAAGTTACTTTCATATTTGTAAACCTGAAAGTACTTTATCATATTCAGAAGCCATGCTTCAGAATCTTCTTCCTTCTCTCCATCATAGAAGGGAGGCTTGATTTTCCAGAATTTACCCTGTAATTCCTTCTTCCATCTAGAAAGTTGTCTAGAGGCGTCATCTTACTCAAAATAATAATAGAAATTTACTCTTCCCTTTATCTTCCTTCCAAAATTTTCACGTTCTTGACTATTTCGGGAAGTCAATTCTCTTATTAGTCTATCCTGCTCCTCACTAGCTAAATATAGCATTTCATTGCGGCTTTTAAGATACACCATTTCTCTCTGCATTCTATGCAACATAACCATCAATGGAGCATTTGGATACGGCATGTTTTCTACAACTCATCCTCTTCAGTCATGGTTCACAGCTATATGCATCAGTACTGTTCAATGTACATGAAATTAAACATTAGAAAAATTTAAATTCCATAATACTTTTACAACAACATACAATTTCTACGTGAGCACATAATTTGCCCAGTGTTTTAGCTAATGCTCTGATACCATTTGTAATGCCTCTCACTTCAAAATTTTTTTTTTGTCATATCTTGATGATATATGATTGATATTCTTAACTATGTCATTGATATGCTACAGTATTGCATTACTAATTAATAGTTAAGATTCTTGTTTAATTTATTGCCGTCATAGTCTCCTACTTAAATTGTTCCTCCAAAGACGTATTTTGTGAATCTATCTAAATTTTAACTTCAGTCTTAACCCACTTAGGACTGATGCAATTGGATGATTTCACCCTAATCAGGAATTTGACACATCTATTATAAATTTATAGATTTCATTTCCTTATCCTTGTTTACAAGAACTTTAGATATATATATATATATATATATATATATATATATATATATATATATATACCTTCTTACCTATCATTACCTATTCCTATATCATTATTCATTAATTTATCACTCACATTGGACTCATATATTAAAGGAGTCTATACAGTATCAATCAGGTTAATCACTACACATATATACTATATAAGTATACAATACTTCTTCAAACTTATGGTAATTTTTCCACACTTATTATGTTACGTTGGGTTTGGTCTCATCGTTTCGAAATTGATAATCCTAGGGCTTATTTGAAATTACCCTAAGGAATGAATAGCTCATTAGTATATTTTTTAAGTAAATGCTATCGCCTCTGACCAATTAAACCGTTACGTATGGCTTTGATATTGGTCCTATCAACATAATGGCACACAATTTAAATGTCATCGGGGTTGGAGATCTTCAATGATGGCTTACCATCCAACGTTTACATTTCTTTACTTCTAAGTGTACGAGGGTATTTCGTTGCGCCTTCTTGGTAGTTGTTAGAGGCATGTACCACTGGATCCATTAATTTTTACAGTGCATCCCATGTGACGTTGTACCAACTCTTTAATGCATAGATTTGGATTTACCAATTGGGATTTCCTACAGTTATTGACATTAAATACAACTCGATTTCTGCACTCCACCTCATCAATGCCAGCTTTCCTCCTCCTATATTATGACGCGTGGACAGTGTGGATTTATTCTGCACTCTAGGGTTTATTCGTGGTGAATTTCAGTTGACCTTTCAGGTTTCAAGTGGAATTTTAACTTTCAGTTTTGATTTTAGTTGGGGATGGCTTACTACATCTCCCTTCCCACTCATGCGGAGGAAATCTGAGAGGAATACCACATAGTCTCACCTTAGTCATGCCTTAGCATGTTTTCATTCTTCAGGTAATCGTTTTCCCGCTTGTGCAACTACTTTCATTTTTGGAGATTGTTTATTCCTTTGTTTAATAATTTTTGTCACTCTTTGCTATTTCTAAAATGGACGTGATTTATTATGGAGATGAATATCTGCGTTTTATATGGAGTACTTAGTTTTTGTTACTCTTGTTTGATTTACTGATAGAGTTTGCATATTCTTCTTTACAATCATGGTAACTTGGAATGGAAACTTAATGTATATTTTTGTTTTTCTATGTCCACTAGTATTGAATAGGTGCCTCCCTTGTGAAAGCGTGTAGCCTCTTTGTGTTCTTTTCAGACTTGCATGACGTTGGATTTTACCAAATCTTGAATATGCTCTGCCTCCTCCTAATTTTAACCAATACGATTTCTCCAACAGTAGTTATGGGAACATAGTTTATTTTTGGGTCTTAGTGTCTGGTTGAACACATTTTTTTCATTTTCATGGTTTAATCAACTCAGGGATTTTCCACTGAGACTCTCCTAGTGTTTTTAAAATGTGTAACACACGTTTCTTTGCCTCAGAGATTTCTATGTGTTTAATCTTGTCACGTTTTTCTTTTGTGAGGAATAAACCAACACCTATGGACTAGTTCATCTCTTAAAGTGATCAGACATTTCTTTCAGGAACCTCAGGCCTCAAGAATGTCATTACAACTTCTTGCTACTGGTTCAAGAGTTTCGTTTCACCCATTTGATTTCCACAGGTGCACTGTTGCAGTAATTTTATCTTTACGAGGGTTTTATTTACATAATATAGCGCTATGTTTTCTTGTTTACTAAAATCAATATGCCCTCTCATCTCTGCCTTGTTTGATGTGATTACAGGTGTGGTTGCTGTGAAGGTAGAACCTTTCTAAGGTATATCATTTTACCATGTTTGGTTCAAATCCACATGAATATCATAATTATCAGTTTATTTCCATTTTAATATTTCTAATCGATTTATTTTTGTTATGAAGGTACATTAAGTTACGGCCATTTTCTCATATTACGATGGATGGACCTATTCAACCAAACAACTTGTTTCCTTTTTAACAGTGAACCCTTTTTTGAACAGGTTGGTATCTTTATTTTTGAGTACCTCTTCTGTGCCGATCATTACTCCAGATTTTTGGATGATGTATACTATTGTTTTACAATGACCATAGAATCTAATACGTCACTATACTTAGTTTATATCTTATTGTAATATACACATAAACATTCCTAGGTTTATAACCCAAGACTAGACTGAGTTAAACCTTTTTATAAATTTTCCTTCTTTAGTTCTATGTGACTGTCTTCTGTCATTATTTATTTGCATACATACTTACAGTTTAAGGAATGAGCCTTCTGGTGTAATTCCATATAGTATATATATAGCTTCAGTAAATATATATGTCTTTCATATTATTGAAAGAGATGTTACCTTTATGTTTCCTCTACCATTATCAATGGAGTAGTTTTGTTCTGATTTGCAAGTAGTTATGATAATTGAATATTGTTTAATTTCTTATAATATTTATCTTGGTGATGGTATCACTCTTTTTGTATTCCTAAGATCATAATATGTACATCTATTATTATTAACCTGCAGTAGAACAAAACATAGTAATGTTTTCCTATTTCCACATATATATCTCATATTCTCAAATTTACCTATAGTTAATTTAGTATGTTGTTGCAATAGGCATATGATGTTGTCATATAAAGGGTTCAGATTTCTGATGTATTACTCTAGACCAGTCTTCCAGCATATGTACATTTCTATAATATCTAATTCTGAATAATTTCTAAGCTACTTAGGATATAAATATATATAGTAGTAAGGTATACTAGAATAATACTGTAAAGCATTCATTTATTTCTTATCATCAGTTAAATTTTACTTGTAGCACATTAATTGCTATACTTATATATATGTATTTGTACCATAGCCTCTACTTCTAACTATGTAGAGTTATATACATTAGATCTGAAATTTAAATTACACTTAGTAATCTTTTCTCTTTGAGATTCTAGTCAAGGTAATAATAACAGTTTATTTGTTTAACCAGAATCAAGAAATTCACTGTTAGATACCTAACCCTAAATTTAAACCTGTCACCGGGCTTAGACACTCTAGAAGTTGGATCTGAACAGACTTTTTCCATACAACCATAGATATTTCAGTATTTATACTATAGCAAAATCTGTTAAATGTATGGGCCTTTTCTAAACCACTATACCCAACACTAATTAAATATATGTGAGTTCCACAAACTTAACTTAAGCAATTTCACATTAATCTGAACTATTCCCTAACCAGGTACCAAGCATCATACATGAGAATTTAAAATTAAATAGTCCATTTCCAATTTAGCGTGCATACCGGTTAGCTCTGATTAGTTTCCACCCAACCGTATATTTCTCTCTCCGTAACTCACCCCTGAGTAGAGATCCTTGGATCTAGTGATAGACAACCCTTTTCCTATCCTGGAACAACTTATTTAAGCTTTTATTTCCCTAGCATATTTCCATCTACTCCGTCCAGTAAATTCAGGATGCTTTCTTCCTATTTTTCCTAGGGTTTCCCTTTGTTTCTTCCACAGAGGTACTTTTAAAGCTATCTTTTCCGCTTTTCTAGATTTTTCCACCTCTTCCCAATACTTTCCTCTTTACAGGGGAAGTTAAATATTTATCTCTAATTCTAAATTGTTTTAGTAACTTGTTTTATTCCTTCCAGGGATTTCTAGAAGTTGTGGGAAAGTCTTCTCACCTTATCTATCCTAATGTATTTGGTTTTCAAATCTCTATTCTCAATCTAGTCATTGCAGACATAATTTTCTATTTTATTTTATATAAAAATAAAATAAATCCACATCATAGTTCTCCATTGGGGTCCACTTTTCCCTTTGAACTTGTTCAATTGTCAAATTAAAAGCATAAAAAAATGGGGTATTACACTACCAATAGAGATCTCCTTCTATGCAACTCCTCCTTGGTAGAATAGATGCTCCAATACACCTCCACCCAAATAAATTGACAACCAAAAAAATAAAACACAATATACTTTCTCTTATTTCCCTCAGCCCAGGAGAGGCCGACGTCTAGGCTCTTATGGGCTATACCAAGATGAAATCTCAATATGAACACTATATTATTAATCAAAAGGATTACATATATATACATAAAGTATAATATCAAGATAGGAAAACTATCTTAGAAGCACAACAAGGTGCTTGAGAGAATATCTCAACCATACACCAAACTAGGAATATATAGATTTAGCTACCTCCTATGATACATGAATAAACTCCTTACATAGAAAGTGAACACCGCAGACAAGTAAGAATTACATATTCCAACAATATTTTCATTTATTATTTTCATCCATTAATTACTTTATTTACTATTCATATTTTTTTACTGTTTCCTATTCTCCAAATTTTTATTATTTATAGGTATGTTCATCATTCATTTTTATTATCTATTAAATTTATAATTCTTGAAGATGGATGTAGTGTCAACCCAAAACCTTGGACAAATTTTTTTTTAAATAACTCATCTCCAAAAATTTCAATATATATATATATATATATATATATATATATATATATATATATATATATATATATATATATTCCTTAAGGAAATTCTAATACTTGTTCTTATTTCTTTTATTTTAAGTTATGTATTTATGAAAGCTTTCAATAAAAATCAGTAAACCATAATTTTGTTGATGCTTTTTGAATGATCAGTGTGGTTCATCGCACGAATAAGAACCAGATATTGGCATCAAGTTAAATAGATGAAGATGAAGAGAGAGAAATATTTTTAATCATAAATCTTCCCGTAAATCACTTAAGAAATTTAGCAACCAACGCATTTCTAACTACCAATAGTATTTCATCATCAGGATAATGAAGACTGGCTGATCTGACATCCATATTTATACCATGAATAGAGAAGCAACGGTCAAAACCCAAGAAAAATAAGTTTAAAAATATAAAAATATATAAAATAAACCAAAAATTAAAATTAGCCCAACCTTAAAATTGAAAAAGTTAAAAACAGTTAATAATAAAAATAAACGCAAATATAAAAACCAAAAATAAAACTAACCCATCCTTAAAAAAAGAAGTCAAAACTAAAAATAGTATAAAATCAAAACCAAAAACTAAAATGACATAAGTTTTAACCATAAATCAAGTTAAAAGTCAAAATTAAAGTCAAAGACAAAAAATAAATAAATAAAATAATAGAATAAAAATAAAGGATTTAATAAATATATTAATAAATACATTAATAGATAAAAACAAGAATTAAAGTACAAACAAAAATAACAATATAGGACTTAATCAATAAATAAATACATTAAAAAAAAGGCTAAAAAAAAAAAAATTGCTATTATTCTATTTAAATCAAGAGAAATTTATCCTAATGTTGAACATAAAATAATAAAATAAAAATAAAGGATTTAATAAAGAAATTAATAAATACATTAATAAATAAAAACGAGAATTAAAATACAAATAAAAATAAAATAAAATAACAATAAATTAATAAATAAATAAATAAATACATTAAAGATAAAAATAAAATATAAAGCTAAAAATAAAAATAAATTACTATTAATCTATTTAAATCTAAAAATATAAAAATAAAATAAAATAAAAACATTACAAAATAAATAGAAATAAAAACTAGAAAATAATAATAATAATAATAAATATATATAAATAAAAAATAAAAAATATAAATAAATAAAGAATAAAGAATAAAAATAAATAAAGAAAAATAAATAAATAAAATAAATAATAATAATAGTAATAATAGTTTAATGATCAAATAAAAAAATACCAAAAATAAAAGGACCCTTATAGGGAGTGAAGAGATGGAATCCAACAATTGCTAACTTTCCATCCATCATCCCTGTTCAATGTACAGTGTCTCTTCTCAATTTCAATAGCCTCAGTGTGTCAAAGAAAGATGTTAATATTGACTAAACGAAATAACTAATGAAAAGGAAATTTTTATTTTTTGTCAGCTTGGTCTGACTACATCTTCATCATGTCTAATATATCACCTCTATCCGGCTGAAATTACGAAATTGAACCGTTGACTTCATAGCAAGCAGAGAATTGAATCTTGACTTCACATCAAGAGCCTTAAGAGAGCACCAGATCATTGCCTTCAAATACCCCATGTAAAACCAAAAGGAAAATTTTAATGTAATTAATACCTCAAATAAAATTAATATTTAAGTCAAACCTAAATAATAATAATAAAAAAATTAATAAAATCAAATCAATTTTTGTTAAAAGCATTAAAGATAAATAAAAATAATATATGGTCAAAATTAAATATAAATATTTGTGTTAAACATAAAGAATCAGTAAAGCAATCAATAAAATAAAAATAATATTTGCATCAAATTTAAGTAATTAAAACTTGAAATTCTTAGTATTTTATTTAGCATTATCGAAAACTTCTGAGGCACCCAAAATTTTGAAGATTTACAAGAATTCTCTCGAAATTTAGCAAAAAAAAAAAAAAAAAAAATATAACTATTTCTTTAAACCACACACACGCACACACACACACATATATATAATTTTGTTTAATATTATTATTCAATGATATTACCTTTTAACATTATGACAATTACTATATATAATTAAGCCATATATTTTATTTTAAAAATTGATATGTGATTTTATTGCGCCCAGAGGCGCTCTACAGCCCAGTATATAGGGATGTGTAGATGTAATGTGTGTAATGTCAATGTCGGCCCAATATATAGAGATGTGTAGATGTAATGTGTGTAATGTAAAATTTTGATATGTCGAAGTGTATATAGATGTGTAGATGTCATGTGAGTAATGTAAATTTTTTATTGCGTCGAGAGGCGCTCTACAGCCCAGTATATAGGGATGTGTAGATGTAATGTGTGTAATGTCAATGTCGGCCCAATATATAGAGATGTGTAGATGTAATGTGTGTAATGTAAAGTGGTATTAAAGTGGTAATATAGGGATGTGTAGATGTAATGTGTGTAATGTAAATTTCGGCCTAATATATAGAGATGTGTGGATGTAATGTGTGTAATGTAAACTTTTGATATGTCGGGCCCAATATATAGAGATGTGTAGATGTAATGTGTGTAATGTAAAATTTTGATATGTCGAAGTGTATATAGATGTGTAGATGTCATGTGAGTAATGTAAATTTTTGATATATTTACCACTTTAATACCAGAATACCATGGGCCAAAGACCATATTTATAAAAGAGGTATGGTAAATAAATAAAATATAAGTAAACCATATATATGGTAAATAAATAATTCTATTTATATTTATGAACATCAAAAGGTGGTTTTATTTAGGTGAATCCTGAGCTAAATACCATGGGCCAAATTATTATTAATACATGCCAAAAAAAAATTATTAACCCTAATATTAATATTAATATTCACATTATTATATTATAATATTAATATTATTAAATTTAATTAATGTAAAAATGTACCACTTTAATACCATGGGCCAAATTATTATTAATACATGCCAAAAAAAAATTATTAACCCTAATATTAATTTTAATATTCCCATTATTATATTATAATATTAATATTATTAAATTTAATTAATGTAAACATTTGATATGTCTGAGTGTATAAAAATGTACCACTTTGATACCATGGGCCAAATTATTATTAATATTATTATTAATTCTAATATTCAGATTATTATATTATAATATTAATATTATTAAATTTAATAAATTTGGATCATCGTAGGTGGGTATTTGAGTACACTATATGCATTGCCTATATCAGGTAACAATAAAAATATAAACGTAAATGTAAAAATAATGTTTAATATTTAACATTTAAAATTTAATCTAATGTCGGCCCTAATGAAAAATCACTTCTCTCCCTACATATATAAATTTAACACAAACAAAGTCTCGAATTTTATTTTTGAGGAAGCATCTCTGTGATTTTGCGAACAATGAAATAATATTTGTCATAAAGGATTTCGGGAGTTGTTCGAAAGTGGTAGTAATAATATTTGTGGGAAAGGATTTCATCATCAACGAACTTATTTCGATTGATTTGGAAAATAATATTTGCGAGAAGAGGAGCTGATTTTCAGGTTTCATTTCTATTGCTCTTGCATTTAGAAATATAAGCTAATGGGAGATAATGGTAATCAAATTTAATCTTATTTGATTACCTGCATCAGATGCATTGATCTCAGTGTAGATGTTGTTTTGTAATCTTATTTGATTGTTTGCATTAGGTGCATTGATTTCAGTGTAGACGTTGATTTCTGATTTTATGTAATTGGATGTACATTTATGGTACATTAATTTTAAAGTGATTGGATTAAGATTGTGCATTGATTTCAGTGTAAGCACACAAAATTATTAACAATGTACATTGATATGGTGATTTCTAATCCTATTTGATTACTTGCACTAGATTCATTGATTTCAGTGTACATGTTGGTTTCTAATCTCATTTTCTTACTTGCACTAGATGCATTGATTTCAGTGTCAATACAAATAATATCAAACTATGGATCTAGAGTAATGTATTTACATAGGAGCGAGAAGTGGAGAGAGAGAGGGGGTGACAAGGGAGAAATAGAGGAGTATGTGTATGTTTGGGGGTGAGGTAAAGAGAAAAATCAGGAGAGATAGAGGGAATGGGGGGAGAATGAGAGAGGGAGGGATATAGTAACATATTTGGAGGGTGAAGAGAGAGGGAGAGAGGGAGATATAGAGAGAGATATATGTGGGAGAGAAAGGGATAAAGGGGAAGGAAGAGAGAGAAAATGTGAGAGAGTGGAGAGAGGGAGGGAAAGAGAAATGGAGTTGGAGGGGGGAGAGAGGGAATATGTTTTCTTGCACTTGATGCATTGATTTCAGTGTGGATGGTGATTTCTAATCCTATTTTTTTTGCAATATATGCATTGATTTTAGTGTATATGTTAAGAGAGAGACAAAGTGTGTGTGTGTGTGTGTGTGTGTGTTGGGGTAGGAAAGAGGATTGGAAGGCAGAGAGAGAGAGAGAGAGAGAGAGAGAGAGAGAGATAATTGGATTTCAAAGAGAGAGAGAGAGAGGAAAAGATAGAGGAAGGTAGGAGAGGAAGGACAAGAGAGAGGAAATGAGAGAGAGGAAGAGAGTTATGGGGGAAGAGACAAAATTGGAGGGCAAAGAAAGAGAGAGAGAGAGAGAGAGGGGAGATGGAGGAAGGACAAGAGAGAGGAGGAGAGAGGGAGGGAGATAGAAGGAGAGATGGAGTTGGAGGGGAAGAGAGGGAGGGAAGAAGGATTACATAGAGAGTAAGAAGTGGAGAGAGAGATGAAGTTTCAAGGGAGATATGGAGAGAGTGTGTATATGTTTTGGGGTGAGATAAAGAGATAAAGAAGGAGATATGGAGAGAACGAGAGAGGGAGGGATATAGTAACATAGTTGGAGGTTGAAGAGAGACGGAGAAATATATGTGGGAAATAAATGGAGAGAGAGGAAGGAAGAGGGAGGATGTGAGATAGTGGAGAGATGGAGAGAAAGGGAGATGTAGTTCAAGGGGGGAGATAGGGAAGTAGATGATGATTTATAATCTTATTTGATTGCTTTCACTAGACGCATTAATTTCAGTGTAGATGTTGATTTCAGTGTAGAGGAGGAGAGATGGAGGAAAAGAGAGATGTAGTTGGAGGGGGGAGAGGGGGAAGTTGATTTCTTGAACTCGATGCATTGATTTTAGTGTGGATGGTGATTTCTAATCCTATTTTTCTTGCACTATATGCATTGATTTTAGTGTAGATGTTGTGTGTGTGTGTGTGAGAGAGAGAGAGAGAGGGTAACATAGTTGGAGGGTGAAGAGAGAGGGAAATATATATGTGGGAAAGAAATGGAGAGAGAGGAAGGAAGAGGGAGGATGTGAGAGAGTGGATAGATGGAGGAAAAGAGAGATGTAGTTCGAGGGGGGAGAGAGGGAAGTAGATGGAGATTTATAATCCTATTTGATTGCTTGGACTAGATGCATTGATATCAGTGTAGATGTTGGTTTCTAATCTTATTTTATTACTTGCACTAGATCCATTGATTTCAATATAGATGTTGATTTCTAATATTATTTGACTACCTGCATTAGATGCATTGATCTCAGTGTAGATGTTGTTTTGTAATCTTATTTGATTGTTTGCATTAGGTGCATTGATTTCAGTGCCAACACACAAAAATATTAACAATGTACATTAATATTTGTGTTATAGTAAATCAACCTATTAATATTGAAGAGCAAGAGAGACAATGTATGGTGTTTAGTACGATAGTTCAAGCTAAATATTTAAATGGTTTATTATTTCAAATGTCCTTTTCATATAATCGATATGAAAAGATGACAAAACTAACAAGGGTGACAATAAGAATAGTAAAAGAAAATAATTTGAGATTGATCACAATGAAGACTTTTTGTAATTGACTACACTCTTATTATTTTCATTTTCTATCATTCAACATTATTACATTGTCACTTTGCATTCAAAAAAAATATTCCATCATTAAAGTTATTAACAATATTTATCATCTCAAAAAACTGAGGTAACTAAGAAAATTTTAAAATTAAAACGACCACATAAATACATATTTGGCATATATAAAATTATTATATTTATATTATTTATATTTGCATATTATTGATAAAATTAATCATATTTTCGATAGATTTTCCTTGGCCACACATGACTGAAACCAGCCTAGATCCATCTTAACTCTAGATCTATTAAGCGCCGAGACGGATCAAATCTCTCGAGGTGCAAACCTTTTCTCAAGTTTTACACTCAAAAAAAGAGGTTTGCACCTCGAGAGATTTGATCCCTCTAGGCGCTTAATAGATCCAGAGTTAAGATGGATCTAGGCTGGTTTAGAAATATGATATAATTTTTTTTTTAAATACGTGAGACTATTATTTTGTTTTAATTTTTCTTATTCTGATTATATTTGATTTAGTTTTATTATATATAATCAAACTTTCCATCTGATTACTAGAATACTTAAAGTAAAAATGTGGATTTTGTTTTCTTTGTTCAATGCATATATAATTTTTGTTTAACATATATATAATTAATATTGAAATAGTTTCAAGTGAGATAGAGATTGAAATAAAATATTTTATATACGGAGAATATTGTTTATATTAAAATGTGTTTTGATTTTTAATATATTTTAAATATATATAAATATGACTTAATTTTGCATATTAAAATATTTTATTTATAATACACATTAAATTATTTAATTATTATTAATATTTTTTAAATGTTACACATCACTTTTTAATATTAGTTTCACTTTTTTATTTCCATATATATATATATATATATATATATATATATGGTTTATTCATTTTAATTTTGGATCTATCAAATTTTAAGATGAATAAATCTCTTTAGATGCAAACCTCTTCTTTTAAAGTGAAAAGAGATTTGATTCCTCTGAGGGCTTGGTAGATTCTAAGTTTGGTTTACTTTTCCATTCAATTAGTCTATTTTCCACATAAATATTACGAGTCAATGCTATGGTTTCTCATTTCTTGGATAAATACTATGAAGTTATTTTCATTTAAACATTTTTTTGTTTTATTTTGACTTAGTAAAGATTATTTCAGATTAGTTATTTTATTTTTTATTTAATTTGACCAAATCAAATATTTTAATTTTAATTTTGAGTTAATTTGACTGAGTTAAAATATTTACAGAATAAGGAACCATTACCACGTCCCTTTCATACTCACCCAATGATCCCCCTTTGATCCCCTTTTGGTACGATAAAACAATGAAAATGTATTTTTAGATAAATTATTTAAATAGCGAGTTCTATATATTTTTTAAATACTATATATATTTATATTTGTTAAAAAATCTAATGAAATTATAAAATAAACAATGCAGATTATACAATTTAATTTAGATATGTAATTTTATCATTTAAAAATATGTCAAAAAGAAGAACACAAACGTAAGACAGTAAGAATAAACGATAATAACCTTAAAAATTATAACTAATTTTTTTTTTTGAATATTTCAAATTTATCCTATCATCAGATCTCTGTATTTCAGGAAGAATAAGTAAACTTGTCACTTGATTTATTTTTTATTTTTTTCCTAAAATCTGTGCAGTTTTTTCAAAACGTTTATATGGCTATTAATATAATTTTCTATGATCTTTTAATCAGACTTCTATCTTCCCGATAAGAAAAATTATTCCTTAAGGTTTTAATCAGTTTTTGCTTGCCAACTTTTTGTTTTAAGATCCCTGTGATCTCATGTCTTCGTCATTCTGGTATCTGTTCATCCAATCAACGACCTGCTTATTTTCCTCTGTAAAACATTCACAACTATGTAAAACTGAATCTTGACGCGAACATTATGATAAACGTTATCCTAATCTTTCTTGACGATCAGATAAAGGCATATCATTTTCGGCTTCATGTTATTATATGGTTCCTTCAAAATCTCTTACATGGATCTACGCCAGTTAAAGAAAAACAAATTCCAATAATTTAGATTGAGCATGTTATGTGAGAATCCATCACAACCATTTCTCAAATAATGTGTTGCAAAACATAAAGCTACATCGCATATTTAGTTTATTTAATTTTTAGTCAACCCATCCTATACATAGAGTACCATATACAATTAACAAACATCCAATATAAAAATGAAACCCAACATTTAAAAAGTATTCGAATGAATGATTGTTTTTGGCTTAGTCGCAACAATAACAAAAATCTACACTAATTACAATCTGTTATCCATGTGTAAGATTTTGAGATACAAAGATCTAGATTTGCAAAACAATGAACAAACTTGCAAGAGAAGGAAGGAATGAGCAAGAATAGAGAAAAGAATGAAATTAATTCTTCAATATTATTTTTTGGAATAAATACATAAAAGAAACTAAGTTAAGCTTAGTTGTACATGCAATGACTATGGATAGTTAAAGCTAACTGAAGCTAAATGTGCTTTATGTTATGTTAATGTGAACATGCACATCATGCAAGCAGTGAGTTAACTTAACTAAGCAAGTGCACATCACATGCAAGCAGTAAGTTAACTAAAATTAATCTAAGTGCATATACATCAACATAGCTTGTCTAAGTGCATGTACACCAACACACCCCCTTAAGCATAACTTAGGTGAGTGTGATGCAAAATGAATGAGTCTCGGCAACACGGCCATTTTAGGTACCCATATACAATGCATAAAAAAGAGGAAAGAGGGAAAACCCAGTGGGAAGAAAACACCCCCTCAAAATATAATGCAAAAGTAGAGAAAAGACAACTGCTAGGTAGTCGTGTCCTTCATCCTGAGACGATCTCGCCAGAATCGAAACTTCTGCTCAGTGAAATTCTTGGTGAAGATATCAGCATTCTGCTTGGAACTAGGACAGTATTGAAGTTCGATGATCCCATCATGAATGAGTTCTCTAATGAAGTGCATGTGGATCTCGATGTGTTTGGTCCGCCACCGTTGCACTGGATCTCTGCAAAACTTTAGCATACTTTGATTATCACACCAGATGATAGTTGGATGATGGTGTAACACCCCAATTTATGTGTTGAAATTTTAAAGTTTGACATTTGAACTTTAATCCTAAGGGGAGTGGACCCCAAAGGATAGATGACTTGTGGATGTAATTCAATATTTTAGTTGAAGAAATAAATAAATTTTCTGATGTGCATATAGACCAACAATGAGATCTACAGACCACTTGCTAAATCCATGAGGATGGATAAGGCAAGTATTCCCCTAAAATCCTTCAGAAATCCTTGAAGGAATTATTTCCAATTTAGATTTTGAGGAAAAAATCTAAATTTCCCCAATGATGAGGAAAGTAGTTGGGAAGAGGTGAAAAGCTGGAAATGCTGAGGAAAAGCATAAAACAGCTTTAAAGAATCCCAAAAATGGGAAGCCTAGGCAAACAGGAATAAAAGCATCCTGCTATTCTCGACGCAGAATTAGAAACAGGCTTGGGGAAAATAGCTTAAATAAGCTGCTCCTAAACAGATCAAGAGGTTGATCTGTGGTGGAATTGGTCTCAGCTCGGGGGTGAGTTCTGGGAGAAAAATAGAACTCTACGGTTGGGAGGTTGGTCTACTGCATGAATGGTATTTCTTTAAATTTGATGCTCTTCTATTTTAAATCAGTATGAATTGGCTACATATAAAAATTAATGGAATGGTATGATTGATTTCAGTACTACATTTAACTGAATGTATCTTTAGGTTTTCACCTTCTAGATTCTGTTTGGTTGTAGACCAGAACTCCATAGAGTAGAAACCTACAGAAACTTTAAACCCAATAGGGTTTAAATCTGAAGGTACTTAGTCTCCACAGATAACTAAATATTAACTGGTATTACATGTAATTATATAAATTTGAAAGTACATGCTCATATTTATGCTAGAAAAATATTGTAATATCATTGGAAGTTACATGATAAAATCAAAGAGAAGAAAAGAAAATAAACATTTGAGTAGGTATTTCCAAATTTTGTAGTTTCAGGAAATCTTCTACCTTATAGAATTATTATATCATTTATAGCATTCCTAGCATAAATGGTACTCTTGAATATACTCCTAATCCTTGAAAAGAAAAAAAAAAACAAAGCCCTAACCTATAACTAAGGCACACCCCTCGAATTTCTATCATCTACATATAAAAACAAAATAAGTGCTTGATTTTATATTGATGCTCAGTTCTACTTTTAAAAAGGATTAACATATAACATATATATTAGTATATTAGAATTTTAGAATGGCATGATTGGAGACTATTAACATATATATTAGAATTTTATAAAATCTCCATACCATGATTGGGGCCAAGTTAAAAGAAAAATAATAATTATACCTACAGCAAATGTGATGTATTAGTTTCACTTGGATATTTCTCATAAACCAATCAAAACATATCCTTACTTACGAAAAGAAATTTCAGTCATTATCTTACCATAGACATAGCATATGGGATGCGTTGAGTATAAGCAGTTAGTGCGAACAGAATAAGTAGGGCCGTTCCTTAAACTGCCCATAGACAATATTAACCTCGTAGTCGATTTTACATAACTCGAGGTACACGTATTAGCACATTTTAAAACAAAGACGAGATGACATTATAGATTACAAATAGTAAAAACATGTATAGCCGTGCGATAATACTCGAGACTGTCTGTTCAATTTATATGAATAACACAGCGTTAAGACTTGAGAATGTATGTTCAAATTTTATATATGACAGTGCGAAAAGACTAGAGAGATATTACGCCCAAGATACATGTATATGCCGATAAGAGTAGGTAATATAGCTCTGTCAAGGGAAAATTCTACACGGCGTTTGTTATATCATTACCATACCCCCACAGAAAAATTAGTGAAGCGATATAGAAAAACCAAAAATATAAGTGCAGGATACGATTGAGTCACGACGTATATGCTCATGGGTAAACTAATTGTTTACAACATGATAACCACCAGGCGGCATGCACGGTTAAGATTAAATACAATACACGTACCTA